>JASAUF010000294.1:5087500-5687500 GCA_030180095.1 Magnolia changhungtana
ATATATATATATATATATAGGGAAAATGTACAATGCGTTCGAGCTGATTTTAACGCCCCATGAGGTCGAGCTGTGTGGGCCCCACCGTGATGCGTTTCGAACATCTACCCCATCAATCAGATGCACCATTCCATCGTGAGTCTAGGTCTCAAAAATCAAGTCAATCTGTGACTTGTGTGGGCCACACCACATATAGAAGTGGGGAGGGGCCGTGCACCATTAAAACATTCATAACCATTTTTGAGGGTCCATCGAGATGTAGTTTGCAAATCCAGCCCATCCATTATGTGTGTCCCACTTGAATGAGGGTTTAAACCAAGTTTCAGGCGCATGCAAAACTCAGGTGGGCCCCACCAAGTGTTTTTATATGTTTTAACGGTGTCTTCACATAATTTTAGATGTTATGGCCCACCTGAGTTCCGTATACGGCTGATTTTTGGGATATCCCATAATTTAAAGGGTACCCATCAAATGCACGGTGTTGATGGTCGAAACACATCATGGTGGGGCCCACATAGCTCGACCTCACGGGAGCTTATCGTCAGCTCGAGCGCATTGTACCTTTTCCCATATATATATATATAAATGTTTTCCTTGGAGAATTTATTTTTTAGGGGGACATGATATTCTTGCAGCCTATGGTATGGTGCCCCAATATTGCTTGTATGTTACTAGTATATAATAGATATTATTAGGTTAATTTATCAAAACAAAATCTTAAAAGTTAGTTTCAACACATTTTGTTATTAGTTAGCTCGATGTTGAATGTCAGTTACGATTGATTATGGAATTGTTTAGGTATAGGACTATCAGTTGCCAATTATAGAATTGATTTCTTTAGAATAACAACCCGTTTGGTAGAAGTAACACCTCTAGCCGTGCTCTTTGAGCAGTAGCTCCTTTGGAGCTCGCTTTCACGTCGGCCTAAGGGTCCTAGCGTGGAACTACCAGATCTGCCCGTTGACTCTAAAAGAGACAATGTTTTTTGTTTTAGTCTTAATCTATGCTTATACCAATTGCCTATTGGATATATTTTTATTTTTTTATTTTTGTTGTAGTATAGGATAATCAGTTGCCTATTTGAGGATTTCTATGTTGCCAGACATAGATTGATTGTGTTCATGGATGCATAGAAATTCTCAAATTGTCCCTTTTTGGACAGTTCAATGTTGGATAGATATTAATGTTTTCATTTATTCTAATTTAAATGCACATGCTTGTTTCGGTTCGTCTCCCCTAATTCTCTCTGGATATATTTCTTGCATTTACTTCCTCATCAAATATCCACACTTTGTGTGGATAGTTGACGTGTGAATCAAATCCAAGATTAATATTCTGGAGAGATAAGGGGAGATGTTGCCGAAATTTTGGCGTGACATTTAAATTGAATAATGAAAGCATTACTATCTATCCAACATTGAATGGGTAACTGATTTATCTGCTTAGGAAATTCTTTACTAAGGTCTAAGGATAAATGAAATTGTTTCACATCTTTAGAGATGGCTAGTGAGGATGAAGTCCCAACTACCCCTGGTGCCTGTGCGTCAGCCACATCACCATTTTTTGTTGAGGGAGAGGGGTCTTCAGCTGCAAATAAAGGAAAAAAACGGTCAGCTGTCTGGGATGATTTTGAAGTAGTAGTTAACAATGTCACCAAGATCAGATGTCTGCACTGCAAAAGTCTATAAACCAAAAGTGTCGGGGGGTCGACGTCTCATTTAAACAGGCATACACAAAGTTGTGCAAGAAGACCTAGACTTCCACCTTTAGGCTAACAATTGCTATCGTTTACAAAGTCCGAAGGATCTACTTCTGAAGGTACACTTCCACTCATAAGTTTGAAAAAGGAAAGCTGAAGGAGTGGTTTGCAAAGTTTATTATCATTGATGAGCAGCCATTTAAAATGGTAGAGAGTGAAATATTTATGGAATACAGTAAATTCCTTAATCCTAAGTTTAAGAAGGTCTCTCGTGTTACTGCGAAGAGGGAGTGCATGAAGATGTATGCGAGTGAGAAAATGAAGCTGAAAGCAGTTTTAGATTCGGTTTGAAGGGTAAGTTTGACGCCTGATATGTGGACGGCGCAAAATTAAAGAAAGGGTTACATTTCATTGACTGCATACTATGTTGATGAAAATTGGAAACTTTGCAAGAGAATATTGAACTTTCGCCACCTTCCACCTCCCCATTCCGGTTTGGTTATTTCAGACTGCATTTACAACTGTCTACGAGATTGGGGCATTGAAAAGAAAGTCAGTTCATTAACTTTAGATAATGCTTCGACAAATGACAGTGTAATATCATCCTTATGTAACCAGTTCAAGGCAACCGACAATTTATTTTTTGAGGGAAAAATATTTCATGTTCGGTGTTGTGCACACATTTTCAACTTAATTGTACAAGGGTTGAAATCAATTGACCAAACTATAGAGAATGTGAGGGAGAGTGTGAAGTACATAAGAGGCTCGCCGTCAAGATTGAGTATATGGAATGACATCGTCCAACGTTTGAATTTGAAGTCTCTAAAAACGTTAAACCTAGATGTATAAATACGTTGGAATTCGACTTTTGAGATGTTGGATTCGGCCCTGGAATTGGAACATGCATTTCCAGAATATATAGCGCGTGATAGAATATATGCTTAGTTGCCTACTGAAGATGATAGGAGCAGAGCGAAAGAAGTTCACAAAATTTTAAAAGTTTTTTTTATGACTGTACAAAAATATTTTCTGGCAATAAGTTTCCTACAGCAAATATGTTTCTTCCAGCTGTGTGGAAGATCAAGGATGCCCTGAAGAAAGCTGCTGATGACGGTCCATTTTTTCTCCAAATCATGATAAGTGATATGCAAATGAAGTTCGATAAGTACTTGGATGATTGTCATTTGATAATATCCTTAGCTATTGTTCTTGATCCTCGGTGCAAGATGAGTTATGTTAAGTACATCTTCATGAGGATTTATCGTAATGAAAATGCAATATCCGAAACCTCGAAGGTTCGTGACACAATCGAAGCATTGTACAAGACGTACACAACCATAGTGTCCACACCAAGTGCTTCTGAAGTTAGATGCTTATTGCTTCAAGCTTCGATGATGATTACATGTCTTTCTTAGTAAAAGAAAATACAGACACAGAAACGAAAGAATCAGAGTTAGACATATATCTCAAAGAGTCAGTCGTACTGCGGCAGGATTCAAAGTTCGATGTTTTGGAGTGGTGGAAAATGAGAGTTAGTGAAGGAAAATACCTTATACTATCGACGATGACACGAGATATTTTGTCAGTTCTTATTTCAACCGTGGCATCGGAATATGCTTTTAGCACAGGGAGTAGGGTCATGAGCAAGACTAGAAGTTCCCTTGTACCAGATACAATGGAAGCATTAATATGTACACAAGATTGCTTGCGTCTGAGTCTAGGAGGTTATGATCTTGATGAGGAAGAGGAGGAATGTGAATGAAGCCGCAACACATGAAACAACAACAATATGATGGATGTTAGGGATGGATGTTATGATCTTGTTAGTTTATTTGAATTTGCAAATGCTGTAATGGGTACTCTTTTATTTTTATTTATCTGTTGTGTTGATGGATGTTATGCAAGTTGCGCAATGCATTAATGGCTCTTTTTTTTTTAAAAAAAATTCATAAATTGCTTTTATTTTATGTCGGTATTTCCTTATTACTAAAAAGCCTAAAATACTTTTCCAACACAATATGTAGATATGTCTTCTAGCGAACCATCGATTGACGTTTGGGACTATGGTTCCTTAGTCCATTCTCCAAAGTCTGGAAAGTTAAAGATTTCGTGTAATTTGTGTGGAGCCAAGTTTGTTAACAAAACTAATCAGCTCAGATTACACTTATCCTGTCGGGGTAGAGATGCAAAACCGTGTCCTAAAGCCTCAAAAGAAATCCAAGTTCTTTTCCAAGTAGTTCTTGATTCAAACAAAAAAGCTTCCACTCTCCAATCCAAACTTTCTGAGGCAGAGGAGGAAGCTAAATTGTTAGCATTGGAAGAAGAACAATTCCAACTCGCCTTAAGGCGTAGTATGGAAGAGGCTTCTACACATCAGCGATGTCTTCCAGGACCACATGATGTCGAAGCAGGTTCAAGCTGCACGGGTAAAAAGAAGAATAGTAAGAATTCAGCTAAATTTCTCTCCAGTCTAAGTGCGTTTTACAGGACGTTGGGAATTACGTATAAATCTTCTCACAAAAAAAGTTTGAAAAATCTAATTCAGACTATACAAGAGGAGGGCGATAAAAAGCTATTTCCACCTTCTGAAGAGGGAGAGGTGAATGAGTATGTATATGAAGATTTAGATAGCAGCTCGGGCTCAACAGATGAATCTCCTCGATAGTAGTCAGTAGTGTATGACTGTATTCAGTTTGTATTTGATGTTTTATTTTATGCTTTGTCAAATGTATGTAAATGTAGTAAAATTATAATATATCCTCTCTCTCTCAATCTCTCTCTCTCTCTCTCTCCCTCTCTCTCCCTCTCTCTCAATCTCTCTCTTGACTTCTGGGATATAGTTCACCGCCCATCTTTGAAGTGACAGTGACTCATCCACCTCACAGATGTATAACTTGAACGGCCTACATTCATCCAAATACAAAAAGGAATTATAATGTCCTGAGTCGACTAGTTAGATTTTTTGTGGAGTCTATAGTTTAACTATTTAAACCGTTGATTGAGAACCTTGTAATGGGATGCGTATTACCTGCCAAGGCCCTTCCTATGAACTTGTTGTAAGGTCCAAAACTGGCTCGAACTAGCCCGATTACTGACTGAGCCAAGTTCGGGCTAGACATGTTGGCCTGGTGACCGGGCCGGGCCGGGTTCGAGCTGGGTGTGGTTGGTGACCGGGCCGGGTTGAGCCTAGTTCGACTCGGATCGACTTGTTACACCCCTACCCAGAAGTCAAGAGAGAGATTGAGAGAGAGGGAGAGAGATTGAGAGAGAGAGGATATATTATAATTTTACTACATTTACATACATTTGACAAATCATAAAATAAAACATCAAATACGAACTGAATACAGTCATACACTACTGACTACTGTCGAGGAGATTCATCTGCTGAGCCCGAGCTGCTATATAAATCTTCATATACATACTCATTCACCTCTCCCTCTTCAAAAGGTGGAGATAGCTTTTTATCGCCCTCCTCTTGTATAGTTTGAATTAGATTTTTCAAACTTTTTTTGTGAGAAGATTTATACGTAGTTCCCAACGTCCTATAAAACGCACCCAGGCTGGAGAGAAACTTAGCTGAATTCTTAATATTCTTCTTTTTATCCATGCAGTTTGAACCTGCTTCGACATCATGTGGTCTTGGAGGACATCATTGATGTTTAGAAGCCTCTTCCATACTGCGCTTTAAGACGAGTCGGAATTGTTCTTCTTCCAATGCTAATAATTTAGCTCCTTCTGCCTCAGAAAGTTTAGATTGGAGAGTTTTTTGTTTGAATCAAGAACTACTTGGAAAAGAACTTGGATTTCTTTTGAGGCTTCAGGACACGGTTTTGCATCTCCACCCCGACAGGATAAGTGTAATCTGAGCTGATTAGTTTTATTAACAAACTTGGCTTCACACAAATTACACGAAATCTTTAACTTTCCAAACTTTGGAGAATGGACTAAGGAACCATAGTCCCAAACGTCAATCGATGGTTCGCCTGAAGACATATCTACATACTGTGTTGGAAAAGTATTTTAGGCTTTTTAGCAATAATGAAATACCGACATAAAATAAAAGCAATTTATGGATAAAAAAAGAGAGTCATTAATGCATTGTGCAGCTTGCATAAATCCATCAACATAACAAATAAATAAAAAAATAAAAGATCACCCATTACAGCATTTGCAAATGCAAATAAACTAACAAGATCATAACATCCATCATATTGCTGTTGTTTCATGTGTTGCGGCTTCATTCACATTCTCCTCCTCTTCCTCATCATGATCATAACCTCCTAGACTTGGACGCAATCAATCTTGTGTACAAATTAATGCTTCCACTGTATCTGGTGCAAGGGAACTTCTAGTCTTGCTCACGACCCTACTCCCTGTGCTAAAAGCAGATTCCGATGCTACGATTGAAATAGGAACTGACAAAATATCTCATGCCATCGTCGATAGTGTAAGGTATTTTCCTTCACTAACTCTTATTTTCCACCACTCCAAAACATCGAACTCTGAATTTTTCCGCAGTACGACTGACTCTTTGAGATACATGTCTAACTCTGATTCTTTCGTTTGTGTCTGTATTTTCTTTTGCTAAGAAAGACATGTAATCATCATCGAAGCTTGAAGCAACATGCGGTCTAACTTCAGAAGCACTTGGTGTGGAGACTATGGTTGTGTATGTCTTGTACAATGCTTCGATTGCATCACGAACCTTCGAGGTTTCAGATATTGCCCTTCGTTTCTGTGTCTGTATTTTCTTTTCTTTTACTAAGAAAGACATGTAATCATCATCGAATCTTGAAGCAACACGCGATCTAACTTCAGAAGCACTTGGTGTGGACACTATGGTTGTGTATGTCTTGTACAATGCTTAGATTGCGTCACGAACCTTCGAGGTTTCGGATATTGCTTATTCATTAGGATAAATCCACATGAAGATGTACTTAACATAACTCATCTTGCACTGAGGATCAAGAACAACAGCTAAGGACATTATCAAATGACAATCATCCTAGTACTTATCGAACTTCATTTGCATATTACCTGTCATGATTTGGAGAAAAAATGGATTGTCATCAGCAGCTTTCTTCAGGGCATCCTTGATCTTCCACACAGCTGGAAGAAACATATTTGCTATAGGAAACTTATTGCCAGAAAATATTTTCGTACGGTCATAAAAAACTTTCAAAATTTTGTGAACTTCTTTCGCTCTGCTCCTATCATCTTCAGTAGGCAACCAAGCATATGTTCTATCACGCACTGCATATTCTTGAAATGCATGTTCCAATTCCAGGGCCAAATCCAACATCTCAAAAGTCGAATTCCAATGTGTGCATATATCTAGCTTCAATGTTTTTGGAGACTTCAAATTCAAACGTGGGACGATGTCATTTCATATACTCAATCTTGACGGTGAGCCTCTTATGTACTTCACACTCCCTCATATTCTCTATAGTTTGGTTAATTGATTTCAACCCTTCTTGTACAATTAAGTTGAGACTCTGTGCACAACACCGAACATGAAATATTTTTCCCTCAAAAAATAAATTGTCGGTTGCCTTGAATTGGTTACATGAGAATGATATTACACCGTCATTTGTCGAAGCATTATCTAAAGTTAATGAACTGACTTTCTTTTCAATGCCCCAATCTTGTATACGGTTGTAAATGCAATCTAAAATAACCAAACCGGAATGGGGAGATGGAAGGTGGCGAAAGTTCAATATTCTCTTGCAGAGTTTCCAATTTTCATTAACATAGTGTGCAGTCAATGAAATATAACCCTTTCTTTGATTTTGCGCCGTCCACATATCAGGCGTCAAACTTACCATTGAAACCGAATCTAAAACTGCTTTCAGCTTCATTTTCTCAATCGCATACATCTTCATGCACTCCCTCTTCACAGTAACACAGGAGACCTTCTCAAACTGAGGATTAAGGAATTTACTGTATCCTATAAATATTTCACTCTCTACCATTTTAAATGGCTGCTCATCAATGATAATAAGCTTTGCAAACCACTCCTTCAGCTTCCCTTTTTCAAACTTATGAGTGGTAAGTGTACCTTCAAAAGCAGATCCTTCGGACTTTGTAAACGATAGCAATTGTTGGCCTGAAGGTGGAAGTCTAGGTCTCCTTGCACAATTTTGTCTATGTCTGTTTAAATGAGACATCGACCCCTCGACACTTTTGGTGTATAGACTTTTGCAGTGCAGACATCTGATCTTGTTGACATTGTTAACTACTACTTCTTCAAAATCATCCCAGACAACTGACCGTTTCTTTCCTTTATTTGCAGCTGAAGACCCTTCTCCCTCAACAACAAATGTTGATGTGGTTGACGCACTGGCACCAGGGGTAGTTGGGACTTCATCCTCACTAGTCATCTCTAAAGATATGAAACAATTTCATTTATCCTTAGACCTTAGTAAAGAATTTCCTAAGCGGATAAATTAGTTACCCATTCAATGTTGGATAGATAGTAATGCTTTCATTATTCAATTTAAATGTCACGCCAAAATTTTGGCAGCATCTCCCCTTATCTTTCCAGAATATATTAATCTTGGATTTGATTCACACATCAACTATCCACACTTTGAGGAAGTAAATACAAGAAATATATCCAGAGATAATTAAGAGAGACGATCCGAAACAAGCGTGTGCATTTAAATTAGAATAAATGAAAACATTAATATCTATCCAACATTGAACTGTCCAAAAAGGGACAATTTGAGAATTTCTATGCATCCATGAACACACTCAATCTATGTTTAGCAACATAGAAATCCTCAAATGGGCAAGTGATTATCCTATAGTACAAAAATATATATATATATATATATATATATATATATATATATATATATCCAATAGGCAATTGGTATAAGCATAGATTAAGACTAAAACAAAAAACATTGTGTCTCTTTTAGAGTCAACGGGCAAATTTGGTAGTTCCACGCTAGGACCCTTGGGCCGACGGCTCAAAGAGCACGGCTAGAGGTGTTTACCTCTTCTACCAAACGGGCTGTTGTTCTAAAGAAATCAATTCTATAATTGGCAACTGATAGTCCTATACTTAAACAATTCCATAATCAACCGTAATTGACATTCAACATCTAGCTAACTAATAACAAAATGTGTTAAAACTAACTTTTTAGATTTTGTTTTGATAAATTAACCTAATAATATCTACTATATACTAGTAACATACAAGCAATATTGGGGCACCATACCATAGGCTGCAAGAATATCATGTCCCCTTAAAAAATAAATCCTCCAACGATAACATATATATATATATATATATATATATATATATAAAATAAGTTGCTTATTGTCATTCTCAATCGCAAGTATCATTCATCATCAAACTAACTATTAACAGCATTTACAAAAATATAAATGACTACTTAATATGCACATATTTATTTAGTCAAACTGAAATCAATTATCAAATATTGCAATGAAAGATATAAATAAATCACAAATCAAATGACAATTCCAAGATATAAATAAAAGCTTTAAACTTACTCTTTCTACTTGAATGACATATAAACATCATGGTGGACCATAGGGAAGTTTCAACTGTAGCCATTTCTATATAAACGTGTGGAGACTATTTTCTACTTGGATGGCATATAAACCTCATGGTGGACCATAGGGAAGAATGACACTGAAATGAGATAACAAAATTCAAAAGCATATTGGCTTACACAGGAAATGACCAATAGGGAATACTTGGATGATCAAGATGCAGAAGAGCTAGATGATTTCATTATTTCACTTACGGCACAGGTCTGAATGTTAATCTTGTGATTTATGTTGTATATGTTTTTTGAGTTATGATGCCAATGCTTCACTTTCTAATTGTGAATAAACTAGCAATGGATTAAAATTCATCTCTCACATTTGGTTTAAACCATTTAATTGCATTATCCTCATTTTCCTAAAATCATATTTGGTTGCGTGATTCGAATGTCATATGAGTTCATGTGCAACTAGGTGCATAGGAAAATTTTAAAGCATTTAGCCAATAGAGGAGGCATTCGCTCGGATTGAGGTTAGCCCTTGCCCAGCCATAAAGCCTTAAGTCCTAACCCTAGCTCAACTCAAACCCTAATCGGCCAAAGAGAGCTAGGCCCTGACCATAGGGCTAGACTAGGACCAAGGCCAATTGGTGGATGAACAAGGTGAGATTATGTTCTATCACTCTGGGTTGAATTCAAGTTTTTCTATGGCACACCCATGTTAAATAAGATCATTTATCAACCATGTATGCCTCACTTAGCTATCCACCATATTCATGGACTTTAAATACGACGCATCAAAATATTATTCACCATCTAAACGGGGTTTATAATTTAGTAGCTTACAAGCACTTATATATATCATCTATTATATTTTACTAGAGTATCAAAGTTCTTCATCTTACTATATACACTATTACATGAATTTTGTAGTTTATGTTACTAATTATTATGTACTATGCAAAGGAATAAGCTGGCTAGTAGAGAAATGGGGTGGGCTAGTTGGATAGACAGGGCTTTTCATCATTGGCCCTGACCTAGCCTGTCCTAAACAATGAGCCTAGATATTAAGCCCTAGGCCAAGTTTAATGAACCTAGCCCTAGCCCTAGCCCTAGCCCTTTATGGCCGGGTCACCCGAGTTGTGTTGGGACGACCCATTGGTACCCTAAAGCCAAGCAGATGATTTCTCCACAATAAATAGGGAAATTTGTATCTATTCCCCTCAAAATTTGGATATTTCTAGATATATCCTCACATTTCTGACAATTGGAAATACACACCTTTAGGGCCGGGTCACCCGAGCTGTGTTGGGACAACCCATTGGTACCCTACAACCAAACGGATGATTCAGCCAACCCATTTAAAAGAGAGAGAGAGAGAGAGAGAGAGAGAGGAGAGAGAGAGAGAGAGAGAGAGAGAGAGCCGAGGGGGGCGCTGGACTGTGGTCGGACAGCATCCGTCCGCTGGTCGGACAAGAGAGAGATTAGAGAGGTGAGAGCGTCGAGGGGGGCGCCAGACTGTGGTCGGACAGCGTCCACCCGCTGGTCGGACGAGAGAGAGAGATTAGAGAGGTGAGAGCTGCCGAGGGGGCGCCTGACCGTGGCCGGACAACATCGGACGCCCGGTCAGAGAGAGAGAGAGAGAGAGAGAGAGAGAGAGAGAGAGAGAGAGAGAGAGGTTTGGTGGGGTCGGGCCGTCGGGCAGGGAGAGAGGGAGCAGGGTTTGGTGGGGTCAAGCAGGGCTTGCTATTGCTGAGGTCGGGCGATCTCAAAAGGGGAAAGGGACGGGTAAGGTTTTGAAATACACACACACACACACACACACACACACCCCACTCGACTGAGTCGGGCCGGGTCGGGTCGAGTCGAGTTTCGGACCGAGTCGGGCTGAATTGGGACCTATTCGAACTCGGCCCGAACTCAGTTTTGGGCTGAAGAAATGGCCCATCCCGACCCAAACTCAATTCCGGGTCGGGCCGAGTCAAGCTTTTTCGGGCCGAGTCGAGCGAGTTAACCAGGCTAGCCTGGTTCGTGTACAGCCCTAACTGAAAGACAGCATATATTTGATATTTCGAAGAATTTTCTTTAGGATATTTCAATATCCAGTCATATTATTCATGAATATATATATATATATATATATATATATATTATATATATATATATATATATATATATATGAAAGAAGATCCGCACAACTCATCTCCTATGGAGATTTGAATGATACAAGTCGGAATGCTGTCGAAATTTACATTTGAACCCATTCAATATTTGTATTTTTAATCATAAAAACTTTATCTTGGAATCAAAGGATGGAAATGATGTAACGAATTCAGAATATATATAAAATACGATGATTATTCTCTTCATTCCTTCTCTCTGTTATTATTAAGTGAGATAATTCCCCAAATCAAGTACTTTTCGTTTATTGTCGAAACAAAATGGCGACTCTATTGGGGATCTTTATTATCTTACTTAATATCAACTTTGGAAACTATTTAGAGAATTTCATCTTGGTTTAACATTATATAGACGCCAAATGGTGACTCTCAATGGGAATATCCTTCCTTTCATCTCAAAGATAAAGTGTATTTGCTAATAAATACTAATTGATGTCGTTTTGTCCTTTGACAGAACTACTCTACAGCAGACAGGTTCAAATTCCAACCAATGGCAATCGCTTCCAACAAAACAATTTTTTACTTCATCCCCACTGGATTTGTAGTGGAATACGCTCACAATCATTCTTTGAGTTTGAAGAATCAGCTGATTCCAAGTACGTCAACACTAACTAAAAGTAGTACTTCGCTAGTTGTCGCCGGAGTGATATCTGTATCATCGCTCCCGCAAGATAAAGGAGACAATGTATTGTTGTTTCCAGTCAGAGGTCGAAGGCCTAAGATTGTGCAGCTGCCAAATCGATTCCCCCGCAGTTGACCAGAGGCCCAGTGACGAGAAACGCGGTGAGAAAGAATTCTGCGCTCGCTCCTCCGACACTTTATCCAGGGAGATCCCCTTATTCCCTAACATCGCGAGATTTTCCAACCCTGCACGTCGCGAATATCCGATGGACAAGAAGGGAGAAGGGTAAATCACCTATAGAAGATTCATCATCCTTTGTATCTCCACAAGTAACGCCTCTGCTGGTAACGTTACAATCAATCGAATCTTGTGAAAGTACAAGGGAACTTAATGAGACTCCTCTCTTATCGAACTCTATCACTCCAATGCGCTCATATTCTGCTTCAACAACAGATTTGTCCAGGAACGAAAAAGCTACCGTATATATGACAAGGACGAATCAGGATCCATTACCGAATGTTGATGAGTGTATGAATGAGATGGCACAAACTTAGAGGATTCTAATGGAAGAATGTCGGAATCTTCGAGAAGCCTTGGCAACTCTCGCCCACAATGTGGTTCAAGTTGTGGCCTCGCCAATGATGGCTACAGTAAATGGAAATGAGTAATGGCCTGAAGGATCGTAGCCTTCGAAAACGGGATCACATGGTTCTGCGCCTGCCATGAGAGTCGTAACTCAAGAGGAAATGCGACAAGTAGTTACAGAAATAGTCAGGGAACACGAGCATATCGGAAGATTCCGCTATAGAACGCCGTATCCAAGAGAGGTTGAGGACATACCATTTCTGGCCAATTTCAAACATCCGGACTTTAAAAAATTCAACGGGGGTGGGTCTTCGAAAGAACACTTAATGCACTTCATCACCACCATGGGTAATTTTTCCACAATCTCGCAATACTGTTTGTGACTGTTTGGTTCCTCATTAACAGGAAAAGCATTCCGATGGTATTCCAATTTAGTGCCAGAGTCAATACGGACTTGGGAACAAATGCAGGATGCTTTTATGTCCAACTTCTTCTCATCAGATCGCGATGTTAGTATTACAGAATTAGTTGTTGTATGGCAAAGAGAGAACGAACCTGTAGAGAAATTCATCGATAGATGGAAAACTTTGAGAGCTTCGTGCAGACAGTTACCTGAAGAAAAAGAACAGGTGAAGATGTGCCTAAATTTTATGGAAACGAGAATCGCATTCGGTCTCACAAGTGCTAACATAAGAACCTTTCGCGACTTAGCTACAAAAGCACATGCACTAGAGTTGATGGCCAGGAAAATACCAATCTTTCAAACAGAATAGAAAGAAGGGTATCAAATAGATCAATGGTAAATGTCATTGATCGTGAAAAGAAAAGAGATGGATTCCGCAACAGACAAGAAGCAAGGAAAAGAGAAGATTCAGATCGTTACAAAGGTTGTGCGAATGATAAACGAACTCGATTATATGACTCTCACAAAGAGTATGCTTTCGAGAAAGAAGACGTTTTGCCGATGATGGAGCGACTACTAACTGCTGGAACTATCAAGTTGCCCCAACCCAAATATCCAAAGGAAGTTGAGATGACGAAAGAGAAGAACTATTGCCATTGTCATCGTTTTCTGGGGCATCCTACAGAAGCTTGCTTCACATTAAAAGATATATTATAGAAGATGATAAAGCAGGGTGAGATAGTGATAAAAAAGGATGAAAAACAAGAGAGAAAAGTAACTGCAAATGTGGCGTCTGCAAAGGATCCGTCAAAGACATGGAAAGATAAAGGGAAGGCTGTTTTGACAAGAAAAACACCATTTTTTATATCTCCTACAGTAAGTCCATCAGAAATATTCATTATTATCGTTCACAGCTTCCTGGGCCGTCCACTGAAGGAATTAGTCCAGTCGTCTTAACCTCCATATGCCAAAGAGAAGACGAGTCAGTCAAAGAATTCATTGATCGATGGAGAATTCTGGGGGCATCATGTTCATAATTGGCGAAAGAAGAAAAACAAGTCATGTATAGAATGCATAAGACCAGATATTGCAATGGGTCTCGTTGGCCCGAATATACAGACCTTACAAGATTTGATTGTAAAAGCTTGCAATTTAGAAAAGCTCAGTGGGAAAGTGTTCGATTTTTATATGAACCAAATGTTTCAAGATTCTAGAAAGACTTCGGCCGGTATTGACAAGGAAGAAAGAAAAATGAAGAGCCATCGAGATGAACAAAGAAACTCTGATGAAAGAAATATGAGCAGTTCTACAGTAGAAAAAATAAAGAAAAGATTCGGACAATTCAATAACTTTGGAAGGTATACATTTGAAGAAGATGATATACTTCCTATGGTGAATCAGTTATTGGCTATAGAGAAAATCAAGCTGCCATGGCCAAAACGCCCAAAAGAGATGAAGATGATGAAAGAAAATGATTATTGTTATTATCATCATCTTCTTGGACACCGAACTGAGAATTACTTCACCTTAAAGAAAATTTTACAAATGATGGATAGTGGCGAAATTGTCATAAGGAAAATGTATGACGTAAGAGAAAAAGTAATGGCACGCAATCCTGATTGAAGTCGGTCATGATTATTTGGAAGGAAAGTCACATTCTACTGTGAACGCGACCCTTTATATCGTTCTGATTAGAATGTGGGACTACAAGTATTCATGACAATGCCCGATTCATCAAAATCTATCATCTCTGAAGGTTGTTGCAATTTTGATTATGAAGATTATAGCATAATACTTCTTAATCAAAAGGGGGCAAGACAAGCAGAAGGATGAAAGAGCCTCCCCTCAGAAGGCAATGCCATGTATTATCTTTCTTCTTATATGAATAAAAGGCAAGATTCTCAAGCATATCAAGTGCTTATCAAATTTGTCGCCAATGATTATCGTCAAAATCAAAATTATTGCCGATTATCGCCAAACGCCGATATTATCGTCATCGCTATTTGTTGCTGACTACTATGACAAAAGCCAATATTATCGGACTGATATTATCGCCAAGTTGATACACAATTTTAAACATAAATATTATTATCGCCAATGACGATTTATAAGTTACGGCAACAGAATGTTACGCATAAGTCCTACAATAGCGATGGTGATTTATTATCTACCACAATCGGCGATATATCAAATATTATGCAGGCAGCAGTGAAAAGCCAGTGGCCCTAAAAAGCCCAGGAAGACTATTACATGCTTAGACTCATGCGGGCAGCGGATGAAGCTAGCGACTAAAAGCCCTAAGCGGCCAAAAAGTCCATAACCGCCAATCACGCGTGAGACTAATGCCGTCTGTACAACTTCCGACAGTGCCATAGGGGAAGGTGAGAGAAAATGCCCTCTCATGAATGGGTCCGACCTGGCAAACGAAGAAAAAGAGGGCTACAATGTGCACTCTTTGGTTTGTCCATAGATAGGCCAACCATGAGTAAGACACCCCAGATTCTTTAAAATAAACTACTCTCTCATCGATGGACTGACGACCTTGGATTTGGTACCCCTAAGGTAGCCTTGCGAGCCCCGTGAACTCTGGAGAGTTACCGCGGTCAACCCTGCACATAAAACCCACTGAGTTCACTACCCAGGTAGCTTCATTGGGCTCCTCTGATGGATCACGGTTTGTGAACTCTCCGGCCATGATAAGTCCAGCGAACCCATAAGAGTTACAGAGACCATTCACATAAGACCTCGACTCCAACTACTTAAGAGTCTAAAAAACTGTGCTTGCTCCACTACTCAAGAGCTTAAACTGTGTGTGAAAGTGTCCGGTCAAGTATGTCAAGTCCAGTCAAGTCAAGTATGTCAAGTCCAAATCAGTAAAGTAAAGTTAAGCCATGACCAGTCAAGTATACTCGGTCAAAGTTACACTTGCTCCAATTACTCAAGAGCTTAAACTGTGTGTAGCATCCAAATGCTATAAATGCATATGTTAGCTTATCTTATTTAATGCTCAAATATGCAATTACCTGATATGATGAAATCAGTCATGAAATTTCTAAACACTGATTAAACAACATACAGAAATGCATTTCTCTTAAATCAAGTTCAAATCACAACAACAGCAAATGTAGTCAAAATGTCTACAGTACTTTATTCAAAAGTTAAATCTTTAGGATCAACTATTAGTCTTCAATTATAGTATATTTATCCTTCCGACAAGAGCTATGGGGTTTTTCTGTCTCTTGCTTCTTTGATGATGAAGGAAAATTATCTCGAAGAATTTTCAAAGGCGGTAGAGAATGAAATTGCAAAGAATTATTATTTTCTTCTGAGGGGTTTGATGGTTTGAATGTATTCTTCGAATTCCTTAAAGGAACACCAAACGTTATCCATCCTTCAAGGATATCAACAGTTTTTACTTCATGAACAGTATCCTCTAGAGAAATCTTTACGCAGAGTTAACCCGGACAGGGGGCACGATCTGTTTCTTCAATGTAACCTATGCCTTGGTCTTTCCGATAGCTTCTTACGTGCGGTGGAAGAATGCATATGGCATAGTCTACCCGATAATAATTGCACACCAAATAATATTGATGAGCCTACCAACGCATCCAGCAATAAGAAGTATGAACTGGATAATTATAACTAAGAATTATGAAGTGAGATCCAGTGTTGAAATTCAAAAGTTGCCTCCATATTAAGGCCTAATTATATGGTCCGATACCATAACTCCTCATGGACCTCGTAACAATGTCGCAAGTCTCCGGTACTGTTTGATCAAAACCAAATTGGCGAGCAAATCTACTAAGATAATATGTTTCTAGCCAGAATTTGTTATCTTTCTCAAACGAAGAGTATTGGATCTGATAGAAACAGGGAATGAGTGCTCATCAGAAGAAATAGAATCATCATCGACAACTTCTGTATCGTCTGAGAAACTAGTAAACGGAAATTGAAATAAGTCAATGGGATCACTCTTCTCTATTTTTCTAGTAACCCAACCATTTGATTTTTCAATCATCCTCCTCAATTGATAATGTTGGAGTGGGAGTCGGTAAGAATTTGAATACGCTCTTTCATAATCATTAAAAGTCCAAGGAAAATATACTCCTAACCAGCCTCTGAAGAAATGCCGAGGAGCACAGATTGAAATAGGCTCGGAAGATGAAATCTCTGGCCAGAAATGACATTTCCAAAGGTAAGATATAATAAGCAAAGGACTAGAGGAGCTATTGAATATTTCCAACCTTCTGCCATTGCGCTCGCAACTACAAAGAGAGATGCTCTGATGATTTCTTCTTGTTCTGAACTTGGAAATATCACCAAGCTTAGCCAATAAGCAAAGAAATCATGCCATTCATAAGAAAAACTGTATTTAAAAGGATTCTTGATATTCTTACATGCAATTTGAAGGCTTTGATGATTCTGACTTGCAAAACTATTAAATTAATGGCATGATTATCAAATAGATGATTTGATAAAGATTCTGAAAGAGAAAAGAATAAGAAGTATACCGCGAGTTTCGAGAAAAATGAGCTAGCCAGTCAAGAGGATGAATTTCATCAGGCTATGGGAAGTAAACCATTTCTCTGAAGAGTTCGAGAGAAGTTTTTGAAACATCAGACATATTGTCTCCTACAGAAGAGAGAGCAAATTCTTCATTCGAAGGCATATATTCGTCAAAAATATTGCCCATGATAGGAATACCAGCTATGTAAAGGAGATCCCACAAGGTGATACTGATCTCGCCTGAAGGAAGATGAAATGAATTGGTAATTGGAGACAAATGATTGAGAAAACCCCTGAAAATAGCTGCATCCCTGTAGAAATGTTCTGACGTGGCTATAATCGCATCAAAAAGGCCAATTTGTTCCAGGATAACAGCATGTCTCTGAACCATGGCTCGAGACCAGGCACTATAGAAATCTCGAGGTGATAGAAGACCTCTTGCTAGAAATCTGTCTGTCTTCCAAGGTGGATTTTCATTGAAGAAACGTTGTCGAGCAGTCTCAAAGAAATGAGTGGGAAAGGGTTGATAGTGATTATAACAAGGACGTAAGAATCACATTTTATAGATCATGCCGACTTTCTGACGAGATTCACTTTCTTCCAAACGTCCTTCTAAAGTTCTCGGTTCTGTCATAATCTAGTTATCCACAGAAACGAGATTATTTCAAACCATGTCATCAAATGGTTCACTACACAGAATCGACCAATGACGTTGCAAATTGACAAGAATGGCAATAGTTTCGTTCTCAGAAGGGTTATGAAATTGCAAGACTTTTTCATGAATCTCTATGCAGTCCCAAGTGTTCTGGAAAGTTTGCTTAGATCCTGAAGAAGATGGATGATTCTTTCTTCTTGAAGATGAAGCCTTCGAGTATTGCATATTTATAGATTAAGAGTTATTAGACTAAGTATATTTATAGATTAAGAGTTATTAGACTAAGTATAAAGTCTTGAAAAGTAAAGGAAGAATTTAAGACTTAGAAGATTTTGAAACTTCTAAAGCTCTTTGCGCAGAAGGGAAAATGATTGTGTGAGAACGTGCAACAAATGATTATTGCGCGAAGGCGTGCAAAAGGAAGAATTTTTGTTGAACAGAGAATATTCGTTGCGTGAAGTATGTGCGCAAAGACAGTGCGTTGCGCGGAGAAAGTTTGTTTTGCAAGAAATTGGACCAGAGAGTGAGAATGGAAAAAGAAGGGGTCAATATCAATTTATAGAGAGAATGGACCCGACAATGATTGAGCGGGACCCGATTGAAGTGCCGCATGGGTCCGCGTAACGACATATGAGCACAGAGAAATGGTAAATTGATCGTATTTCTTTGTTCTAAAGAAGAAGAACAAACAAAAGGATCAAGAGGGCATCTATTGAGACATAAAAATAATGAAGATTGAAGAAGTAAAATCAGAAGAGAGATTAGAGAAAAAGAAATAAAAATAGAAAAAGGGGAAAGATATTGTGTTGCGTGCACCTGCGTAAAGCATATTAATTGCACGGGTCCGCGCAACATCAGTTCGATTAGGTCGGATTAGACAATTGAGATATTGTGAAGTGGGCACCACAGCATAGAGATCGAGGGTTCGCATGTGTGGAGGCTTATAAATACCCCCTTTCCCCTTCATTTGAGGGATCGGATTTCTCAGAAGACCGGTACCTCTAACAGGTATCGAAGAGAAGAGAGGGGGAGAACACAAGGCCGAACCACGCAACTACTCGAGTTGCGCAACTCATTGTCGAGTTGCGCGGATAGCTGAAAGACAACATATATTTGATATTTCGAAGAAATTTCTTTAGGATATTTCAATATCCTGTCATATTATTCATGAAGATATATATAGAAGATTCGCACAACTCATCTCCTATGGAGATTTGAATGATATAAGCCGGAATGCTGCCGAAATTTACATTTGAACCCATTCAATATTTGTATTTTTAATCATAAAGACTTTATCTTGGAATCAAAGGATGGAAAGGATGTAACGAATTCAAAAAATATATAAAATATGATGATTATTCTCTTCATTCATTCTCTCTGTTATTATTAAGTGAGATAATTTCCAAATCAAATACTTTTCATTTTTAGTCGAAACACTCACCAAAGAGTGGACACACTACCATAAACATGTTCAAAACAAAAAACGAATACATATTTGGAATATTTAAATTATTATTGATTTTTTAATATTTTTTCAAAATTTTTCGGGCAAAAGAAAATTTTCAACCGTTATTATTAAGTGAGATAATTTCCAAATCAAATACTTTTCATTTTTAGTCGAAACACTCACCAAAGAGTGGACACACTACCATAAACATGTTCAAAACAAAAACCGAATACATATTTGGAATATTTAAATTATTATTGATTTTTTAATATTTTTTCAAAATTTTTCGGGCAAAAGAAAATTTTCAACCGTTATGGTGGTCGTAACAATTGTTATGCCCCCGTATCGGCCATTACAACCGATACCCGTATCGGTAATGGTGGTGACCGTTACGGCCACTGTTACCGATACGGAATACCTTGACCATGCCCCAAAAATCTCGTGGGTGGGACAATCCTGCCCTTCTGGTTTTTGGCCTACAAACATACACTCAAGAAGAGAAATACAGCAATGCTCCACATTCAACTGAAAAAAGTAGCAAGATTGGAGGCTAGCATCTTACAATATAGACAATTTTTGGGGCATAGTCCATCCATAGTAGGACACAACAGAGCAATGGTCTAGAGTACCTAAACATGGGCCTCACTTGTGAGAACTGAAAACCCGAGTATGTAAAGCCCCAAGTAGAGGATCAAATAATTCCTCCATTTGAAAAAGTCATATAACACATCAGGGGTATGTCTTTCCTCTGGGGAAGTTAGTTGATGGAAACCATTTATGTTTTCAGTATACGTACGGTTATCTCAAGCATTTTCTAGGCCGTTTCAGGAGGCATCAAATAAAGAATTGACGGCAACTCAGTTTTGATATTAGGGGAAGTGGTCGGGTTGTGTGGTATCCGACATTCAGGAGGGCTCTTAGAGATGGAGGCGTAGAGAGATACATCTGTCTTATGCAAGTGCTGAATAGATTTTAGTCCAAGCTTGGAAGAAAAAGATGAGTGGAACTAGTGTTTGGAATGGCGTGGGACTTTTTGTTCAGTCCTTTTATTCTCTGGTGTCAGGAGAGTGACGAAGTCATGTAATGTCTCTGGTGGCTAATACATCGCATTACCTGGACATTGTTTGGGTGGCATTCTATGGTTGAGACAAGTCCTTACCATAGATAGTCTAAGAAGTGGAAATATGATCATTCCCAATGTTTGTATTCTATTTCTTCATAACTAAGAAGTAGAAATATGATCATTCCCAATGTATGTGTTCTATTTCTTCATAATGAGATAATGGTGGATCATTTATTTTTCCATTGTGACTTTGTTGGAGGTGTTTGTGGGTGTGGGTGTTTTGGGGGGGATGTGGGGGTGGATTTGTTCTGAATTTGACATGGGTGCCATTGGGGAAAAGAGTTGGGCAATGAGGCTCAAATCACTATGGGGGTCATTGATGTAGAGCGGGTCGTAGACACTTTCATGTCCAAGATGGATCAGAGAAGGCCTGATCAGAAGCAGAAGTCATCAAGACCGTCAGAACCTTAAAACAGGCATATCTCGCAAATCGGAATGAGTTACTTGACGTACCATATATGATTTTGGGATAGGACGAGCTACTTTAGCCAACCAACCCCGCATAGCCGGGTTACCCATGCCGAATTTGCGAGATTCCATCATATTGACGGTCGAATTCCATGTTTATTTCCATTTTTACTATTTTTAGTAAGTTTTAGTTTGATTATAACTCTTCATCCGTTGGGCTTTAGGAGTTGTGTCCAACATGAAAAGTGTTTAGAAAAAATTAGGAGAATAACGTGGTTAAGACACATAGGACACTTACTATAAAAAGTAAATTTACTATTTATTGTAAGTTATGAATTTTAGGGAGTTTTAGTTATAGTTTAATTCCTAAACTTATTCCAAGTCTTGGTATCCCTATTTGAAGGGTTATAGACTCGTTTATTTCATCAATCAATCATTCAAGAAGTTTCTTTCATATATCTTAACATTATTTCTATTTCTTTTCCTCGTAGATTCGAGAAGTCTCTGTGAGGAGTCCAAAGAAGCTACGTGGATTCAGAGTAGTTATCCTTGAGGAAGACAGTGATCGACCTCATCACGTTCATCCCTGCGTAAATTGGTATCAGAACGAGGATTTCCCTCGGGCCGATGGCAAACAACATAAGTATGAGCCAAAATCCTGTGGACGGTGATCCAGGGATTCGTTATCTTGCGGAAAGAAAGGAAGCTTTCCACCGGGAGAGTCGGTTGACCATGTAAGGGCTGCAGCAACCCTCGACCGTCTTGCGGATGTACTACTTCCGTCCTGAGCCCTAGGCGATGCTCCACCGCCTATGGTTGCTTTACTGCCCGTGGTTGCTGTACGGCACAACCCTAATTTCTGTAGAGCACTACCAGTGGCAAACCGTAGGACTACACCAGATGATTCAAGTTCTAATGACGAGGACCTTAATGAAGGCCTTGCCCGACGACCAATCCATGGAGGCGATCATCTAGATCGTGTTGAAAGAGACTTTCGAGGTAAGGCTGAACTTCCTAGTTTTAATGGTTTATTACGCATAGAAGATTTCCTGGATTGGCTAGCCGAAGTAGAGAGATATTTTGGTTACATGGACGTGCCAGATCATAAAAAGATAAAATTAGTAACGTTTAAATTAAAATCTGGTGCTTCTGCATGGTGGGAACAATTACAACTCTGACGAGCTCGCCAGAACAAGGCGTCCATCTCATCATGGCCACAGATGAGATGTCTTCTTCGATCACGATTTCTCCCCAGTGATTATGAACAGATATTATTCCAGTAATATCAGAATTGCCGACAAGGAAATCGAACCGTCACAGATTACACTAAAGAATTCCAGCGGTTGGCAACACGAAACGATCTGTCAGAATCTGAGTCACAGAAGGTGATACGATTTATAGAAGGGTTACGATCGACAATTCAGGATCGATTTTAGATGCACCCAGTCGGGACCATGGATGAAGCGGTTTAGTTGGCAGGTAGGGCAAAAACGTAGCTTGCAAGAGTTTCGAATCGGCCTTATCTTTTAACTTGACCCCCCATAAGGGGTCCCGCGTAGGATCCAGTGCTGGCACGAGGAAAAGAACCAGTAGGAGAACGCCCTCAACCTTCTGCAACCACAAACCAGTAGGAGAACGTCCTCAACCTTCTGCAACCACAAACCGTGATACGGGGAGCGGCTCATCTAGGCCTCAATGTGTAGCACCCACAACAGCGGGCCCGAGTACAATTTCAAATCCTTACGTTCGGCGTCGAACAATTGTTACTGTTGTGGCCAACCAGCCCGCTAATCAAACACATGTCCTTAACGTCTCGCAACACACTTGACCATAAATAAAGGGCGCACTGAATGTAAGACCGCAGAAGAAGATCCTGACTTTGATGAACATGAACAAGCTACTGAGGAAATAGCAGATAACGATGATTTAATGGGCGAGGATCGCGGCGAATCTCTAGTTGTGAGGCGATTACTGTATACCCCACGGAAGGAATTACATCCACAACGACACAATATATTCCGTACGTGGTGCACTGTCAATGGAAAGGTCTGTGATGTGATCATAGATAGTGGGAATAGCGAGAACATCGTCTCAAGAGTGATGGTGGACAAGTTGCAGCCAGTGTTCGAAATATCGGTATCACATTACGTATCACTTTCTTGGGATGCGGATATGTATCGGTTATCGCATGGGATATATCAACTGTATCGTGTAATGTATTGCTGTTGTTGGAAACATGGGGAAACATTGGGAAATTGGTTGAATTTTTCGATGAAACTTCGATCGTCTCAAGAGTGATGGTGGACAAGTTGCAACCAGTGTTCGAAATATCGGTATCGCTTTACGTATCGCATTCTTGGGATACAGATACATATTGGTTATCTCATGGGATATATCAGCTGTATCGTGTAATGTATCGTTGTTGTTGGAAACATGGGGAAACATTGGGAAATTGGTTGAATTTTTCGATGAAACTTCGGTGATTGTTAAAAAAGACATCAATACACACTTATAAATCAAAACATTACCAAAAACATGTACACATAATATGTTTTATTTGTATGGGGTCCTAATCTATGCGTTGTCTAACTAAATTAATGCAAGTATATTCGATGCCTATTTATAAAATTTATAAATGTAAGAAGATGTGGAAACACAAGCAATACATTCAAAAGCAAAAGAAGAATCACTAGATTAGGTTATAAACATGTTTGATGTGATGTTTGAACACAAAGATTGCAAACGATTTGTGAGAAATTGGGAAATTTTGCTCTAATTTTCAATTTTTCACAACTCAGCCCATCTCTTTCAAATCTCGAAATCAAAGCTCTCAATCTATGATTTTTCATACAAAACATGAAAAATCATTAATTTATAACAATTTGACACTAATTTAACATGATTTACAGAAAATTAGAGCATCGAAATTCGAAAATGCTCACTAGATCGAACATGTGGGATATATCGCACTACTTGTACGTTTCGTATCGCACTGGTGGGATACAAGATATATCGTGGCCCGTGGGATATATCGGCCGATATCGTCGATATTTAAAACAATGGTTGCAGCTACCAACGACAAAACATCCTTCCCTGTACTCAATGGTTGGATAAAAAAGGTAAACGAGACCAAGGTAACTGAGCAATGCACCGTCTCATTCTTAATTGGTAAAAATTATAAGAATCAAGTACTTTGTGACGTAGTCGACATGGAAGTTTGTCATATGTTACTTGGTCGACCATGACAAAATAATATTCATGCTATTGCTATGCATAGAAAGATTGGCCTTCTCCCTATGGAATGAGAGAACCAACCCAAGACTTCTAAAGTGGAGGGACAATCTCTCACAACTGAATAGACTTTTGTTAAATAATCTGACGAAATAAGAGATATATATCCATTAGTTGAAAAGAAAAATATGTGGAGCTTGTGAATATCCCAGAGGATTTGGAACCAGTATTGCAGGAGTTCAAAGCGGTTGTGCTTGACGAACTCCTTAATAAATTGTCTCCCATACGAGATATACAAAACCATATTGATTCCGTCTCAGGGGCAAGTCTGCCTAATTGTCCACATTATTAGAAAGAATATGAGATCTTGAAGGCAGAAGTGAAGGAACTAATCGATATTAGTCAAGTTAAGGAAAGCATGAGTACATGTATTGTGTCAGCTCAAGAGCCTAATGCTAAGTACAAGAAAAGGGCTAATAAACATTGTGGTCAGAAGTCTGCCTAATTGCCCACATTATGAGAAAGAATATGAGATCTTGAAGGCAGAAGTGAAGGAACTGATCGATATTAGTCAAGTTAAGGAAATCATGAGTACACGTATTGTGTCAGCTCAAGAGCCTAATGCTAAGTACAAGAAAATGACTACTAAACATCGGCGTCAGAAGTTATCTCAGAATCATGAGCTAAGTTCTATGAGTAACTCGAAGACGAGCTTTTTTCCAAGTGGAGGGGTCTGATGTAGAACGTGTCACATATATATATTCCTAGCATGGTTGGACCAAAAGAAGGTGGACTGTAAATTGATCATAACTTATGATCCAGGTATCGTTACGTCGCACCAGACCGACTCTCAAGAATTGAAGCAGCACGAGAACTCGAGGACGAGTTCTTTTGAAGTGGAGGGGACTAATGTAGAGTGGGTCGCAGACACTTTCATGTCCAAGATGGATCAGAGAAGGCCCAATCAGAAGCAAAAGTCATTACGACCGTCAAAACCTTAAAATAGGCATATCTCGCAAACTGAAATGAGTTACTCGATGTACCATGTATGATTTTGGGGTAGGACGAGCTACTTTAGCCAATATGCTGGGTTGCAATTTGCGAGATTCCATCATTTCAATGGTCGAATTCCATGTTTATTTCCATTTTTACTATTTTTAGTAAGTTTTAGTTTGATTACAACTCTTCATCCGTTGGGCTTTAGGAGTTGTGTCCAACATGAAAGGTGTTTAGAAAAATTAGGAGAATAACGTGGTTAAGCCACATAGGACACTTACTATAAAAAGTAAATTTACTATTTATAGTAAGTTACGAATTTTAGTGAGTTTTAGTTATAGTTTAATTCCTAAACTTATTCCAAGTCTTGGTATCCCTATTTGAAGGGTTGTAGACTCGTTTATTTCATCAATCAATCATTCAAGAAGTTTCTTTCATATATCTTAAAATTATTTCTATTTCTTTTCCTCGTGGATTCGAGAAGTCTCTATGAGGAGTCCAGAGACACTCTGTGGATTCAGAGTACTTATCCTTGAGGAAGACGGTGATCGACCTCATCACGTTCATCCCTGCGTCAGTCATCCAAGGAGCAGATAGATGAATGTTGGGTGGTGGCTTAGGCATTGTATGGTGATGATTCCTTATCATCTCTTTTCATAGCCTCAGATGTTCGGCTTTTTGCTTCTCATCATCATCTTCTTCTTCTTCTTTTTCTATTATATGTAAGTTGGGATGAGGCTTAGATGGTGGTGATGATGATATTTAAGTTGTGTCTCAAAGGGAAAAAAAAGAAAAAATAAATAAAAAAATCTCTGTAGCACTGCATCTAAAAAGTCATGTACCGGCAGTTGTTTGTACATCATTCAAAGTAGAGGCTGTCACAAGAATTGAAAATGATTTTGATTGATGCAGTTGGTTCTGGAACAGTACATAGGTCTTTAAAATCTCACACAAGAAAACAGAAACTGTACAAACAAACACCATAAAACTTCGAATGATCACTGTATAGATTGGAAACATACCGGGTCTACAATCACAGGCAGTAGAACAGTTAGCTACAAGAGCATAGTTCTCTGTTCCTATATTACTAGACGCACATAAACATGTCCATTTTTCCGTACCCGGCCCTCCTGGAAATTCATCTGCCAATAGTAAGGCCAATGAATCAGATTCAATGATAAAAGAAAAGCTCTGGAGCAGTTACATAGATGTTAAAAACAACAACGAGGGAACAATATCGGTTGCTCACAAACTTGAAACATCAATAAGACAGTTAAAACTTTGAAAATGCATTCACTCTGTGTTAGCTGCTACATGATCAGTAATTCTAGGTTTATATGGACAAAACCACAACATAAAGTACATCATTTGGACACTGACCGCAAGAAATATACTGAAACCAGAGGATGCTAGTGATGCAAGCCAGGGTAATCTGCAGCGGAAGCTTCATGTATTACAGACAAAACCAAAATCAACATACACCTGTTAAATTACGTCCAGCAGTTAGTCTCAGAAAAATTCACCATGAATCTTAACCAAATAAAATATTTATATTTAGAACATAGAAAGGCAAAATAGACATATAGGCTTCACATTGAACATTATAAATGACAAGCAGACCCTCTTTGATATGATAAGAAGAAAAAAGTGCTCTTTGGCTTTTCCAAAACCAGTCAAAGTCAATTTGATAAATAGGTAACAAATGGTGCTCAGAGAAACAAATGAAGTGTTTTGCTTGACCCAGTGACCATACAGGCCTGGTCCTCTCGGTGATCAAGACCATTCGTATGGTGTTTGATAAAACACATGCTGTTCACTCTTGCTGAGAGAAAAAAGCAAGGTTCTCTGCCAATCAAATGTGTCCGAGAAAATTGTGACAAAAGGGCGAAGACATGATTCCATCAGATCTCAAAATGAAAATTATATCTAAACAAAGCTATTGGGATAACAATGATTTCATTTTATGCCTAAATTTCTGCAAACCGAAATTGCATAGAAAAGAAAATCCTGTCATCTTTCTCAAGGAAAAAATTATATGAGCATGGTCAAACATTTTTCTGCCCATAAGAAGCTATAAATTCAGAGCAACAAAATTACCCAGAATTCATGCTGACTACATTAAACAAAAGTTTCAGCACGCCCATCCCATTCCATGAGAATCAGGATTCTGACGGAAAATTTTGAATTTTTAAATACAGTTTGATTCTTAACTAGTTTTATTGAGCCAGAGAAAATGACTGAAGAATCAACATAATCAAATATCTAGAAAACAGGGCATACCTATTACCCAAAAACAATATGCAGAAGAATATGCAAAGGAGTTCTTCCCTGACTTGTCGAACCATACACGGCGGGCTCCACATAGGATCTGAATGGTGATCCTGATGGATCCCACCATGGATTAATGGCATTGTAAAAAATTGCACCAATTGCCTAATTATCAGATAGGTGGTGCCTGCAGATAGTTTTTTCTCGCCCTTCGAATTATTCGTTTGTAGGCTGTAATCAAACCAAGACCATTCGTCCAATTGTCCAATTCATGCGATTTTGCACCATGGCCCACTAATGGGATTTGAGGCCCACCATGATGGGTGGAAATTGAAGGTTCATAGAGGTTACCCTCATTAAGCATATAAGGAAAGAAAACAAGCTATCAAGAATTAAATGAACAACAACAACAACAACAACAACATATGCTCTCTTTTCAAATATTGACCCGCTAAATCTTGGATTGATAAGAAAATCTTAACAAGATTATCATATACAAACTAGCTAAACATTTTTACAACACCAGAATAAAATGCAATATATTTAATAAGGGCCTGTTTGGGTGTTATTTCTTTTAGGAGCAGATGGAATGTACTTCCCATGTTCACCATCTGTATAACTTCAAGTCCGGCTAACAAAAACAAGTCCGGCTTGAAGTTTTTGGGATAGCAATTTCAGGCATGAATGGACACTTCTTGGACGAAGTTTCCAAGAAAGCAGCTTGCTCCAAACGGGCAGTGAAAATGTTAACCCAGTTCACAAAGAATATCCAATCAAACAGTGAATTAGGGTACATCCAAACAGGCCCAATGAAGAAGCTCGAAATCAGAAAAATGAAAAACTGGAGGACGAAATATCTTTCTTCAAAAGAGCAAATAGAAAAGCACTCAGTGATCAAATTCAAACAGTCACCATACTTTCGTTTGACTTTGAACAATCAAAACAAATGCCAACAAAGATCTCACTCTCAGATGTTGCTCTCTGAAACTGAAGCAGTGAAACTAACTAAGAAAAGCAAGAGAGTACCAAGAACGAGAGAATTATGTTAATTCAAACCAGCCCAAATCAATCTCTCTAAATACGGCTGGAGTCAAAACAAAGCTAATGCAGATCACATATCTGAAAGCAGATAATCTGATACCGACTTACAGGTTTTTAAATGTTCAAAAGCCAAAAACTGAAGGATCACCCACCACCCTGAAAGCAACCTTCCTGCAACTCGATAAAGACCCGTTACCCATCAACATAGAAATTGACCTACAAGGAATGAAACCCACTCTTCTTTTTTTATCTGGTTTTAGCTGTATCAGTAATCTCTACGTTTGAAATAGAGACGGGGATTTTTAAAATAAGGAAGAGCAAGTTACAACTCGGAGCACCGGAAATTGTACTCCACACGATCTCAGCTTACAGTCGAAATGTGGGCCACACCATGGATAGACAACAGCAACATTGGCGCCATTTCGGATTATCTTATCGTCTTAACGTTGGCATATATGCCTGTCGTTTTGAATGGGGTGGTTTTGGGCCTATGGGCCATCTGTGGTGGGGCCTACCTTTTATCGGTTAGGACCAGCTTCACGTGATCCAAGATCCAGAGGAATACGATTTCAGCTGGTCCCGAGGTGTATGGCACCAGCCCTATTTTCAAATTTTCCTGAGATCTATGCATCAACGGTTATAAAAACTTAACTTTAAAGTAATGTCAGTGACGTATCGGGAGGCGATTTTTCAACGTATTTTTAAGTCTCCGGCTCCACTGCCACTGGTAGTGTCGGTCGGCAGCTTTTGGGTTAGACCGCGGGACCACCAAATTAGATAGTTTCGGTGTTCCCATTGGTGTAGAAGTACCCAGCGGGTTATTACACGGGTCTCCTGCTGGGGCGCGGCTTCTCCCTAACTGAGGGGTCGACCGTGATTAGGATTCTTTACATCCACTCCGTCCATCCGTTTTCAAAGATCATTTGAGGTCATGTATACAAACATTGTATCCAAATTCAGGTGGACCACACCACAGGAACCAGTGGTGATTGAATATCCACCATTAAAAATGTCTTGGATCCCACATAATGTTTATTTTCCATCCAACCTGTTGATAAGGTATCAAATATATGGATGAAGGGCCAAAACAAATATCAAGTTGATCCAAAACTTTTGTGGCCCACAAGAAGGTTTTAATTATCATTAACAATTGTTTCTTGTGGTGTGGTCCACCAGAGATGTAGATCTGCTTCAATTTTGTTACTGTCAACTAAACTGATCTTTAAAAACGGATGGACGGTGTGGATTTACGTTACATGCATCAAAGTAGACCCACAGTCAGGGATCCACCGAAACCGGGCCCCTCTGCTGACCTTGAAGTTCCCGATTAAAAAAAGAAGACAATGACTCGGTGCTTACTCGTTCTAGTTGGAAATATGACTCGGACGAGTTTGTTGACTCGGAAAAATTAGAATATATAATGAAATAGGATATAAGTAAAACCGTTATGTTGTGTGGATTACATCCAACCCGTCCAGAAGGATGGTCCCACCATCAAGAACATGTAGTTACAAAAATCAGCCCGATCTGCTCACCAGGTGGGCTTCATGTGATCAGCTGCCCATGTGATGAATGGATGTCAACATCCACGGACACCGGACGCTGGAAGCTCCTGCGGTCGAACGCTAGGTGGGGCCCACCGTGATGTTTACGAGAAATCCACCCGTCCATCCGTATTTCAACTGAAAATGTGGCGGATCCAAAACTCAAGTGGGCCACACATCAGGACAATGTGGGAATGAAAATGTCCACCATTGAACCTTCCTTGATGTTTATGTGAAATATTAGCCTGATATAAAACTTCTGTGGCCCAGAGAATGTTTCAACAGTGGAACGTTCAATCTCCGCTGTTTCCTTTCGTTTAGTTTTGGATCGGCCTCACTCACTTTCGGTTTCTTGTCCTAACATGAGTTAGAAAAACGGACGGATGAGGTGGATTTCTCACAGACATCACAGTTGGCCCCCACCTAATTTTCGACGTTGCAATTAATCTGCGTCCGCACGGCCTCCCTATAACAACAGTAGGAGGAAATCCGCGTCCGCGTCCTACTCCTAATCCGTCCGGGCAGGCCTCTGTGGGGCCTATCGTGATGTAAGTGTTTTATCCACGCCGTTAGTCATTTTTCTCGTATCATTTTAATTAAGAGATAAAAAATAAGGCAGTTGTAGGGATTAATGGACCACAAAACTTCTTGGAGCTGGAGAAATTTATTGGAGCTGGAGAAATTTCGAATCAAGCTGATATTTGTTTTTATCCTCGTCTACATGACCTTATTATCCACGTCTACATGGCCTTATTAATAGGTTGGATGGTAAAAAAAACATCACGGTGGCCCTTGGAAAGGTTTCAACGGTGGGTGTCATTATCACTTCAGCTTCATTTGAGGTGGTCCACTGGAGCTGTATATATGCTTCATTTTTTTAAATCATATGTTAAAATGATCTTAGAAATTTTGAGGTGGTCCACTGGAGCTGTATATATGCTTCATTGTTTTAAATCATACGTTAAAATGATCTTAGAAAAGTGATGAACGGCGTGGATAAAACACTTACATCACGGTGGGCCCCACAGAGCCCGTCCGAGCGGGGGTAGGACACAATCCTCGTCCGTCCGACCAAAGACACGTGTGAATTGTGTCTCACGTGCCTCGCTCTCGCCCCAAATTTATAAGAAAAGAAACAACTTATCGCAGAAACTATCATACGAAAAATTATCGTGAAAATATCGCGAAACGCAGTCCGTACACACGTGCTTCTTCTGGCAGCTTAGCCACCAAGGCACGGAAGCAGATCGGCTGATGTGGGTACGTATCGGCTGGTGTGGGTACGTGTCGTGCGAAGACGAGCGCTGACGCTCCGAGTTGTACGTACGATTTAAAGGAGAGATCAAAGTTACATAGGCCTCACAGTGATGTATTTATGATATCTACACCGTTCATCCATTTAGTAAGATCATTTTAGATCTAGTTCCCAAAAATGAATAATTTCCAACCTCAAGTTGACCACACAAATGGATAATGATTCTCACCGTAAAACATTCGTACGGCTTATAGTACCGCTTACTTTACATCCAATCTGATCATAAGGCCACACGGACCTGGATTAAGATAAATAACAAATATTATATTGGTCCAAAATTTATGTGACCCCAAAAGGGTTCAATGGCAGGCGTTCAATCCTCCACTGATTTTGAGAGTGTGGTCTACTTTATTTTTGGATCTATCCTATTTTTAGAATCAAGCTTACGAAGAGCTCACCAAGTGGACGGACGGCTTGGATATAACTCATACCTCACGATGGGACCCACGGAACTTGGTGACGTACCCACACCAACTAGGTGTGTGGTACACGAGCCAATCGGCGGATTTCAGGCACCGGCGGGAGCAGATTTGGTGAGATCCCGGCCTCACCCAAGACGGTGTTGGCCTTAAAGTGGGGCCCACCTTGATGTATGTATTCTGTATCCACACCATCCATCCGTTTTTCCAGATCATTTTAGCGCATTACCCCAAAAAAGAAGAAGATCAAGTCTCAGGGGGACCATACTCAAGGAAAAGGGTCTCACCTAATCTGCACCGTCTTTGAATGAATGGGAAACGCTGGCAATGGTTTCTTCTAAACCGTTCAATTTTGCAATACACGCGTGGCCCACCTAAAGAGCGGACCGGCCTGAGTTCTGATCTAGACCATACGCACCGTGAGGCAAACCTTATTAACGGCTTTGATGTCCAACACTTGGGCGCTCGTTTACCCGCGTATTCATGTGCGGGTAGAGAGGAACTAGCAAGAATCGAGAGAATGGCGAGAAAACCGCGTACTTTTCCTCACTACTGAAAACGTGAACTCGTCGCGTACCTTTCTTCCACCAGTTCTCAGCGTCAGCTACGGGAGACGATCAAGAACCAAACAGACAGTTTCAAATCCAACGATCCGATTTCAATTTCAGAAGGAGAAAAAGGAAAAAAAAAAACACTGGGGGAGCAGCTAAAACTGACAAAACAGATCGAAATTGCACGATCTGAAAAGGGGAACGAAGAGATTACGGTTTCTAGCTGAGAAAGATCGAAATCAAACGAAAAAGAAATGAAAGATCAGATGAAGAGAAACGTTAACAGCTCGAAATAGCTATAGCATCAGCTGAAGGACTTCAAACGGGAGTCGGATTTCGGAGAATTTCAGCATCAGATGAAGCAATTGAAATCGAGAAAGAGCTGAAAATGACGGATTTTTGAGAGAGAGAGAGGTTTTTCAGTAGTGAGGAATATGGGATTTCCGAGGAGGAAGAAGAAGAGAATCATGAATGGTGGCGACGTGTCGAAAAGAAAGAGAGAAAAGACGGGAATTCCGAACGAAATGAAAGCGGATTAGCTCCTGAACCAAGACTGGCTAGTGAAGTTACGTCACCATGTTTTGTGGGCCCCACTATGATGTATGTGTTGTATCCACACCGTCCATCCATTTGGAGAGATCATTTTATTGCTTGAAACAAAGAATTAGGCAGATCCAAATCTTAATTGAACCCCACCACAGAAAACAGTAGGAAGGTTTCAACGGTGGTCGTCACTGTCCCCAATGTTTTCTGTGCTGGCTCCACTTGAGCTTTGAATCTTCTCTATTCTCTCTCATGCCCTAAAATGATCTCTCCAAATAGATGGACGGCGTGGATACAACACACGCATCAAGGTGGGGCCCATAAAACATGATAACCTCACTTCAGTAGCGAGTTCGGTACTGTCGGGTTCAGTAGCGAAAGGTAACGGCCGTGGAAAGGTCATCGAGATGCGAACTAGTGGCGCGGGCTTCATTACCGTGTGGGTCGCATTGGGCCCCACGTTGTAGATGGCCTTCATATGCAAAGAGACACGATGATGAGGCTGCATGGGTGGGGTACTTTCGGTTCCCTCGTGTAGCATGGAGCAGAGCCGTGCATCAGGAGTGGACCAAGCCAGGCCGGTAGCAATGGATGGGATTCAAGAGAAAAGCGCTGATACTCTGGTAGAGTGTGATCGATGATACGCCGGCACTTAGAAATTGCATACGTGGCATAAAAGTTAAACTAAACCGTCCAAATTATTGTTCCCATGTTAGATTTATCATGAGCTAAAATTTACGTTTATATGGTTATCTGACTATCAGGAGCATCATTTATCGGACGGCTGAAAATGCAAATATTCAATGGTCTTATTTCCAACAGTGTGAAGCGAAAGTGCGTTCAGTTCAACAATTTCTTGATTTGATTTATTGTATGCTAAGTAAGAAATTTCTGAGTGCCCGCGCATCAAAAGTCACGCCTACCAGAGTATCCTTACCTACCTGAATTCAGTTTGTTAGTTTTGCACCGTTTAGAAATGATGTTGATTCATCCCATGTTTAGCACCATTTCGGACAGGGTTCAACTTTCTCATTCGTGGCATTGATATTTATGCATCCAAACCATTCAAATTGTGGATCTCAATATGGATAGAGTATATGTCTAAAAATCATATTCATTAAGCAATCCTTACCACCCAAGTAATGCATATATCAAATGGATGGTTAAAAGTAAAATCCAGAAGAGTCCAACCACCAAGGCAAAACCATATGGTTAATATTTTCTTCTCGTGCAATATTTAGACACAATGAACCGTCCAGGGCACTTTTTTCTACTAGATTACTTAGATATGCAGGTTACAACCACATTGTATACGTTAAATCTACTCCATCAAGTGAGAACTATCATTTAACAATAAATACAAAAGTTAATCCAGATTAAGGGCCTGTTTGGCCGGGCAGATTAGAAGGAATTGGAAGATAGATCCCGGAATTGGCCAAGCGTGCCAAACAAACACGGCATTCTAATGTGGGGATATAGCAATCCCATGGATCTTAAGACAATTCATTGACATCACCATCATTATCTTTAAATCCCATCCAATCCACCTTAATCCTTTCAAAATTGCCGGAGACATGTTTGGTTTGAGGGATTGAAAGAGATTGGAAGGTTTAATCTCGAGATTGGCCAAGCATGATAAACAGACTGAATATTACAATCCTAGGATATAGCAATCCCATGGATCTTACACCTATCCACTGACGCAACTATCATTATCTTGAAATCTATGCAATCCACTCTAATACCATCCAATCCCATCCATTTTGCCCGGCCAAATCAGCTCTAAAATCTCATGTGATTCACAAGCATGAAAAATTTTAAAATCACTCCCAAAATACTAATCTCACAAGCTGTGGCATGCCTGAGTTTCCATCAGGCATAGTTATGTATTTTACCTTCATCCAAATAAGTTATATCTAATTAGCTAGTTTGATGGAAGATATCCACGATGAAAGCCTCACACACAAAATCATGGTTGGCATCTTATATTTATTGTTTCCATATAGTGTGTCCGTCTGACACATGGATTTAAATATTTTTTTTTGCTTTAAAGCCTAAAATGGAAGTTAAAATTATTATTTTTTCTTTTATACATACAATATATAACCATGCACATCAGCACCCGTTCCTAGTCCTTAGTGTTGAAACAAGAGTTTACAATTGGGCCATGGAGTTAAAGATATTATAAAAGGCATAAATTGATAGATAACTGATTTTATAGAAATTGATTGAGAACTGACTTTACATATATACCACAAGATAGGCTCCACAGACGTACTTGCAAAGGAAGTGTTGGGAAGCATTCATGTCATTTTTAGTCTATGAATTAATAAATCTCACTCGTGAAAACATGAGATGATACGGTGAAGCATCGAAATCATATGGTACGCCCATCTAACTATGGTATCTATTAATATAAATTTGTCCGTTTGGCGAGTCCTACTGTGTCGGGCATGTTATTCAATACAGTGGAATAAAAAGATAAGGTAGTGAAGCAAAATAAATGGTCAGCATTAAGTGAGGAAAGCTACGAAAAATATGGCTATGATTAGGACTGATTCTCTGAAAATAGACCACCCACAGCAATGCCGACTAGATGGACAGTCCCGATTAACTCATCACTACCACATCAACTATCTCCCATCAGAAAGAAACAGTGAGCTGGTCTGTTGCTCTACGGTGTACCATACGCAAGGGACGCGTGTATGACCTGTCATGATATCACCAGGTATCCCGCAGGCTTTTGAAAGAATGAGGGGAACGGATTGGCTACTCCCCCTACCACCAGCCAATGGCTGATGGTCGGTGCTCTGTGAGGCCCACCATGATATATGTGTTTCATCCATTCCGTCCATCCATTTTTCTATATTATTTTATGTTATGAGAACAAAATTGATTTATATCAAAATCTCAAGTAGACCACATTACAGGAAACAGTGTTGAATGAATGTCAACTATTAAAGACTTTTTGGGGGCCATAAAAGTTTTGGATCAAACTGATCTTTGTTTTGTCCCTTCATCTGGGTCTGTATGACCTAATCAACAGATTGGATGTTAAATAAACAGTACAATGGGCCTTAGGAGGATTTTAACAGTGGATATCCAATCACTATTGTTTTCCTATGGTGTGGTCCACCTGAGATTTATATTCCTCTAATTTTTAGGATATAGCTATAAAATGATACTTAAAAATGGATGAAACACATACATCATGGTGGACCCATAGAGCACCGACCACCAGCCATCGGACTGGTGGCAGGGGGAGTAGCCAGTCCGTTTCCATGAAGGAGAGGCGTTTCTTACTGACCGTCGATTAAATAAGGGCTTTTTCACTGAAAAAAAGCAACCGGTAATGTGTAATTTTAGTGGGATACTTGTAATGTGTAATTTTAGTGGGATACTGCCATTGCTCATCCTAGAATCTTACAGCATGGATGAAATAACACTTCAAAAATCTTACAGCATGGATGAAATAAATACCCCAAAATCATAGTAGCACTATTTTTGGGTATTTATTTTATCCAAGCTATTAAGACGATCTCCAAAAATCTGAAATACCTGATTTTAGACCATTTCTCATCCTGGTATGGCCCATCTAAGTACTATGATTTTTGGGTATTTATTTCATCCATAAGAGGCATTTCAGATAAATGGATTGGATGGTATATAAACAGTACGGTTGACCCTACACAAAACTAACGGTCGAGGATCCATCACACGACTGTTTCACATGTTTTGGCCTACCTGAGATCCCAATCATCATGATTTTTGCAATCAACAGTTAAAACGAAGCAGAGTACTTTAAGGACGGGTAGATCTCGTGAAAGTTCCATCCACGTGACCCTTTATTTGCAAAAGTAACCCGGTGTGTAGCGTAATATTGGGACGCTAAGAAGCCTCTCTCTCCAAAGCACCTGCAGTCAAAGATTCAACAAAATGCTCCTATGCAATTAGCTGCAAAAGTACTCTATCCATCTCCTTCTCACAAGTACACGTGGATAATATTTCAATCAATCTAAAGTATTTTCATCTAGTAGTCTAGCTTGTGGAAGTCTTAAAGACGAAAATGAAAGAGATAGGACAGCTATGATGGTCCATTTTTGTTTTATTCTGGCTTAATATGGACCACTTCTTTGACAAGATGCTGAATAGTTTCGTTATCATATCTATTAAAGAGAGATTTGACTGTGTAAGGTATGATATGACCCTTAAAAGGGTAAGAAGGCAAGCAACAGTAAAAATTTCTACTGCAGGTAAGAACCAAGATTGGAGTATGCCCCTCTATGGCATAAGGTAACCTTACTTGGATTGAAATTTGTTGGGATTTAGTCATCCAATAATTATAAAGTTTACTTCATTATTATACCCACTTGTCTTATTTTTAAAAATATAGGTAATCTGCATGGTGTTGCCTCACACCCCTAATTTTGAAATTGGCCTTTTGACCCAATCACTTATTCAAGAGTGTTATTCGAAAAAAAAAAAATGTAAATAATCACATTCATTCTATCACACAATTCATTATATGAATCACATATATTAATCAAAGATCCATAGAAAATGTTCATAAGATGTCTCTTTATACATTCAATTATTCAAGTTTAATAAAATTAAATAATTTCTTAAAAAAGAATGAAATGTTTCTAATCATCTAATTGTTAAAAAAACGGATAAAAATATCCATCCATTTATAGTCCACCTCTAATTTCTAATGTTCATGTGCCTCCATGATAGCCCTGACATATTCCTTTTCCTCGTATAGTATATTATGAACGTCAGTCCGATGATTTGCAAAAGCAACTTACATATTCTTTATCTTTAATGGTCAGTATTTAACACGGTGAGCAATCTAAGCCTAATAAGTACTATGATACATATGTTTCTAACTTATACATGATATAGGTAACATGGCACATGACATTTTCAAAACATATATAAACCAATACATGATTAAGTCACTTGCTTGAGTTTTCATCACAAAATTTGTATAAATAATCATTTGAACCACCAGGGTTCGAGCTATTTCAACTTGGCCTAGCAATTTTTTTTTTTCACTATTATGATATAATATTGATTACATCATAGTATATCCACTCTTTATTTTCACAGTCGCACCCAGATGCTAGAAAAAAAAAAGTAATTTTCATCCCTATCACGATATAGAGATCATATGCGGAGAGAACAATACTATGGAAAACATATATAGCAAATACTATTATCGAATTTGCAGAAGATGCTCTACCACATCACCTAAGGATGATTGTAATTCCCCGGTTCCCGAAATCCGAGTATACGACTCGTTTTCCAAAAACCCGAGTGTTAACCTTAATATAAAGATAGCCAAACTTCAGGTATTATTTTTTTCTTTAATTTGTTTTCTTTTCAAAGTTAACAGTTTAGCGGAAGAGGAACAAATCCAGCATAAAGAAAGTTCAAATATACATATCCAAATATTCAAGTAGTTGCCTGATGGCATAAACTAATGTCTCAATGCTATAAACACATGAAGGAAACAATTTGATACATGAAACAAAATAAATTTTCAACTAGTCTTGACTATAAAATCACGTAGCTATTCTTGGGCAGATACAACCATACATCCTTGGTATTTATACCCTACTCCTCATCAACCTGAACATGAGTATCATTTAAACCACATGCACTACCTGTATGGTTATATACTTAAAGGATGAGTGACCAACTCAGTGTGAATTTCCCTCAATATTACACACCACTACATTAGTTAAGCATAGTTTAAATGAAAAAACGTACAAAAAAGTCCATGATGCAATCTTATTTAAATGTATGTATGCGTGAATGCACATCAACTAGGGATGCTCATCTAGTTGACTTTTGGGCAAAACTCATGCATGTAACCAGCCACCAGTGAAAGTAGATCTAGTACATGCGTAGTGACTCGGTCACTAAAGTGGGTTGATTGTCGGTGGTCTAGGAGCTAGTGAAATGGTACCACAACTAAAGACACATACTACAGCATCCAAAATTAGCCATTCATCATCGCCCATATGCTATGAATGCATGATTAGCCCAACCATTATTATTTTAATTGCAACCAGCCAATTTAAGAAAGCTCAAACGTCACTATAGGGGGGGGTTGTCACCCAACATAGGCCAACAGCTCGAGCATAGTGTCCCATACCACCATTCCCGGCTTATGAGACTCCAGCATTAGGATGTTTAATGGTAACCTCCTCAAATAGTGGCCAATCGTAGTTCAACAAATGAAACTTACCATCGTAAGGTTATACGAAAATAATCCATCAAGCCACTTAAGGCGAATATTCAATCAAAGTGACATAGGGCAAATATCAAATCAAAGCCACAGAGGGCACAACGATTCACAAGATGGTAAGTCCACAACAAAATTTTATTTAATCCATTAGGCAAAATAGCTACTAGGTCGAGGATCCATTATAATCACAATCAATCAAGTTACATCCCAAGTCTGAATGTACATATATAAGTGAAGTTTTTCACTAATAAATGTAACAATTCAAGTTCCACAACAATCCATAAGTATGAGAAGATATTCAAGTGCAACATGTGCTTGTTTATACAAGATAATTGTTGAGCATATCATTTAAAAATCAATTCTAATAACTAGCACAAGTATCATGAAATAGAGATATTAATTATAAATCGAAATTAAAATAGAAACTACCACTTAAGCTAATATGAAAGAGGAAAGCCCAAGGGGAAGAAGTCATCACCTTAATCGAACAACTTAGATTGTGGCCTACTAGATGACACGTGATTGCAACCTGATAGAGTTAAATCTAATAGATACACATGCAGCCACGACCCGATCAAAACATTATGAAAATCTACTAATAATCAGTTTTTTACGGACAATAGACTCAGTGAAAACTCACTGAGTCAACTCAGCAATAAATAAATGAAATGGGTTTCGATTTACCTTAACTTGGTAGCTCAACTCAGCGACTTGATAAGAACTCACGTAAGGAGTAATTGCAATTGCTACAAGAAAATGAACCCCAAGAAGTGCTCACTACTACAAGAATCTGACAAAAGTTGAGTGACTCAGCTGACTCGTCTGAATCCAGTCGAACTTAGTTGAAAATAACCGAGTCAACTCAGTCGCGACTCAAATGCACTTCCCCTCTCTCTCTATCTTCTTCTTCTTTCTCTTTTATGTCTCCTCTTCTTATTTTCTCTCACTTAACCCGGAAAAACTCGAACCAGACTCGATGGATTGACTCGATAAACCCACTCTCTTTCCCTCTCTTCTTTTCTCTTCCTCTCCCCCTCCCTCTCTCTCTCTCTTTCCCTGCTGGAACTCCAGCTAGACCTGGACCAGGCCTAAGTCCAACTTGACTCAACTAACTCGGCAACGATTCAAGCTTATCACTTGAACCCACTCTCTCTCTCTCTCTCTCTCTCTCTCCCTCTCTCTCCCTCTCTCTCTATCTCTCTCTCACCTCTAGCATGTCCAATGAGTTTGCCAGGACAAAACTCGTCCAGTGACTCGCCCCGATTCAAGGGCAGCGAGTCATCAGCAAGTTGGCAACTTGACTCTGTCTCAAGCCGAGTCGACTTAGTGACTCTCCCTCTTCCTTCTTTTTGTTTCTCTCTTCTATTTTCCTCCTTCTACTGGGAGGACCGAAGGGGGCCCTGGACTTAGCCCAGACTCAGACAATGGCTCGGTGCAGCAGCCCCTGTCTTGTACTCAAACGAGAGTGCGGCACCACTCCACTTCATCTCTCTCCCTCTCTATTCCCTCTCTCACTCTTTCTTCCTCCCTTTTCTCCTCTTTCTCGCTCTCCCTCTTCTTCTCTACCTGACTGCCAACTCGGACAAGCAAGTCAACCCGATGCGGCAGCTCCTGACTCTCTCTCTCTCTCTCTAGTTTACTTTTTCTTTCTATTTTCGGGAGATGTATGCCCTAACAGGCTGCCTATAATAGACTCCTCTAACCCCCTTGTAAGGCATTCTCAACTAGCTAATCTGGGATTAACTACGACTCAACAAAAATAGCCATCGCAAATCATGGATCCAGTGCAAGTAACCCAGCTTGCATGGCTCTCATCGGAGATTAGGGATGAATTTTTGGGACCCTGGCCCATTTAATAGACAACTTAGATCAACAAATGGGCCCATTCATTAGGTGATGGATTCTTCAAACAGACAGAGAAGATGACCCGACTGTTAATGGTGGGTCATCAGCAATGCATGGACGGTGCGGATTTATCCCATGATCACTGTGGGACCCTCTAAATGGATGGTTATTAGTATTTTTACTTAATGGGTTTAGGTGCAACGTGCGACGATGGAAAGAAAAGCTCAAACGATAGCTATAGAGCCCTGAAAGTACTGTGGAACGGAGGATTAGGATCCTCTTAATGGAGGGCTGAGATTGTAGGGGCCATCGCATGTGGATTGCCAGTGTGGAGGAGAAAGAAAAACAAAAACTTTATGTTTTTGAAAATAACCGCGCGCAACCCCCTTTCATTGGCATTTGTGTGTGTACACATGCGGACAAAGTGTGGGACCCACGAGGTTTTGGTCAGATCCATCAGCCCAACACGATGGACGGGTTGGATTACTGAGTTGGGCATTGATGGTGGGCCATGGTTCGACAAATATGGACATTGTCCATTCGTCTGCTCATGGGCGAGAGAGATTTTCGAAAGAAGGTCAGGTAAGACCTTGTTGACTGGGTTCCTTTGTTTAGTGTGGCGCATGTGTGCACCAGCTGTGCACACACACCACATAGGGTGGGGTCCACAGTGGTGATCTTGGTAAATCCGCCCCGTCCATCCAATCCTATGGGTCCTATTAGGACATCCGGCCAAAGATGAGGTAACTCTAAGGCTTAGGTGGGCCACACCTTCAAATCTTAGTATGTAATTGAGAATTTCTGTTGATTTAATGGTCAGATTCTTGATAAATATTATCATTTATACATCTAATGGTTCATAATCCTATTTAGGATAAATTCAATAGTCATTCCTACAATTAGTTACCCCTACATCTCAATTGAAGGAGCGATCATGAGTTTGAACGGCTGAATTAATTTAAGACAGTTCATTGAAGGTCCAGAAGTCCCTTAGATGAATCTAATAACTAATTTTGATTATCATGTCCATCACCGTATGATATGAGGTCTAAATCCAATGATCGATCTCAAATACCATAGTTGATCTACAATCTCAACGGTCAGATCTTGCGATCCAACAATGCAACTGCTTAAGACTCATTCCTTAATAGTTCTAGGTGTCCTAAAGATCGTATAAGGGGAAATCTAACTACTGATTCTATACTTAGAGGGACAGATAGCTCAATCTATGGGTGAAGGTTACCCCTAATGGTCGGATTCAGGTTAGAATAAGGGTGAATGTTCAGATAAATCGGGTTTGCATTTATACTAAATTAGGTCATCATGGTAACACCCGAGTATAGAAAAGTACAAGGTGTTACAATGATATTTTAATGTCATCGGTATCCTCTAGAGGATTTAGATGATATACCATAATAACCTAAAAATTTTCACGCACGAGTAGGTACATGAGTGCCCTTTTACATGTATAATTTTTACTGATTAATTTTTTTATATATAAATAAAAGTGTATGTACACATCCTTATACCCTCATACACACTAATGAAATTTGAACCCTCATATATATTGGTATACATCATGATTCTGTTAGTGCACTTTGTTTGTCAATCATGTGCGTCTATGTTAGGAAGTCGGTTGAGCCCTTGGAAGTTGAAGACCGTAGACACATAAAGACTAGAGCATCAAGGAAGTGAAGAACAGGTAAATAAGGTGCCTTGGTGACCCTAGCCTTGACCTAAAATAATCATTGAACCTCTAGATTATTCTTGCATTAATAGAAAAATCTTGTGTGATCATCTCTTAGTCTTAGGAGCCTTATTGAAACATAACAAGATAGGCTATAGAGATCTTAACTTGCTAGAAATTAAACTATCCAAAAGTAGTAATCTTAGTGGTGTGCTCGAGCGAAGCTCGATCAATGGTAAAAAAATGTCTAACAATTAACTGGCCTAAATCTGATTTAGTTCGGGTGCTCGAGACACGAGCTTAATCAATCGAGGAATCTCTGATTCCTCTCGAGTGATCGAGCTCGATCAATCAAGCATGGCTAAAACAATTCATCGAGATCACTGGACCATTTTTGGCCAAGCTCGATCGATCCAACCAGGCTCGATCGATCGTTGGAGATCCTTTAGAGCCTTTTGTTATAAATATTACATTTAGATGTTTGAGAAATTCATGAATTTTGACATTTTAAAGACCTTAGTGAATTTCAAGCTCTACCAAATCTCCTAGGATCTATTATGTTGAGATTCATGCATTCTTCTTAGTGATTATTCATTCTAATGAGCATTCCATGCTCCTCTACAAAAATATCATGATTTCAAGTAGGGCTGAAAGTCGAGCGGGCCTAGCCCAACCCAAGGTTCTTGTACCTCAACCCTAACCCAACCCAACCCAACCTCGAGTTGGGAATTCTCAACCTTCGGTCAGGTTGGTCGGGTGAATACATGCTAATATTTTAATGATTGCATTAGTTTATTATATTTTAATACACATCTTATTTTTTATATTTATGATTTTATTAATTATATATGTAGTTATTTATCGTAAAGAACTTCATTTATTCTAAACAAACAAGCTAAAATATAGGACAACTACTCATTTAAAAGTCGTGTTGTGTAGCACACAATCTATTTGGGAGAGAGAAATCCAACATTTCTTGTTAGCTTGAGTCATCGGAAATGATGTGGACCAATGAGACCCGACAACACTGGAATTTCCTATGTCTTCAACACATACGATCCACACTCAATTATAATTTATAAGTTACTTATATATTGAAATGGCACAACAGCTTGGCCACATGGAAGTCCCTTATTAGTTATTACAAAAACAGAAGTTAGGAACTAGGACTTTGCATTCAATGCCAAATTGCACGTGACAGAAGGAGGATCTATTTGAACATCTTTTCTTCTGATATTGATATGACCTCTACTACTATTCATTAATAAGATGAGAAGGCAATACTCGGCAATCAAAGATGCAGAAGTAGTGAAGAAACCAAAAATATTATAAAAAAGTACACACACACAAACATATATATATATATATATATATAGTCTGGCGTATGATAAAAATATTTTTTGTTGAAACCAGGCACCCAAAATAGAGAACAAAAAATCAAGTCAAGCGACCATTTCATCCATTATGATACAATTTGATAGATGAGCTTCTAAAATTGAAAATCCCTTAGAGAATTGAGGCTTTCATTTGAAGCTCCTATCTCTTCATTTGCTCATTTTATCGTTTTGTGCAGACGCTCGACCTCTTACCTTGCTAACCTAGCTCGAACAAAAATTTTAAAAAATTGGGCAAACTATTTTTTAAAGGTCCCATTTTTCTTCTTTGTTGATACCTCTACTACTTCTACCTTTTTCGCCAGTTCGACAAACTATTTTTTTCAAATAATCAATATGTTGCTGAGCAGATGCCACTTTAGAAGCTAAGTTTGTAGCAAGCTGATGTAGACCCTCCAATTCTTCAGCAAAATTGTTGACGCTTGAGATAAGTTGTTGGTGAGGACGTAGAAAAACTTCAATTCGGCTTATCTCATCCTTGGCACTTATAAGCGTGAACAACCGTCAAGTTTTTTTTCAGTGAATTAATCTTCTCAAACATGACTGAACGGGAAGATCCTAAAGATTTCAATCAAGCGACGCGGTCGGCTAAGGTCTCTAATCGACTACTATTGGCAAGCTTGGAGAGGTTGAATGTCAACAATACTTCTATGTCAATCTTCAGTTGTTCGAGCTCTGACTGAGGATCGATACAAGGTATAGGAACTAAAGAAGGGTCAACCACCATAGAATCATACCTAAGAGTTGTGGAATCAAGGAATTCAGTGCGTCTAGATTGGCCAAGGTATGAAGTGGACGATCTTGATTAGTTTTTTTCTAAAGGATCGATTGATTCTCCAACTTGTGGCCATGAAGATACATACCTAGGGATCTAACAAAAGTCATGAAGTCGTCACGAAGAAGATGAGAGCCAGTGCACATCACCCCAGGCCAAGAGAAAGACTCAAACAGTGCAAACTTAGCTTTAGGGAACGGTGACAACCTTTTATCAAATAGAGGCATAGATCTCTCACCCTTCTCCCAACGCTCAACTTGGAGCTACTCACGATCCCATAAAGCTTGTTGCATATATGACCAATATTCATCAAAAGGTATCCTGGGGTCAAACACTATGTTGTAAAATTGTTTGAATTTTTTTATGGCCAAAATTTGTTCAAGGATACTTGATTGGGGTCAGGCTTAAGGTAGTATGTTTTTGTCTTTTCTCTTTCAGCGGTTGGGGCGATGATGATTTACTAGTTGATGGAGTAGGTTCTTTTGTGAAAGACTTGGTTCTTTTCCAATAGACTGAAGGAGTAAACGTTGATGCTTTAGATGCTTTGCCTTTAGGAGCTGAGGGAATAAGTGAAAGTCTTTCAATTACTGTATGGAGAAAAAAACTTTGATGATTGTCATAGTAAGTCTCTCACCATTGCTTGAAAGAGTCTGTTGATGAAGGACCTTTGAGGAAGAAAAGATAGGGTGAAGGATCGGCTAGTCATATGATAGTTCTCGAGGAGAGATCGAATATCGTCAGGTTTTTTAATGTGGATGTGCTCACAGGAAGGTTGGGTGAGAGAATTTTAGCATAATCGAAATGGAATAGTTTGGCTGAACCGAAATTGACAAGCGAAGATATTAGGGGAGCAGAACTTTATATAATTTTTGGTATGTTTTTCTTTGTTTGTCTTAGCACCACCGACAGGTATGTCCCAGGCCATCAGGTAACTAGCCTAGATGTGGTTAAGATTTTTTACCATTGTCGGATTAATTGCATTAAAATATCGATTGGTAAACTAGTTGGGACCAATATGTCTACCCAGGAAGGGACAAAATTCATAATCATGGCGATCGAATGGAAGTGCATAAAAGAATTCAAGACCCTCTCTCCAAAAGTATAGGGTTTGACAGAAACAAAAATTATACTCATTCCGTAAGAAGTGAATTGAGTCATAGGCTTGGTGATTTCTTCATTGAGACTAGGAAAATACTCACATAGCCATAGTTGAAGCAACCAAAAGAGGCCTTCAACCAAATGAGGACCGTTAGATGAAAGACTATGAAGACCTCAATATAAATGTGAAAGGAGAAACGAAGCCAATGTTACTTTAATACCAAAAATTAAGGTTTCGACGAAACCAGTGTATTCCTTAGTTATTTGATTGGAAGGGATACAATAGAGAAAACGACAAATCCATATCAAAAGGAACAAACAATGTTCCTAATGGGAAACTTCACCTTCAATTTTAGCTTCCTTTTTCATTAAAGGACCATAGGAACTGCGGATATTGGCATGACTGAAGGTAGATTGATCAAGATATCCAAGGTGATACCCTGCGTAAAAATTCAAAGCCAATCCGAGGTAAGCTTGTCAGGGTACAAACTTCTATAATGGTAAGATTCGCCGAACCACCTTTGAAATGAAAGAGTTAGTAGTATGATTCCAAAAACACGTAGCAACAACGAGAAGAGCCGAGTTAGGTTCTATGTGATAGACTGACATGTGAATGCAGGCGGTAATGCTGAGTTCATCCCATACTTATATGTATTCGGGCTTGACTCGTTGATACCATTCAACCCATTTTTTATTTTTGCAATATTTAGGCCATAATCTAAAAGATATATTGGTTCCCAATAAGTCTAATCAAAATAGCCATGATTGATTAAGGAAATTTTCCTCGTATCAGTTGGGAAGTATGGAAACGTATTTGAGAAATCTAAGTATTGAGAGGAAGCATGAGACCCAAATAAACTTTAGAGACAAACTCAAATTCAAAAATTACCTCTGATTGAGCCGATTCACGAAGCAATTCCACCAAAGTCAAAAGAGGGAAGGTAGAAGATGAAGCGTTATAGATCTCTTGGGAGCTATAAATAAAGGCAGAAGGAAATGGTAAGTCAAAAGAAGAAGTTTAGGGTTTCAGGAAGTCGAAAGCATGAAAATGAAAGGAAATGAAAACTGGAGGATATATAGCCTTTTCCGCAAGCATAACATTAATAGCCAAATAATGTCAGAAGTGATCCTCGAGGCAAAAAATTACCGCAAGGATGTAACGATATCTTCTTCAAGTGACGTATGGTAAATCTATGGAAAGAATGAAATGACGGAGACATTGTTGGATGTTTAAACGATTGCAAATACGCCGTGTGACGGAAGACTAAAAAATGATTTCACGTTTCTCACCATCCCTTTGCCGAATGAAACGTGAGGGGGCAATGTTCGTACCAAAATCTAGCGAGGCCAAATTAATGATGCAGATGGAGCGACGTGATATATTTGATATCCTTAGGATATGCACAAGATATATGAATGACAGATCATATCTTCGAAAAGCTTTGTATTTATACTATCTCTGGATAAGGATGAATAACCGTACGGGCCACATTAACATTGGAGCACATTTTGGGCGTTCGATAAAAGTAAATCATGATTAAGAAAAATGTAACCACTCTTTCCCAGCTAGTTACATGTGAAGGCACCATGTGGACAATCAGTTATTTTCACACCTCTTCTGGGGAAGGTTATAAATAGCATAGGTAGATACGAAGAGAGAGATCCAATCTAATCAAGTTCAATCCAACACAAACAAACCCACCAGTGCAACACTGCGTATCTTAACGTAGTTTATATGAGTATTTTAATCTAGTCTATCCCAATGATTATGTTGAACTGACTCTCAGTTGTAGCTAGTAGTTGTAATTCACTTCCATTTTGCGCTTGCGTGTCGGATCTGAAGGAAGGCCATAGCTTTAAGAATTATCCGCCTATGCTCATACGTTAGGCCAACTGTAGTTGTAATTTCTGGCATTATTATCACATCGCTCATTAGCATGCCGCTCTACAAAGCACCCCGCTACTCTTAACAAGGATAGTGATTCTGTTTTAGTAGTAAGTATTGCTTATCTCCACATCTATCTTCCATTCATTCTGTTCGATTATACAATTGTTGTACCTTTAAAAAATTTTTATGTTCAAGGCAAAAGAAACTCATTGGAGGAAAAACCCTAACATCTACCAATCACCTGATATTGCACGTACTCGATAATTGGTTGAATAGACAATCGATTGAACCACGATTTACCAACGCTCTATCTTGACGCTAGGGATTGGTGGTCACAATTTGAATTGGATCCAATTGGTTCTGGCATGCCCACAAACTTCACACGTTCCGCATGGCCAAATTTGAGACAAACAATATGTTTCAACTTATTAGTTACTATTAATTTTATATTGGTTTATAAGTAATTATTTATATTTAATAGTTTCTTATCATAAAAGAAATTTGAATTAATGGTATCACTTACGTGACTTACTAAATGATTAGTTTAGTATGAGGATCCACTACGGGCTTCACCGAGTTGGACATATCCTTATTAATGATCCATCTTAAATGAAATAGCATTTGATGATTTTTAAAGGATTTTCAATTCAAGATTTGTTATGTGTGAATACCCAATCATAGCCGATAAACAATTTATACTCTGTCCAAACATAGATAAAATTTCAACTTAAAGTTAAACATGACATTATATAAATTCATTACTCTTGTAATCTTATTACAACTTACAAATTTTACCGGCATCCAAACCGCTCTTTGAGTTACTGTATGCCACGTGAGAAATTTTTAAGTGCCAGCACATCAAGTATCATGAATTGCCAGAGCTCAGCTCTGTCAAGTGGCAATGTTTTACGCTAGAATACCAAGCTTTTCGTGTTCCACCATGTTGTATACATGAAATCTACTCCATCCATCAGGTGAGAGCTATTATTTGAATTGCAAATACATAAGTTAATCAGATTAAAATCTCTTACTAATGGGAAAGTTTATAAATTACTATCAGAATGCTAATTTCAGGTGGTGTGGCGAGTCTCAGTTCTGGATCATGCATATTTTTGTATATTTTCTTCATCTTAGTGATGAGTTTGATAAAAGATAAATGCAGCCCCACACAAGCTTATGGTTGGCATCAAATTCCCATTTTCCTATGTGGTGCCCCTTATATATATATATTTATATATATATATATATATATAGAGAGAGAGAGAGAGAGAGAGAGAGAGTAATGCTCACACACAACTAGTTGGACATTACATTCTTCTTAATTAATGTAAGTAAATGCTTTCACTCCGTACTAATTTCATTTTAGCATAGAAAAAATGGTCACGGATTGGGTCGGTCTCATCATGGTGTTAATGTAAAATCGACCCGACCATCACTTATGTCACTCCACCTTAGATCAAGATATCTAAATTTATCCCCTTCCGTAGTTCAAGAGGACCACACGATTGGAATTAGTTTACATGGAAAGGTTTACCCTCCAAACAGTTTCCCCTGGCGTGGCTCATATAAATCATATATGAATCTGATTTTTGAGACCTAGGCCTTACTTTTGTGACATCTAATGGTTGGAATAGATTTCACAGTTTCATCACGATGGACCCCGTAAAAATCAAGGGTGGATGTCTCTCTCCTAATTATTCTCATTGGTGTGGCCATATGAATCACGGATTAACCTGATATATTGGCTGTAGGCTTATTACTTGATTACACATCCAATGGTCAGAATGGATCTCACACACATATCAGATAGGCCCACAAAAAATCAGGAGTGGGAGTCCATGTGATACCTGTTTCCAAAACACCTAAAGCACTACTAATCAGTCTTAATTTAAGGTGGCAGTTAATGCTCATGGTGCTGGCGGTCGTGGATTAGCTACTGAACCCACAGTAACTAGCTCATGAAGTGATATCACCACGTTCTGCGGGGCCCACCATGATGTATGTGTTGTATCCACACCGGTCTTTCATTTGGAGAGATCATTCTAGGGGATGAGTCAAAGAATGAGGTAGATCCAAAGGTCAAGTGAACCCCACCACAGAAAACAGTGGGACAGTGACGCCCACTGCCGAAAACCTTTATGGGCCTACCGTGATGTCTATTTGAGACCCAACATGTTTATAAGTTAATAAAAACATGGAATAAGGGAGAACACAAATATAAGCTTAATCGAAAACTTCTAGGCCTCAAGATGTTTTTAAGGGTAGGCGTTCAATCCCCACTTTTTTCTATTGTGGGGTCTACTTGAGCTTTGGATCTGCCTCATTCTTTGTCTAGTGACATAAAATGATCTCTCGAAAGGGATGTAAGGTGTGGATAAAACACATACATCGTGGTGGGGCTCACAGAACGTAATGACATCACCTCAGTAGGTAATCCGCGTCCAATGCTAACGGGGTAGCGTAATTTAAGGTCGTAATTGATCCTCGGCATTACACGCATAAAATGTTGTGGAACACACCACTAGTGATTGACTATTATAAACTTTTTAGGGGCCATAAAAGTTTTGGATCAACCTGATATTCGTGTTTTCCCTTTATCCATGTCAGTGTAACCTTATTAACAGGTTGGATGGATAAAAAACATTACGATAGGCCCCGTGAAAAATTTAATGGTGGGTATTCAATGTCTAGTCTTTTCTATGGTGTGGACGACTTAAAATTTGGAAATATTTTATTTTTGGGAACATGTATAAAAACTGATGGATGGCGTGGATATACAAAGTAAACATTAAGGTGGGATACACGGTTAGTTAATCACCCTACTGCTTAGCTAATCACCCTACTGCTTTGTTACCAGGTAACACTGATCCACTCCCCACACCAATCTCGGTAACGTCCAACATTTCTGGAAACCAACCGTGCAAGAGGTCCACCTTTTATGTTTGCACAGAGACTACCGTGATGCGCACCACGAGATCTACTCCGATCATTGGATGGATATATCAGAGTTTTGGATCATGCTAAACTACACCCATATCCATCGCTCAACTAGCAGACTGAGCCTCGTTTCAACACCTGAGGTCTTGGTATCGATCCCTGGCGGGGGTGGCTAACATGGAGTGTAAACTGAATGTTTACTGAAGTTGTACACTTATTATTTGTTGGGGTGTTTTATCAAATGCCTAACAAGTTTGGCTCCCTTACAAGTATATAAGCATGTGAAATATATAAAAAAAAAATATTTTTTTTTTTAATAATTAATAATAATATATTCTCATACAAGAAATTTGGGTTATTAAAAATTCATTCTAACATTTCATATTCAACTTGCATTTGTAGCTCAAGTAATTAGAATCATTTATCAATTTTTTGTGGATAAAATTAAATTAGTATGCCTTATTTGATAAAGGGACTGGATTAATAAAGGGACTGGATATGTGACACTTATTCCCACTATACCTATATAAAACTTGATGCCATGTACTCTCAATCCATTTTTTCCAGCACATTTAGGGAATGACCCCCAAAAAATGAAGCAGCTCCAAATCACAGGTGGACTACACCACTAGAAAATAATGGTTACCAAGTATTAAAAACTTATTGGGAGCAACTTGAATGTTTATTTCCCATCCAACCTATTGATAAAGTCACAAAGACCTGGATGAAGGGACCACACAAATATCAGCTTGATCCAAAACTTTTGTAACCCACAATAAGTTTTTCATGACCAATAACCACTGTTTCCTCTGGTGTGGTTCGCTTGAGATTTGGATCTGCTTCTTCTTATTATTATTTTTTATCATGGCCTAAAATAAGATTTAAAAATTTATGGACAACATGGATTTAAGGCACATAAAATACGTTGGGCCCCACAGTCAGGAATATACCGAAGCCGCAATTGTTGCATGTTCACGTTTAAAAATTCGCCACCATTTTTAATAGAAATATGGTACATCCACATATAGAGGTGGGAACCGAGTCAAGTCGGACCAGATTGGGTCTAACTCGACTCGATCCGAATTTTCAAGTAACTGATCCGAACTTGATCTGATCCGGGACTGAGTCTGTGTCAGCTGACTCGATCCGATCCAATCCGATGCACGGCTGGCCTAACCCAAACCGAGTCCGACACGGTTAGGGAAACCGAGTCGGATCGGGTTGGGTATGGTTCGGATCAGGTTAACGGTGAAAATAATTATCCTCGCTGCTATTTTTGGTGTGGTCCATTTGAGCTTTAATATGATTCAATTTTTTTTTCCTAATGCTACAAAATGATCACGAAAAATGGATAAACGGTATGGATATAATAAATACATCATTGTGGGGCCCATGTAACTTTGAACTTATTTAAGTGGTTCGTACAACTCAGAGCTTGAGGCACATCTGCGTTCGTCTTCGCACGACACGTATCTGCTTGGCAGTCTTGGCAATCTGGCTTGAGTCCGGGACTTCATGAATCTAACTCAATTTGCTTTTTCATAACCCATTTACCCACCCTTTTCAAATTCTCTCTCCTAATCTATCTGCTCCACTTGGTTTTTTTTTTTTTCTCTCAGTGTGATGACATTGCTCATCTAGAATGGTTATCCACTTTCATGGAGGACTCTTTCTCTCAAATGTGGGCATTGCTGATGCCCTTGGCGACAACAACAACAACTCCATTAAAGACACTCAGTTCCAAAAGCAGCTCATGTTTGGGAAAATCTCTGCCGCTTGGCCCCAATACATTCGTCCCAGGCCGTGCTAGGAGCAAGCGCCCACGTCCTGCATCCTTCTCTCCCTGCCCACTTTCCCTCATTTCCTCCACCTCCTCAGAGACCTCTGACCCTTTCATGTAGTCCCCCGTCTCCCCACTACTATCCCAATCTGATTATTTCGCAGAATCCGAACCCCCCAAGAAGTTAAGCAAGAAGAAAAAGCTGCATCAGCAGCATGCAGATCAGGCAACGTCCCAGTCCATTGCTGATCGGAAAGGAATGCATTTTTATTGTTTCATGCTTTGTGCAACTAAGAAATGTGTTGTTAGTGTTTCATGCTCTGTGCAGCTTAGGAATACATTTATATATGAAAACTTCTATTGCCGGCTTTGGATCGGGTCGGATCGGATCGGATCGGATCCATTCGGATCGAGTTTCGGATCGAATCGGTCCGGAATGACCACGATCCGAACTCGATCCGAAAAACTGTCGGATCTGAAGGACCTATTCGATCTGCATCGATCCGGGTCGTCGGTTCTGTTCGGATCGGGTCAGATCTGGTTGGATCGGGTTGGATCCACCGAATCGGGTCAGACATGCCCAGCTTTATCCACATAACTACGCGAGCAGATTAGCTCTTACCTGGAAAACACCTTAGTGGGTGTTAACCTAACATGTGTGGCCCACCTTGATGTATTTGTTGTATATCCACTCCTTCTATCTGCATATCATCTTAGGAGGTTAGGAGGTGATCCCAAACCTTAAGAAGATTGAAATCTCAGACGGGCCATGCCACTATAAACAGTGATGAATGACCATTAAAAAAATTGTGGCCCACAAAAGTTTTGGATCAAGCTGATCCTTGTATTTTCCCTTCATCCAGGTCTTATTTACACTATCAAAAGGTTGGATGGAAAATAAACATTAAGGAAACCTTACAAGGCCCTTTGGAATTTTTAATGGTGAGTTACTCAACGACCACTTTTTCATGTAGTGTGGTCCACCTGAGAATTGGATCTTCCTAATTTTTTATAGAACTTCCTAAAATAGGCTGTAGAAACGGATGGACGGCGTGGATATACAACACAACATCAAGGTGGGCCCCACTGTAAGGGTAAGTGTTACCCGGTAACACCTAATCCGCTCCCTCTAGCTACAGTACACGTGGCAGGTGTCTATCAATACAACTTTGTCTGTTTGGTGAGTCCTACTGTGGAAGGTATCTTGTTGGCTATTTTGGACGATCTTAGCCGTCAACACAGTGGAATACAGAGATAAGGGTGTGAAGCAAAACAAATGGTCAGCATTAAGTGCGAAAGCGACAAAAACTTGATGGCTTTGATTAGGACTGATTTTCTAAAAATAGACCACCCACAACAATGCCGACCAGATGTACGGTCCGGATTAACGCATCATTACCGTATCAACTATCTCCCCATTCGAAAGAGTGAGCTGATCCAGTAGTGTACCGTGTACCATACGCATGGCACGCGTGTATGAACTATGATGATCTGACCAACCATCCCGCGGGATATGAAAGAACGATGCTTTTCTCACAAGCCATTAATTAAAGGAGGGTTTTCTCAATGAAAATAAGCCACCACTAATTTGTCATTTTGTGTCTATTTAGATACTGCCGTTTGAAGGGTTAAGACTATTCTAAATGGCTCTGCTGTGCGAACGGTTTGGATCTAATCCTTACATGCCCATGGCACTGGATCCGCTCAACTTGCACGCAGGCAAACAAATAAATGTGCATGACATCCACCCCGTTCATCAGGTATGACGCACGTTCTTTAGCCATGATCTAAAAAATCAGGCTGATTCAATATTTAGGTGGGCCACCCCATACACTTGTACCTAAAAAGTGAAGTCTCTAAATTCACGTGGTATGACTCATCTGAATAATAGATTGAATGGTATATAAACACCATAGCAAACCCTACACAGAGCTAACTGTGGATGAATTGATCCATTCCAAACTGTTTTAAAATCGAGAAATATTACCCGGCAATTAGTTGACACAGAACTTATTGCAAAGAAGAAATAATATAGCAAAGAAGAAAATACACATGGATTTACGTGCTTCGGCCGCCGGTGTAGCAATCCTACGTGCACGTGAGAAGAGGATAAGAGATATTCTTATTCATGGTGACAATAGAGATTACAACAACAATATATAATTATAATGGACATAGGATGCCAATAATGGAGCAACCTATTTTAGCAAAACTATAACTGCAGTGAATCAAATCAATTCATAAATAGAAAAAATCCACCATAAATCTCTCTTCTCCACCAATACTCCTACTCAAGTTGGTGCAAAAATATCGATAGAGCCCAACTTGGACAATATCTCTTGAAACTTGGCAGCGGGTAGTCCCTTAGTGAAAATATCCGCTAACCGTTGGTCGCCACGAACAAAAAGAGTACAAATAACATTGACTTGTACATTTTCTCGAACGAAGTGATAATCCAACTCGTGATAAACTGGATTTGAAGCAATGTGCGTTGCAGCCTGATTGTCACAGAATATTTTTGTTGGTTGAGATGAACCAAAACCCAAATCCTGCAATAAGGCCCGGAGCCAAATAACTTCACTAGTGGTCGAAGTCATTACTCGATATTCTGCTTCTGCACTTAATCTCGCAACAACATTCTGTTTCTTACTCTTCCATGTTATCAAGTTACCTCCAACAAATGTACAATACCCTGTTGTAGATCTTCGATCAACTGGACACCCAACCCAATTAGCATCAGTATAAGCAGTAATGGAACTGTGTCCATTTTTATACATTCATATATCTCTTCCTGGAAAACCCTTCAAATACCACAAAATTCTGTTAACAACATTCATGTGATTAACTCTTGGTGCATGCATAAATCTATTGACCAAACTAACTGCATCTGAGATATCTGGCCGAGTAATAGTAAATAAATTATTCCACCAATTAATCTTCGAAATTGACCAATATCAGAAAATAATTCACCATCATCACCAAATTTAGTGCCACTGTCAGTAGGAGTGTCTGACGGTCTTACTCCCAAATTTCCAGTTTCTTGTAACAGGTCCAATACATATTTTCGTTGATTAAGAAATATACCATTTTTTGAGTAGACAATTTCTAATCTAAGAAAATACTTTAAAACTCTCAAGTCTTTGATAGCAAATTGCTTGTGTAAAAGAGTCTTGAGCTTTGATATTTCATCTTGATTATCGTCTGTGATCATTATATCATCAACATATACCAGAACAATAATGGTACCTGAAATACCTTTCTTAACAAATAGAGAAGGATCTGCAACACTCCTTTGCAGGCCATTAATCATGAGGACAGAACTGAGCTTAGCATACCATGCTCGTGGTGACTGTTTAAGCCCATATATAGCCTTTTTTAGTTTGCACACTAAACCAAGTTTGGATTCTTATGGATGACCAGGTGGTACACTCATATAAATTTCTTCTTCTATGTCACCATGCAGGAATGTATTTTTTACATCCATTTGGAATAATTTCTAATCTTGATTAACTGCTAGGGATATAAGAACACAAAATGTGTTCATCTTTGTCACGCTTCAAACTCGGAAACAGGGCTCACAAAATTTTCGATCGCCGAATCCGGTACCGACAGCCTTCGTAGTACCCCATTCTCGACTCCCAGTGCCCATACACCAGGTTCCGATCCTGGGATCCTACAAGGATGATTTTGCAACGTACATTTGTCTCATAGTAAGCATAACCACAAGTATACCCAAATCACAAGAACAACATTATCATCACATATCCACAATATAAACATTTGAATACAATGCTAAAAGGGAAATACATATATCGAAAATCAAAGCTCCAGAAAGTGGCTGCACGCTCCATGCTCAACGCTTCTGCAACCTAACGCCACCTGCATGCATCTATCGTGCATAAGCTTATAGAAAGCTTAGAAGGTGGTGAAAGTGTGTGCTTAAGGTAAGTGCCAAGTACTCGATACAATGCCATAATCATACAATATCGAAAATACTGGCAAGATCATGAATCATACGATATCAGAGTAAGCGGAAATACTACAAGTCTATAAATCGTTCAATATCAGAATATGCAATGCAGATCATAATGAGGCAAATATCATATACTGAGGATGCAATGCAATAAGTAAATCCTGTTATGTCCGTTTAGGCCATATAAGTGCAGAAACATGGCAACCCAAAATGCTAAATGCTGCGGATGTAATGCAATATGTGATAATACGTAGTATCGCAGGCTGGAGTGTAAGGTTGGGATGATAGTACGTAGTATCGCAGGCTATGGGGTCCATCACAAGGGACTTCTATCCAAACCAGTCCCATACTTAAATTTAAATAGCCAGATACAATGTAGTAGACTCCTGATCTTAGGTTAGTCGCGCACCCCAATTGAAATCCTTATCATTACGAAGGTATACAACAATTAGTTGCGCACCAACAGCCCGAGTGGATAGTGAATGAATGAATGAATGAGTATGCAACTCCTACTCAATAAGTCCACATATCAGTATGGTTCCTCTCTGGAAAATCACTGGGGTCTAGTACACTCCAAGCTAGATTACCACCACATCACACGCAACAAGGTGAGTAGAAGAGACCTCACTATTCGCCTGCCAATATCAGGCCCGGCTCGTTGATAGCAGACCCATTCCTCGAGCTGGTTAAACTCAGCCTAACTTTGCCCCCTCCTCTCAGGCAGGTAAGGCCGCACCCCCTTCCAACCGACCACGACACAATGGGAGACGCGGCCTAACGGTATACGGCCCTCATGCGCTCATGCATACACTCTGTCTAGACGTTGGAGCAACCTCTGGAACTAAGAGGGTTTAGGAAATTTTACCTAGGGATATCTATAGCACCCCACGTATAACAGATTTTTTATGTCCCATCTGGCCATCCACGATATGCCTGTGAAGGCTATGGCCCTGATGTCGTTAGGGCGTACTGTAATCATAATCACATAATGCGAGATGCATGGGTCATACAGTCCAATCATGCATCAGTCCTGTGCATACCGTGCGCTTATGTGGGGCAACTCCGCCTATCAGGGAGTCCCATGAACAACTTGCCATATGGCATATGTAATAGCCAACTATATCTCATAACAAACATGCAGATGATGCATATGGGCATGTATCATGATGTTATGGTGTCATATACTCATAATTGGTATCGATAACTGGCATCGATAGTCGGCATCGATAATTGGCCTATCAAAGAGCTTAAGGGAAGGTCACAATAAGGACATTTAACCATCATTGCCCATCAATGTGGTCATTTTTTTACACCCATTTGGAATAATTTCTAATCTTGATTAACTGTTAGGGATATAAGAACTCGAAATGTGTTCATCTTTATAACGCCCCAAACTCAGAAACCGGGCTCACAAAATTCTTGATCGCCGAATTCGGTGCCGACAGCCTCTGTAGTACCCCATTCTCGGCTCCTAGTGCCCATACACCAGGTTCCGATCCTGGGATCCTATAAGGAGGATTTTTCAATGTACATTTATCTCATAATAAGCATAACCAGAAGTATACCCAAATCACAAGAACAACATCATCATCACATATCCACTAATATAAACATTTGAATACAATGCTAGAAGGGAAATACATATATCGAAAATCAAATCTCCAGAAAGTGGCTGCATGCTCTATGCTCAACGCTTCTGCAACCTAACGCCACCTGCATGCATCTATTGTGCATAAGCTTATAGAAAGCTTAGAAGGTGGTGAAAGTGTGTGCTTAAGGTAAGTGCTAAGTACTTAATATAATGCCATAATCATACAATATCGAAAATACTGGCAAGATCATGAATCATACGATATCAGAGTAAGCAGAAATATTGCAAGTCTCTAAATCGTTCAATATCAGAATATGCAATGCAGATCATAATGAGGCAAATATCATATACTGAGGATGCAATGCAATAAGCAAATCCTGTTATGTCTGTTTAGGCCATATAAGTGCAGAAACATGGCAACCCAAAATGTTAAATGCTGCGGATGTAATACAATATATGATACGAATGAAATGACCAAGCTGGAGTGTGAGGTTGGGATGATAGTATGTAGTATCGCAGGCTATGGGATCCATCACAAGGGACTTCTATCCAAACCAGTCCCATACTTAAATTTAGATAGCCAGATACAATGTAGTAGACTCCTGATCTCAGGTTAGTCGCACGCCCCAACCGAAATCATTATCATTACGAAAGTATACAACAATTAGTTGCGCACCAACAGTCCGAGTGGATAGTGAATGAATGAATGAATGAGTATGCAACTCCTACTCAATAAGTCCACATATTAGTATGGTTCTTCTCTGGAAAATCACTGGGGTCTAGTACACTCCAAGCTAGATTGCTGCCACATTGCACGTAGTAAGGTGAGTGGAAGAGACCTCACTATCCGCTTGCCAATATCAGGCCCGGCTCGTCGATAGCGGACCCATTCCTCAAGCTGGTTAAACTCAGCATAACTTTGCCCCCTCCTCTCGGGCAAGTAAGGCCGCACCCCCTTCTAACCGACCATGACACAATGGGAGATGTGGCCTAACGGTATACGGCCCTCATGCGCTCATGCATACACTTGGTCTAGACGTTGGAGCAACCTCTGAAACTAAGAGGGTTTAGGAAATTTCACCTAGGGATATCTATAGCACCCCATGTAGAATAGATTTTCGATGTCCTATCTGGCCATCCACGATATGCCTGTGAAGGTTATGGCCCTGATGTCCTTAGGGCGTACTGTAATCATAATCACACAATGCGAGATGCATGAGTCACACAGTCCAATCATGCATCAGTCCTGCACATACCGTGCGCTTATGTGGGGCAACTCCCCCTATCAGGGAGTCCCATGAACAACTTGCCCTATGGCATATGCAATGGCCAACTATATCTCATAACAAACATGCAGATGATGCATATGGGCATGTATCATGATGTTATGGTGTCACATACTCATAATTGATATCGATAGTCGGCATCGATAATCGGCCTATCAAAGGGCCTAAGGGAAGGTCACAATGAGGACATTTAACCATCATTGCCCATCAATGTGGTCATTTAACCAACATTGCTTTAAAGGAATAGCCTATATAGAGCCAAACATATAGTGGGCTCATGGCCTCATACAAGGGAATCATACACAATGTAACGACCACACATACATCACATTGGGCCTCATTCATGGGCCTCACATACATCGCATTGGGCTTCATACAAGGGCCTCAAATGTATCACAATGGGCCATGCCTACGGACCTCGAATACATCACAATGGGCCCCGCCCATGGGCCTTGAATACATTATATTGGGTCTTGCCCATGGACCTCAGATATATCTCAATGGGCCTTGCCCATGGGCCTCGGATACATCACAATGAGCCTCATCCCATGGGCCTCCAACCTATTGCAATGGGCCTCATCAAATGGGCCGTAAATGCATCACCATGGGCCTCATATACAACAAGTGGGCCGCACTACTTGGGCCTCATATGCATCAAATGGGCCACGTATCTGGGCCTCGAATACATCAAATGGGCCACGCGACATGGGCCTAACAATACAAACAGGTGGGCCCCTCCCATGGGCCAAAATACATCATGATGGGCCTTATGGATGGGCCGCACCAATGGGCCTCAAGTGGGCTTGGACCACACCAAAAATCATTTCAATAGTTGTAGGTGTAACATGTGTATCACTGTACACTATCATTCCATGGGGCACATGGCCCACTAATGATGATCAACACTATCCAAACATTGTCCACGTACATCAGCACCATCTAAACATTGTCTATGTAAATCAACACCATCCAAACATTGTCCATGTAAATCAGCATCGTCCAGCCATTGTTCCTGCACCGTCCAACACCATCTGGACGGTGTGGATGGAATAAATACATTAGGGTGGTCCACCAAGGGACAGATGGTTTAGGTCTAACACATACCACACGTGGGACCCACAGAACTTGCTGACGTCAGTCCAGCAGTGGGCCCCACCATCTGGATGGCTTGGATATACATATACATCATGTGAGACTCATAGAACTTGCTGACGTCAGTCAGCAGATGGGTCCCATCATCTGAACGGCTTTGATGTACATATACATCACGTGGGACTCATAGAACTTGCTGACGTCAGTCAGCAGGTGGGTCCGACCATCAAAACGGATGGACGGCAGGATGAAACACACGTCATGGTGGGCTGTGCATGGCATCGTCAGGTGAAACACATACATCCTAGTGAGGTCCACATGGTGGCCCACCAGGGATTTGAATCTACTTCAGTCCCTGGCCTGTGACCAGGGACGGACAGAGTGGATGGGATGCATGCCTCATGTGGGTCCACGTGGTGGCCCACACATGATATATATATATTTATATTATTATTATATATATTTTTTGCAAAATCAACATCCAGCGTCCAGACCTGGACGGATGCTGGATGTACACATACACCATGGTGGGGTCCACTGTTCTCAAACGGTTGGATGGTTAGGATGTAAGGTGGGCCCCACCCGTCCACTGACGTCGGCAGAAGTAGTTGCCGCTGCTGCAAGGGATGCACGACGCGGATGAAGCCCACATCACAGCAGGCCACGTCCAGATGGACGGATGGCGTGGATAAGATCATGCATCAAGGTGGGCCATAAGTCATCACACGAAGAGAGAGAGAGAGAGAGAGAGAGAGAGAGAGAGAGAGAGAGAGAGAGAGAGAGGGAGAGGGAGAGGGAGAGAGAGAGAGAGAGAGAGAGAGAGAGAGAGAGAGAGAGAGAGAGAGAGAGAGAGAGAGAAAGAGAGATCGGCAGTGATGGAGGGACCCCCGTCACTATGGGCCCCTCTTTGATATAAGGCATACATCAAGGTGGGTCCCACCATATGTGGGTCTTTAAATCATAAAAAATACATACATAAATAAATAAAAATAACAAAAATGAAGATCCAAGATCACCCACCATAGATCTTCTTTTCCTTCTTCCGCCAACACGATCTAGAGCTTCAAGGGGTAGATTTTAACGGTTGAGATGGACTTTAGATGGTGGAGATGGGAGGTAGGAAGGTGGGTCACACCAAACTTCTCCTCTCTTTGGGAAGCCATGGACGATTTCTCCTTTGCTTGCTTGAGAATGGAGAGAGAGAATGAGAGAGAGAGAGAGGTGATGGGAGAGAAGTGATGGGAAAGAGGGATGGTGAGTGATGAATGGGTGTACTTGATGGGTGGAGTGAGAGAGAGTTGACTTTAGGGGTTGCTTGGGGATGGGTGTTGTACTTGACATGATGGGATGGAGTACTTGACATTTGATGTGATTGATAGGACATTCTCTTAGGATTGCAACGTGCGACATTTTTCCTCGAACTGAACGCGGGCCCACATCTCCTGGCCCGGGTATCGCCTCGACGCGGGAGATGCAGCGTCGGAACCGCGGTCGCGAGGGTACAAGTTTCGAGTTGAGCTGACTCTGATATACGGGACACGACTTAGAATCGTGCATAAAGGCCGATAACAGATCTCGGATTGCCAGAATTTGACCGGGAGGATCATAGAAGCCTACGGAACGGTACGGGCTAGGATATGGGTCTGACAATTTTCGCAACGAGTGCAAATGTCTCTTTATAATCTTCTCCATAAGTTTGAGCAAATCCTTTAGCAACCAGTCTCACCTTATGTCGTTCCATGATTCTATCACTCTTGTATTTTATTTTATATATCCAACGACACCCAACTGTTTTCTTTCCTGTAGGAAATTTAACAATGTCCCATGTTTTATTCTCATCAAGTGCCTGCAATTCTTCTTTCATAGCATTTTTCCAAACTTGATTGGAATTAATTTCTCGAAAAGTCTTTGGTTCTTGATCACTAGATACTGCACTCAAGAAAGCAGAATGAGACTGAGTAACATTATCATATGTCAAATAAGCCTGCATAAGATAAGAGACAACATGATAAGTAAAAAAATCTTCCATTCTTTATGGAAGATGAGTCTCCCTACTTGATCTCCATTGAGTTGGAGGTGCTGCTATTTGAGGTACTGTTGTTTCAACTATAGGAGTTGCTTCATTTTCTGGAGGTATAGCTCGGGCAATGACATCATCAGTTACTGTTGGAAGAGGTACCAAATCATACAAGTACTCCCCCTGGGATTGATTCCTGTAATCACTTTGTGCTTGGAAATAAGATTCAGATTCAACAAAGCGTACATCACGAGAAATAAAAATCTTTTGAGATGCCAAGTCGTAACATATGTACCCTTTTTTTTGTGGAAGAATACCCAAAAAATATATACCGATTTGATCGAGCATCTAACTTATCATGATGGATAGCTTGTTGGTGCACATAACAGACACAACCAAACAACCACAAATGAGATATGTCAGGCTTCCGATTCTTCAAGACTTCCAATGGTGACATAAAATTGATTACTCAACTAGGAAGTCGATTAATCAAATATGTTACAGTCAAAACTCCAAGGGAACAATATCTTTTTGGAATATTCATTTGAAACATGAGAGCTCTTGCGGTCTCTAAAATGTGCCAGTTTTTTCTCTCTGCCACCCCATTTTATTGTGGTGTTCCCACATAACTAGTTTGGTGAATAATACCTTGGCTGCAAATATATTCAAAGAAAGGTCCTTTGGTATATTCTGTACCATTGTCAGACCTGAAAACCTTAACTTTGGCACTGAATTGTGTAATCACCATATTATGAAAATCTTTGAAAACAGATAACACCTCAGTTTTTTTTATCTTAGCAAGTATAACCATGTAGCATAAGATCGATCATCAATAAATAATACAAAGTATTTATATCCATCATATGAATCAATTGGAGCAGGACCCCATAAATCAGAATGAATCGGTTCAAAAAGACTCAACAGACATAGACAAAGAACTAACAAATGGTAAACGAGTTTGTTTAGAAAATTGATAGACATCACACACACTAGATTCAACTGAAATAGAAGGGAAAAGTCTCACCAAGACATGATTGGAAGGATGTCCAAGTCGTTTATATAAGATGTGACTTTCCACCAGGCCACTGGTATAACATGCCTTACCAGTGAGATTTAGCAAGTATAATCCATGTGAATAAGTTCCTTCACCAATCGTCTTCTTCGACTCTCGATCCTGAAAGATGACAGAAGTAGGAGAGAAAATAACATCACAGTTCAAAGAATTAGTAATTTTTCCAACAGAAAGGATCTGACTGGAAAAGACAGAACAACAAGGGCACCGGAAGTGGGACAGTTTGGAAAGAAGGCAATTTCTCCACTCCCTAATATAGGAACTGTAATCCCATTAGCAACAAAAACATCATGCTTATCAGACTTAGGAATAAAATTATGCACAGATGAAGGACTATTGGTCATATGATCAGTGACTCCAGAATTAATAATCCAAGAATTAATTTTAGAAGATGAGAAGACATGGACTGACTGATTTGTTGAAGAAGATGACTTAACCGATTCATTGAGATCGATGTATTAGCTTTTGCAACATAATCCTTCTTATTCTTGTCAAAGTTCAATTCGAGGTGAGGATATAATTCCCAACATCGATCCTTGGTGTGCCCATTTTTAACACAATGATCATAATGGTAAGGTTCTTTTTTGCCCTTATTTCGATAAGTATTTTTTCCTTTTTCAGTACCAAAAGGTTTTCTTCTATCTTCATTCTTAGCCAAAAGAGCATTCGATTCGACTTCCTCAGATGAAGATTTTTACTTAGAATTCATAGTCTTCTTCCAAGTTTCTTCACGTTGAATAATAGCACAAACACTAGAAAAAGAAGGAAGCGTAGCATCCATAAGAATATTACTCCTGATATTTTCATATTCAGGCTTCAGGCAACTGAGCAATGAGAAAATTTTATCTTCTTCATCTCTTTTAAAAAGATTTTTCACATCAGTAGTATGTGGGCGATACATGTTCAATTCGTCCCACATCCTTTTCAGATTCCCAAGATGTTCACTGAACATTTTTTCACCTTGTAGTGATGCAACAATCTCAAGTTTAAGTTTAAAAATGCGAGCAACATTATTTTGACTGCCATATAAATCTGCTATTGAATCCCACAACTCCTTTGCAGATTCAAAGAAGGTAAAAGTTCCAGCAATATGGGGTTCCATTGAATTAAGAATCCAAGATCTGACAAGTTGATCACTAGAGATCCAATCTTCATATCCTGTATCAGTAGATCCAGGACAAACTTTCATTCCATTGATGAAACCCAACTTTTTCTTGCCACCAAGAGATAAGATTGCATCTCTTGACCAAGGTACATAGTTAATACCATTCAAAAGGACTGATGAAAGCTTCCAACTAGGGTTTGCATCTGATTCACCCATTGATAAATGAGAAATGATCATAACGAAAAAACAGAGAGACAACGTATGAAAAAAAAAAAAAAAAAAAAAATTCTGTAGAAAATGAAAAAAAGGAGGCAGCATGTTTCCTTCTTTCTTAATGATGAATTAGATCACAACTACACAATATCTTCCACTTTGATACCATATTGCAAAGAAGAAATAATATAGTAAAGAAGAAAATACACGGATTTACGTGCTTCGGCCGCCAATGTAGCGATCCTACGTGCACGGGAGAAGAGGATGGGAGATATTCTTATTCATGGTGACAATGGAGATTACATCAACAATATATAATTACAATGGGCATATGATGCTAATAATGGAGCAACCGATTTTAGCAAAACTATAACTGCAGAGAATCAAATCAATCCATAAATAGAAAAAATCCACCATAAATCTCTCTTCTCCACCAACAGAACTAACTGTGGATGAATTGATCCACCCAAACTGTTTTAAAATCAAGAAATGCTACCATGCAATTAGCTGCGGAAGTCCTCGAAATGAAAATTGAAGAGATCTGATTATGATGGCCCATTTTTTGTTCGTTCTGTGAAAATGAGCCGTTGCTTTAGTGGGATTTCACCGGCTATAGGTATTCGAAGGATAAGAACCCGAGGAACATTCCTATTATTGAAAGTGCACTGCGTTTCAACGTTAAAGTCATGGGTGCCAATGTAAGATCCGAGTGAAATCGGATTGCGTGCTAAGTAACTCAGTCCCCTCTTATTGTACTGAGTAAACTCAGTTAGGCCCATTGTGAATATATGCAGTTTATCCATGCCGTCCATCTTTTTTTCTAGATCATTTTAGGGGTTGATCCCAAAATTTAAGCATATCCAAGGCTCAAATGGACCATAACACAGTAAACATGGGAAATGATGATTTTCACCATTGAAACCTTTTTAGAGCCTACAATGATGTTTATTTGTCATCTAACCTGTCATAAGATCAAACAGAGATGGATGAAGGGAAAAAGCAAATATCAGCTTGATCTAAAACTTCCGTGGCCTCCAAGAATCTTTCAACGGTGGACAGACGTTCAATTCATAGTATTTCCTATGGTGTGGTCCACTTTAGATTTGGATATCTTTAATTTTTTGTCTCAAGCCTTAAAACTATCTGTTAAAATGGATGTACGGGGTAGATAAATGTAACACCACGTACTTTCCAGTACTTGGCTGTTACCATATAACCAAACTTTGTATAAACATAAGCTAGACTTAAGTAAACATTTGCGTGCACCCTAGTTTAAATCTAATCGTTAAAAACAGTTCCCATGCATCCATATGTTAACCCATTTGTCCGTGGCGCTCCAATGATATTTAATAAGTATTTTATTTTATTTTGTATTTTACACAAACATAAATAAAAAAGGAAAGCATAGAGGCATTTTTATAATTTAGTGTCAAATAATAATGTACAAAAATATATTACAATAAGAGTGATATACATACATATGTATATATATATATATATATATATATATATATATATATATATATATATATATATATATTAATGTATGTAAAATGTTATGAAAATAATATTATATTAACTAAACATAATGAATAATAATTTTACAATATATAATTAAGTTACAAATATTAATGTAGTATTGAATATTTTTATAAACATGTACACCAAAAATTATTAGATATTTGGATAAAATGTTACATTATTTAGCAAGGTGATTTTAAATAGGGTATTGTACAATTTTCAATTCATGTATATATGAGACTGTATATTTAGAATTATATATATTAATAAATAGATGATCAATAGCATGCATATGGTAGTATGTTAATATTAAAATATTATAATTATATATATGTATGAGATTTTAAATATATTGTAATTATAAGTGCTAGACAAAAATAATAAAAATTATATAAATATTAGTATCGGTTAGTGATATATGTCGAGAGCCTTATAAAGGGCCCATTAGGACCCATTAGGACCTTTTAACCGTTAACATTCAATTTTGGAATGATCCGACCAGTCGATCAACAGAAATCCACCATAAGGACTAGAAACTAGTTTATATGGCCCACCTAAGCTTGCATTAACCTCAGCTACGGTCAGATGGCTCGAATGGACCTACAGAGGGCCATGGACAGAGTGGATTTCCCACAAACATCACAGTGGACCCCACCTGGTGGGGTTGCGTGTGCACTGCTGCAGCGCACCCACTGTGCACCGTACCACCTGGAGTGGTTAGAGCTCCCTTGACCGTGACTTCCCGAAATAGAGAGACAACTCTCTCTCTCTCTGCATTTTTGCCAGTGAACGGACGTCGTCCGTATGTTGCGAATGTGGCCCACCAGTGGGGCCCATATTCATGATCTGAACCGTACATTAAATAGAAGACCCACGTGCGACCAAACCCCAAAAGGTTTCACACTATCCCACACGTGTACAGGCACATAATTTTTGACGCAAACAGACCTACAAGCACGCCATTTCTAAAAATGGAAACTGTTGCCACTCTAGCTCAGCGATCCGTGTGCTCTCTCCCCTCTCAAATCCCGACCGTCCATTTCAAGTAAATCCCAGCCATTCAGTAGCTCTCCACGTGGGAGAGGATTTCCACCACGTAAAAAAATGGCAGTGGCGATTTTGGATCCTATTAGCTGTATTTGAAAATGTCCCTACCAGATCTGATCTCATTCATTTATTTCCAATCCGACGGCCCTGAGAACATCTAGGGCTCGTTATAAGGGCGTTAAGATCGAGGAACAGTAGCTCACCCCTTATTTTTACAGCCGTAGCCATGAAACCAGCCATTTTCTCCTCCTCCCGAACCCACTGCCTAAACGATCCTGGAGCTTTGAAAAATCCTATCCATAAGCTTCCTACAACCCTTATGAGCCATCCCATGCTGGCGGATTGGAGGAGGGAGCCTCCGTTCGAGTTTCGCCATTAATGGAAGCCATCTTCCCCGTCGTTCCAACTGAGTCAGGCTCAGTTCAGGATGACGTTTTTCGATTCTCACCACCTGGTGATGGTGTTAGGAGAGAAAGAAGGTAAAATAAAATGAAAGAAAAGCATAGAGAAAGGAAAAGAATGAGGGAGAGAGATGAGGTTGCAGAAAATTTGCATTCTTTGCCGTGTCGAAGTCGAGCCAAGTTGGTGAGTTTTATTTCTTTGTTCCAAATTTGGGAAGAAGGAAGAAAAGAGAAAAGAAAGAAGAAGGAAAAGGAGGGAGAAGGAAGAAGAATAGAGAAGAGTGTGGGTAGGTGAGTGCGTGTGTGGTATCGACTCGGCCCAACCGAGTCGCTGATGTGACCACCTGAGTTGCTGGGTCAACCAACTGAGTTGAGCTTAGTGTGGGTCACCTCCAGTCCTTGCTGGAGTCTCAGCAAAAGAAGAGAAAAAAAAAAGAGAAAACAAGAGAAAGAAAGATGGAGGAGAAGAGAACAAGAAGAAGGAGAGAGTGGGGTTAGATGAGGGGGAGCTGATTCGCTGCCGAGTCAACTAGCTCGAGTCAGAGATCTGCTGGGCGTTCCAGCATGAGAGAAAGGAAGTAGGGAAGCCGGAAAGAGAGGAAAGAGAGAAAGGAAGAAGAGAGAGAAGAAGGCCGAGTCAACTCGACTCGAACTGAGTCGACTAGGTGAGCCGCACTTTCTATCCGGTTTGGTATTATTTCAACTGTCATTGTTACTATTATTAGCATTTTTAGAGTTTCTCAGTTAGATATGACTAACCGTTAGTAATTGTCCATACTTATATTAATTGATATATATATATATATATATAAATTGTTATTATCATTAAAATATTAGTATTTTATTCGTCATTCTTAAAATATTATTATTGACGTTAGAACATATTATTTCTGTTCATTACAATGATTATTAACGTCACATTAATTAATATTAATTATATCATTACCATAAAACTATTAATATTATTAGCCATGGTTAGCCATTAGTAGGTCATTATGCTAGAGCTAGTTATTATAAACAAATTGCAATTAATAAATGGAATTATTATATATTTCATCCTAAATAATCATTTTGGATAGTTGATTGTACTAATCATGAAAATTATCATTGCTACATTAGCTAACATTAGCCGCAACATTAATGTTAATAAATATCTTATAACTATTAAATTAACATTTCAATTAATTATCCATTAGCTAGAAGTTCAAATCCTAAGACCTAAGCCTAGACCTAGACTATAGGGTGAAACCCTAAACTTAAGTGATCCAAACCTTAGATTATAATCTTGGCCATAGATAGTTTGTAGAACTTTGATCTAACCATACGATCTTACAATTCATGTTAGGGTTCGACTCTAAAGGCATCCTAGCGACAATGTGGGCAGTTCAAAGTATAAGGTGATGATTCTTCCCCTTGAGCTTTCCATCTTCTCATTAGCTTAAGTTATAGTTTTTTTAATTTAAATTCATAATTGATATCTTTCTCTTATAATCACATGTGTTAGTTGGTGGAAATTGAATTGTTGTATTGCCTGCTTAATGTTCATCCTGTATATTTGTTCATGCTTGTGTATTGCTTATGGACTTTAAACTGGTAGATGAGTAGGAAACCCCACCTATAAATGTACACCCATACTTGGGATGTAACCCGACTAGTTGTGATCGTAATGGACCTTCGACTTGGTGGTTATTGAGTGGTAGTCTAGATGGATCATTGATGTGGGCCTACCATCCAGGGTTGTTGTGCCCAATGGTTTTTAAGGATGGTCTTTATCGTATGGTTTTGATATTCGCCCTATGTAACATATTTTGATACTCGCCCTATATAGTTTTATTTGATATTTTCCCTATATGGGTTCGACGTTTTACACCGTGCAGCCATGCGATGGTAAGCCCTATATATTGTAATATGATTGGCCACTAGTCGATGGAGTACCATTAAACATCCTAAGGTGGTAGTCTCATGAGCCGGGGATGGTGGTATGGGACACTATGCCCGAGCTGTCGGCCTATGTTGGGCCATGTGCTCCTCGTAGTGACCTTTGAGCTTATCTAAATTGGCTGGTTGTAAGTGGACTAATAATGACTTGGCTAATCATGCATACATGGCACGTATTGTTCCGACTGGATGATGTTTCCCAGGTTCGATGATTCCGACTGGTTGATATTTTCCAGGTTCGGTGATTGCATGGGTGACAGCCCACTGTCCGCACGGATGAGCATCCCCTGGGTGATGATTGCATTCACACATCCATGCATCTAATAAGATTGCATTTACTCTGTTTTGGTTGTTTGGAAGTTTTATACTATTTCTTACCTAATGCGGTGGTGTGTAATCTTGAGGGGAATTCACACTGAGTTGGCCACTCATCCATCAAATATATAACGTATTGTGTACGAGATGTCTTAAGATTCAATTTAGTTCTAGGGTGATTTTTAGGTTGGTGATGAGAGTCGGGTACATATGCCAGGGTTACATGACTACATCTACCTCGAGGAGCTGCGCGGTCTTACGGCTTATGTTTACGTTCTTATATTATTTTTCATGTACTAAATCATGTGGATTCTTATAATTATTATATCGAGACATTGGTTTGTATAAGTCATTATGGGCACTCTTTTGTATATTCTAAATGATAATAGAATTTTCCTTTATGCTTATTTGTCCATTCTACGCTCATCTGCTTACTCTGATAAAAGAAGAAAATATATATATATATATATATATATATATATATATATATTTGACCATCCTTTAAGGTTAACACTTGGGTTTTTGGGAAATGGATCGTGTACTCGGGTCCTGAAGATTCGGGTTGTTACAATAAAATACATAAATCACAGTGGACCCCATAGACTTCACTTAGTAAGCTTAGCCTACCGAGTTACTCGGTGCGCAATCCGCTACATTACTAAGTAAATTTTGTGGGCCCCTCTAATGGATCCACATGTATCATTCTCATCTCCTATAGAATAAAAAAATATTTAATGATGTCTTAATAAATGCTCCATCTCCTCGAATTATATAAATACCGTTTTAATATTCTTTTCACCACACTCTTCCTTCTCTATTATTCTTCCCAAAAAATTCTAATTACTTTCTTTCCTCCGTTACCTTAACAATAACTACCTCATCATCCTCTTTCACATCTTTCCATTAGGATAATTTAGTTACCGTAGTAGATGTTATTTGAGAAACGCTTCAATGAAATAGTCTTCAAATCACTAATTGGAGACTATTACTATATGAGACTTGTATTCTTCCATGTGACTGATGTTGATGAAGTTAGTATGATGGACCCATTGTTCCTATTTGCCCAAGTGAAACTCTATTGATTCAATCCGACTCAATCCCAGAACCAATTAATGCTCTAAAGAATCCTCAATCTTGGCCAAGACCACTACCAAAATGGAATGTTTGGTTTGCTCGTATTTCTTCTCAACATGGAGCAATATGGAGAAATTTCGGGATTTACGAATGCACTCTTCATATATGATTATTTGTTAGACCTTACCCTTCTCACAACAGAGTCAATATTTTGGAGCCCATCCACCAATGCATTTTTCTTCAGATGCGGCCCTATGAGTCCAACAATTTTGGATATTGTAGCTTTGACCCAACTTCTTCCCATCGACGAGGCAGTTTTTCAAGGTTTTGCTCAAAAGGAACCAATACATTTTACAAATAAGGTTGGGAAGGCATATTTGCATTTCATGCAAATGTACCATAAACGTGAAGGCTCAGTTGATTACGAAGAACATACGGCCTTCCTGTTACTCTGAATCTACCGACATTTACTCTGTGCAAATGCTCTTTAGATCACAAATAAGTATGTTCAACTGGTCGAAGTGCTTGCACAATGTCGAAAACTCATTTTGGCACCTTTTGTACTCGGTCACCTGTACAGAGGTATTTTTGAAGTCACCAACAAAGGTCTGTATCTTAGAGGACCATTGTGGGTCCTTCGAATGTGGATTTTTGAATATTTTTGTCATTCTCTTACACATTCCCCCATACATTCTGACGTTGTCTATTCTTTATATGGTTAGCATGCCATCCATTCCCGCAGGAGATCTGTACATTTTCCATTTATATGGACTCTTTATTCTTTTCCCTGAACAGAGGTAAATGGAGTCGGTCGTTCACCCCTTTTCATGATAAAGAGTTCGTTCCATCTTGGTTCACCGGCCAATACGAGAATGAAGATGATCATGAATTGTCTCAAATGCATCTCACTTAAGAGAGTTACCTCATTTGTAGGGATCTCTCCTATGGCGGTATGATTAACACTGGCAAGAATGCCAAAGCTAAAATCGGGCAATACTGTCCTAACTTGCTTGCTCATTAGTTTGGTCTGGTCCAGTGCATTCACTGCCCATTCATTCAGACATCCTACAATCAACCTCCCTTCACTCGGACGATCGCCAATCAAATCGATCTCTATCATTCTCTTAACTCCACTTTTCAATCGGACAATCTAACTCTCAACCTTCCCATCTACCAAAATCAGCCTCAAGTAATGGATACCTTCGCCACTTAGTGGGAGAGTCACTATAAAAAGATGGTTAATAAATAAGCCAAAGACCAAATCGCCTGCTACCTCCATTTCATCAGCTTCACCGACTGATATGGTTCCTCAACCAAAGCACCAAAAATTTATGGTGAAGGCACCTATTGCTCCAACATCTACACCGACTCGACCATCTCCATTAGCTCCGAAGAGGATTATTGAGTTAGGAACTCCTCTCGGCCCACCCACACAACCTCCTACTTTAGTCTTCACAAGCTCCGATCCACCTCCTCAGCTAACCATAGTGAATCGTCCACTTCTTACCTCATCCAAAGGACAACGACAATCAGGTACTTCCTCAGCTGAAGTTGTGCCATCATATGAAAAATATTTAAAAACCAAATATTGGTCAGGGTTCTTCATTGGAGACAATTCTAAAGAAATCGAAGAAGGTTTGAAACGTCACCGAGAAGCTCGTTATAATAAATGCTGAAATAAATGGTGGCAGGATAGAGAAAGATTAAATAATCCCAATCTTCTGTTCAATGAGAACTATCTTACCCCATATCACCCCAATCCACCAACATTCCCCACTTCTACTCAAGTAATGGCGATGGTTATAACCCTCAATTTATGGACGGATGATTCATCACCCTCGTCGTTCGTTCTAATTTAGGTGGAGGTTATTTTCACTCGCATATATGCTCTAAGTATTTTACTTTGTCTTCTTACTAATCCTATCTTTTTTGTAGTTACTCGAGAATTATTGGCCATAGAAAAACAAATCATTGTGGCCTAACCGCTACAACAACACCAGCCAGTGACCGATGTCCTCGAGATTGTTGATGTGCAGACTTTTGACTCTAAAGGAACCATCAACAATAAAGCACTCCATTCTCATATTTCTCCTAAAGCTACGACTCTCATCACAGAGTTTGAGTAAATGATCAACATCCCTCAGACACTAACTGTTGTCGTCGATTGAGAAGATGAAGAAGAAGAAGAGCATCCTCTAAGCATCAATCATCAAGGCTCAAAAAGAGGATCGTCTCCTCGACCTATCCCTCCACCCATTCAGCAACTTTATCCGACGGTGGAACTTCTTCTCTCGGACATTGAAAGACCTCTTCAACTGGATGTAGCACACAATGTGGTCATCTTTGATCAGACAATGGAGCAGATCTTGACGACTAATATCCCTCTTCCTTGCTTGGCCCCAATTCCCATACCAGCGCCGATGATCATCGATGACAGCTCAACCTCTTCTACAATGCCTAAAGATACACTTCCAATTGAAGACATCCTCTCCTCCCTCCAACAAGTTATTATTAACGATGTTAACGTGGCTGAGTCCCCTAAATTCTCAACCAAATTACAATGTCTTAAAGAAGAACTCTTAACCCTTGTACATTCAGGGTCGTTGGGAACTATATCATTCAAGATGATTGATAGGCTTACCCAACTAATTGATCAATATCAGGCTTTCTCTTGTTCGAACGAGAGTCTCACAACTAAAATGCTAACCCTTAGGTATTTCTTGGAATACATTAAAGAAAAAAAGAACTCTGCACCATCATCAGTCATTTTGAGGCTGAGCATGTAACAACAAAGTCCCAAATGGCTACGGCCAATGATATCATCGATAAACTATCGGTCTACCACACAAAGCTGAAAATATCTAATGTTGAGTTAAAGGAAATGAGTACACGAATTGTTACTCTAGAGGCAGAGTTGATGAGGTCGAAGAGAGATTTTGAAGAGAGGAACATTAAATGCAATCGACAGAAGAAAATAGTCAAGGACCTGGCCGCGTCTGATAAAGTTCAAATAAAGGTTATTGGCCAGGTTCATCAAGTGATCCTCAAACATGAAGCCATTTTGCACAAGGCGAAGGGTCGACTGGAATAGGTTGAAGTGACGATTCAATAATTTTCTTCTTTTGAATTGTAACTTTTTATTCTCTATATTGTAACAGTTAATCAATAAAATTGGCCATTGAGCCTTCTTTTATCACCGGTCACTTCACGCAGTACTTTTTCTTCTTTTCTATTTTCTCATAACTAACTGATGACATGACGTCCAAAATTTGAGGAGTCGTGCATGATCTTACGAAATAATAGTCATGATGACTGCAAGTTTCTACTTTCCTGGAATACAATGTGTCCTTGCCCGCCATAACTGTATCGGGTTCCGCAATCGCTTATTTAAACCATCTTGGACCCCATTCTGAACTCACACTAAAATCTAAGTAAACTCCCTAACTCCTTAATTTTGCAGTCATGGCTTCCAACCCAAGCTCTCCTTCCTCAATGACGCAAAGAGTTATTTGAAAAAAAAAATAAATCCTCGACCTTGGGCTCATTGACTACAGCCAATCTCCACTGCCCTTCGATGTTAATTACTTCGTCAGGGTGGCCTCGGAGGCTGCCAAATTAGATGTTGCATTAAAAGAGCTCCTACAAGTTCTGAAACACTTGCATTTCCTTGCCCAACTCATCTTCGAATCCGAGCAGTTTACTAATACCTGAGGCAGCAGGTTGCAGACAAAGAAGGTTCACTGCCAGTCAATGAAGCTTACGAACTAGCATGGAATAATCGATTATGGTGAAACCAAATTCACCAATTCAATCGTACATTGCTTCGTGTGCTGCAAGCATAACACACCGAGCTATTAGAGGACATCAAGGAGAAGGAGCGTTCTTACGCTCCAAGGACCCTGCCGTCTTGGAAGATCTCACCTCCTTCATCAATTCGCAATCGTTGATTACCAGGCTCGATCAAAGGCAAGCCTGGATGGGAAGAGGGAAGCCGAGCATCGAGTCTCCTCTCATGGCAACCACATTGACTAGCTCCTACATTTCTTGCCCATCCTTGTGGAGAAAGGAGCTGGCTGGAAATCGTAGCAGGAGCAAGTTGAGGCTGAGAACAAGAAACTCCTCTGTGAGTTCGAGGAAATAAAGGCAAAGAATGCTTGAGCTATTCAATTGCACTATTTTTTTTTTGCTTTGTGCTTTTTCTAGTTTCATGCACTTTTGTAATGCAGCCGATTGCTAGCTTACCTTCGAATAAACTTTGCCTTCATCAATTTTCGTGTTGTTTGAGTACTTGCCAAAATTTATTTTGTACCACAATGTAAAACGGCATATTCCTCATTGAATCATCATTCTGGAATATCGACTATCGGCCTTACCACTTCAATCGATCATACCTTAAGATATTCAGAGTGATAGATCGACCAGAACCTTTCGCTACTCATATACCAAAGGGTTTGTTGAATAATCACCTCCATAGTCGGCCAATACAAAACCTTGATGTCGACCAAATAGAGATAATGACCGATCGACAGGACTTTCTCTTCAAAGCTTAGCCTCCTAACACTTAGTTTATTTTTATAACTGTTTCCTGACTATACCAAGGCGGATAGGGATTTATGTGCCACTTTCCTAGAAATTCTCATTTATTTCAGTTATACATCTCAATCTTATAGGAACCGAACCGATGCTGCATCGCTTGACTCGGGTATCCCAATTGTCATGCCTTACTTAATGTGAACATTAATTACTCCTAGCACTACTTATAAAAGCCTCATTCATCCATGGATTTTCATTGTGCCCCTGCTTCCACTCAACAATGAGCTTTGAACTCCATAGCCTCTATGATGTTTCACTCACAGTCGTTGAACATTCTGAAGGAGATCTTCAAAGAGGGGATCAAATACTTCTCCCATTCCCCTCTTCTTCACATCATTTATCCATTTACTAGGGATGTCACTAAAGCAGCTAAAATTGATGAACCTCTATGAGAAATCCTTGAGTTTTTTTTCCACACTGCAGCGTCTTGGAGATATTTATTCCAAGGCTGACTTGGAATGACAACAATGTGTTGGCCTCTTGAGAGAGCAGGCAACCATCCGTGATGAATCCAAGACTCTCTTGCCTGTTGCGATGCCCTGTGGAAGGATCAATTACACTAGGTTCACCGGCATCACTTTGATAAGGTGATGTTGCACTCGTTGGAAGCCCAATGCAACGATTTAGTCGTCGACCTCTCGGAAGCCGCATGCCTATATCCAAAACGAGGTCGGCCAAACTCTTAAGATCTCCTAGTTTTCATCGAGTCCCAGATAGAGTTCTATCAAGCTTGTGGAGTGGAAGGCTAAGCATGAGGTCGATGCAGTCACCTGTCGCCTTAACATGGTGATAAACTTTCTTCATTAGTCTACAAATGAGTGTCTATCATGTAGGAGCAAGAAGGCAGACTCGGAAGGCGAAGGAGTCGGCCCTCAAGAAATTCGAAGAGATCAAAGCGGCTTACAACTGAACTAGTCGATCGGCTAACCATAACCCCCTTTTTCCCTTTTTTTTTTTTTTTTTTTTTTTTTTTTTTTTTTTTTTACATATGATTAGGTGGCCGATGACTTGAGGCCCTCTTCTTGCAATAAAAATTTATTTTCCTTCATTCTATTGTTTGCGGTATGACATTTTAATTATTAGTCATTTGGCCTGCCCTTGCACTACCTCCCATAAAGAAGGGTAGTATGTTTTCAAGAACCGGACATTAATTGGAACCTTCACGAATTTTTTGTTTATGTCTTGTAAGAGATGGGCTCCACTCTTGAGGACTTGAATGATAGTATATGGTCCATCCCATGTGGGTGACCATTTTCGTTTATGTCTTGTAAGAGATAGGCTCCTTGGACATCTATGATTGATTGCGGCCAGTATTCAATTGTGACCAAACTCATTTTTATGCAGAAAGTAGTGTTGGCTACTTACTTGAGGGCCCGTGAGACAATCCGATTTGTGCTTCACCAGATCAGCTCATCTTGGGCCAAAGTCTCTCGGTCCCGATATAGCTGCACGTAGTTCCCTCTATCAGGCCCTTCCTAAATTTCAGAATTTTTCGAAATTACTTTAGGATTTTAGTCCTAAGGTTCGGTGTCTTTAAGTTTCGACGCCCTATCTATGTCAGCAAATGCATTATGGTGAGTTCACGTCCCATGGTCCAGTTTAATTCTAAACTCATGATCTAATACCACCTGTAACGCCCTAAATTTCGGGGGTCGAGTAAATACTCGATTCCCAATATCCCGGGTGCTACTTATGCTTTGCGAATGCAGGATTCTACAGTTCATTTCACCTGGCATATGAGCAGTCCATATAATTAAAATAGACTATGCGATGTACCCTGGAATAAACATAAATTTTAATACAAGTAAATTAGTTAACAAGTAAAATATGTCTATCCAGAGTATGGGACTACAACTGAGAAAATTTTACAGTTACAAAAATGTAAAATGTGTCAACTCTAAGATCTCATCGACGTCCTGCAGGTGTCCAACATCGGCCTACTCAGCAACTAAAAGTATGAGGACTCCTCCGAGTTTGTGTGTGCCTCCTCCATCGCATTAGACTCCATGGTACAAGTATGTATAACAGTGTCTGGTTGGTGTTTTAAAACACCGTCCTAGAGTGGTAGTGAGTAATCAACTCAGTGGTTCCATTAACTCTAAGTTAAGCATGTTATCGATTCTACTAGCACAAGTAATGATAAAGCAACTTAAACATTCAGTTCCTAACTATTCTTATTAATGCACGTGCATATTGTCATGAGATGATGCATGCCCTCACAATCCAACACTCCCTCATAAGTGACTTCAACGCCTCATTTGTAAATGACAAAACTCCCTCATCACGCGATCACAACTCCCAAGTCGCCACAGCCTAAACTAATGCGATGATTGTTCATATTAGCTAAGTAATTAATTAAGTCCGTTTATCTAGCAAAATTGAGAAAGCTGGAACACCTCCATTTAGTTAATGGCCTTATCCAGATTACTAGGCCTAGGGTGATAGTAACGGCTCTATGCATGCGATCCTTAATCCGTATTAGGGTTTACCACTAAGATGAAAACTCTCCAATTAATGTGAGGCTAACACTGGCCTAAGCAACTGGCCCGACCGATCACTTAGGACCTGGATGACACAGCTCAGACGCACAGGGTTAGGTCGCCCATCAACGGGTGGAGAATGCTCACAAATGATGTAAGGATCGTCACCCAAATGCAATTGTGAAGCGTTCATGACATCATTATAGTTTGATGTACTAGGCTCATACCCTCCTTAATTACTCATTGGTCACTACGGGGAGGCTCGTCACCCCAGTATAGGCCAATAGCACGAATACGGTGTCTCGTATCACCATGCCTGACTAATGAGACTCGAGGATTGTACCGTAATGGCTATTAGTAGGCCTCTTATGGGTATGGGGTGCTCTAGATTCAGGCAGGTGTGATCGTATATGGTGGACACACATGTTTGGTCGGCTATTAGGCTAGTTTGGTTAACTCGAGCAAACTTCGGCGTAACCGGCATTGGGTGCAAACATCCCGTGTAGTCCGACTACTGTCGGTTGTCACGTTCGCCCCAGGTTAATCGATCTACTCTGGGGCAGTCGACCTGGTCAGGGCTACCCTCGTGGGTTTGTAGTTTGTCGACCAACCCGACTACCCAAGAAGTCCCAGTTAGTCCGTGACACTAATAAATCAACTACGTAGCTCTAGGGAAGGATATAAAAAAAAAATCAAGAATTCTACTATATTGGGTATTTTATCAAAACATGCATGTCGTGTTACTTTTAACATAACAATTCATGGGCAGTACGACAAATTGAGTGCATAGGCAAGTGAGTAGTAGAAAGCATGAGGAACAAATTTGTAAATCCAACCTATTATAGCAACCAATTAAACATACAGGCTTCATTACACATGGATAGTCATTCATGAAAAGTAAACGGGCTATACGAGTATACACATGTTAGTATGCATTCATCCATTCATGACATAAATCATTAATCGTGACATGAGATTCGATAAATGGCAACCTAGGGGTAATGGTCCACACCTTAGGTCGGTATTTTGAGTTCGAACTTTCTCCTAGTGCTAGGGTCGAGTGGGTTGGCTCTCTGGCATCCTTAAGTCATGCCGGGGAGATTCCAGGAATGCGGCGTGATGCGGATGCATTGCCAACTAGTGACGGCGGGGTGGATCTCCCACACTAGCTCCTCTCCTTCACTTTCCCCTCTCTTCTCCACTCTCTCTCCCTCTTTCTTGCAATGAAATTCGTGTGGGAATGAGGGGGTGATAAATGGGTCTATTTATAGTGCCAGAAGTGTGCACAATAGCCATGGCTCTCCTTTTCCTATTAAACTTGCCTTAGGGAGGTTAATTTCGATTTAAAGGGTCTTTTCGGGGGCCCACTGGTTCATTCGTGTCAGGAGAAAGTTGCCCCACTATAGGATCTATGGTTTTTTAGAATCAAGTGGCAATTGGACACTTCAAGCAACTGTGGAGACCCTACTTACGATAGACAATCATCGATGCTCGATCGGGGTCGTGGTTATGCAGATATGAGCAGGGAAATATCTTTAACTCGTACCTCGAATTTGGTTGCGATTTAATAGTCAGAAAGTTACAACTTTGTGAAAGAGTGGGGGTACTATTTCACTTAAGTTTTAGATTTCAGCCTAGGGGATTCGTGCGTTGCAAGCAATTGGCTTATAGCTCAAATTGAGTAGTTTTAGGCACTTTTTGGTTCGACACCCACGATGGGAATTAAGCCTAGTGAGACGGACATTATTATATAGTTTTGGAACTAGTGGCCCACTAACGAGCAGTCTAAAGCTTGTTCGGATAATCAGAGAATTTATGTAATGAATTAGGTATCAAGATTCCTTATGCGTGATTATTAGGGTTTGGATTAGCTAAGTACATAGTGTGGCCCATTTGCATTAGCGAAATGATGCTTCATTCATAATCACTCTAAACCGTTAGATCTTAGGCTAAAAGGATAATTGGGTTACTTTAATTTGTTAATTAAGATCTGACCCCTAGTTGCCTTGGCTTTGGGTAGATCTTTATTTAGTTGTGGTTGTCTTGATTACTCAGTGATAGGTCAACTAGATTTGGGCCCTATGTAAACAAATCATGGGACTAAACTCGATATTTAAGTGATCGGTCGGATTCGTTGGGTTTCTATGGTTGATTAATCAAATTTATGCGGTTCTTTACTGGTACCACCCACGTATAGGCTCACTTCGAGCATCAAGGATCAGTAACTGACAACATATGTTAGTTATATATATATATATATAAGGATTTTTTTAAAAATCCATGACATTATAGTCAAACTCTCCTTCTATCGAGCATCGCTCAACTGGATCTTCAGAGTCGCACGCTCCTCCCCAGTCAGCTCCAGAGACAATAAAAGGGCCTCGACCTCAGCAGTCTTGCTTTAGAGGCCTTCCTCTACCTGCTCACACTCATCCGCCACTTGCCTCACTTTCTGGCGAGTAGACAAAAAAGTAGGGACAAGCTGAAATAGAGAATGCATGTTAGAGAATAGACATAAACGAACAAGCACAACGATGACGAAAAAATGTACATTGTAGCAGAATGCCACTACGTCCCTCAGAAGAACCTCAGGATGAGTAATGATCAGATCGACAATCTAATCCTTCGAAGTATACTTGGCCACCTAATTGGCCAAGCCACTCATATAGTGTCCAGGGGGAAGAGAGCTTGATCCCCCGGCCTCGACTGCTTGGGGGCCGGAGACATCCCCCTCTTCGGCTGCTCGGAGGCTCGAAGTATCACCGTCTTCAGCCTAGGCTTGGATGGCTACTAACTGGGACTCCTCAGCTGCTGGAGCCTCATGAGCTGGAGAGGTCCCCTACAGATCAACCGCCTCCATAGCCACCGGTTGTGGGGGGATAGCTGGGGCAGGAGTATCCCGAGCCCCTTCACTTAATGTGGTTAGAAGCGACCACTTTGCCGAGGACCCCCCATCATCAGGTTCCGGCCTCACCTCCGCCGTGACTGAAGCTCCAGCCAATATGGTCAGAGGAATTGTCACCTTCCTCCTCACGATAGTGACAGTGGGAGGATAAACTCTTTTTCCAAACCGCGATGGCTTGACCATATCTGCACAGGGAAACATTCAGAGTTAGCAAAAATCTACTTTTCCTGAGTGTCTACTATTATCTACCTACCAGAAGGAGCAACGAAAGTGGCAGGTCAATAAAGTTCGAATTGATAGAGAAGGTCCAAAGTGATCAACACGTTCCAAAGGCGGAGATCCTCCTTTGGCAGCTTTGCCTTATTCACCTGCCTAAGTTATAAATTGGAAAGAAGATGCAGGGTCTTGGGAAAACCTACAAAAGCAATTAGTGGTTAGTCAATGTAACTATAAATGCATAAATAAAAATACTAAGTTCAATGCGTCAACAATATCTGTAATACCCCGAACTTTTCAATACCTAACTATTGAAAGTTCTGAGTGTTACCATGAAATTTAACTTAATATACATGTTTGATACCAATCTAGCCATCTTAGCCTTACATCTATTCTCCAACATGAATCTGACTATTGTGAATAATCTTCATTCATAGATCAAGCAATTTCATTGTCGATTTTAAGATAGGATCATCATATACCCAAATATTCTCACTTATCCATCATAACCAACCGGTCAGTCAAATATGCACTGCTAAATAGAGACATATAATCATCCACTTTAATTTTGGACCACCAGATCATAGTAAACTAGCTACTTGATCTCTACATCCGCTCATACACACATCAAGTTAAGATTCTGATCCGTTCATTTTGTTCATCACCTATAAATATGCTTAAACCACCATCAGAACTACAATATGAGAAACTTACACATGTGAACAAAACACTCGAATCTAACAATACACATGTTTCACCCCCTAATCACTCCAAAAACCCACCTTGTGTTCTTCCGTTTACAAAACTGATCGTACATGTACCTATATACACTGTTATAGTGTCAACCATTAAGTCTTCATATTTTTAGTATGTCATCTGGCCGTCCATCATATTTGGAACCGCTAAACGGGCTGCGCAAACATCAGAATAAACTACTTAGTTCGAAGATCTTAATACACGTGTCCAAACTACCGGATAATGTTTTAATTAGATATCTATAAATGTTACATTAAACCTCATAATAGTATAGTCCATTAAAATGGTATTTTAGTCATCTGTGAGCATCAAGGCTCAAACTTAGGTGTTAGAAAGAGCGTGAAAAATAACAAATATTGGTGAAGTTTCGTCTCATTTGCATGGTGCAGTCAGGAGTTACGGATGGTAGTAGTAAAAAAGGACAAGGGCAAATTTGTAATTATAAACCTTTGTTTACACCACATTGCTTGCATGTGAAATTCATGTACTCTAACATTTTTGTAACGTGTGGGCCACTCAGGGCTCGGATCTGGTTCATATTTGAGCCCCAACCATAAAATAACCCTGTAACCCTAATGAACGGATTGGATTGCTCAAACAAACATCATAGTGGACCCCACTTAGCCCCATATACATGTTACGTCCGGATGAAAGAAAAGGATATCTGTTACGTAAGTAGTTTCTTACAGAATTTATCACCCACACATTGACTAATGGTGTGGCCCACCCCATATTTTGGCCCCTGGCTTGACATCACCCTACAAAACATATGAATGGAGTTGATCTCCCGAAAGACCACCAAAAGTGGACCCCACCTACTCCTACCATCAAACCAAGGTCGACATCTCTCTCTTCCTGCTGTAACAACCCTGATGAAATTGTGGTTTCTGATTCTTCGTTCTTCTTGCACTCTCATACGCAACCCATTACAACATCCTAACCATCCAAGCTCCTCTAGGGAGGATTCTGATCCAACTCTAAAGATCCAAAAATATCGGGAAAGCCGCACGCAGTGGATCACCAGCTTTATGGACGCAGTTGCGACAACATGTGGAACGTTATTGTTTTGAGAAACCCACCGAAAAGGAGAAACCTGGAACTTTGATCTAGTGGCCCTGTAAACATCAGGAAAGCAACCGGACCACCCAATTAAACCGGTTCGAAGGATTGCTGGCCGAGATGAAAGCTGCCATTAACACAAATCATCTTCTTCATCAAGAAGATGACGGCCAAAGAAGGTTGTCCGACCTCAATTATCCAATCTCTTCTGATCATAACAACGCCCAGAAGTCCAAAAGAAGAATTCTAAGAATGAAAGAGAGAAAGAAGAATGTCATGGTCCGAAATGGCCAGCTGAACGTAGATGCATGCGATTTCGAACTTTGTGTAGCAACGCTGCACGCTATTGTAGTTAGAGCTAGAAACTCCCCTTCAATGCAGAAGCCTTGTCCAAAAACTATAGAAGAGCATCTCCTTGTAGGCTTTCTAGCATAATAAACAAGAGAGAGAGAGAGAGAAGAAAGGGAAAGAAAGAAACGAGAGAGAAAGAGAAGAAGAAAAGATCGGTGCCAGAATCGACACCCATGATCCACTAGGTTCAGCAGTAGCCAGGATATGTCGGAGCCATTCCAACCAGTCATCGACAATGAAGAAGAAAGGAGTGAATGTTAGATTGTCGCTAATCCACCTGGTCGAAAAGAATTTAATGTTCAATCCTGGGTTGAATCCAACATCTTAAAGGGCATAATGTAGATTATTTAAAGGCCGAGTTGAACTGAGTCGACTCAGCGGAAGTAATTGCCAAACTATGGGTTTCATTATTCAGTATAGTTGTTAAGCAAGGTAACTTTTACTCATCTAAATAATGGCTGATTTAAGTCCTTTTAATTTGATAAATAATTAAGCTCAAATCTAACCCCTAAATCACAAAATACACCCCAATTGTACAGGTTTTGTGGCACATCGTAGAAATCGAGTAATCGAGTCCAAAGTGTGTCTACATACATCTAACAACGTTAAAGGCAATTTGATTTAAAGAGGTGAGGGATTCTTTTAAGCTTACATTAATTTAAGTTGGTATGATTTATCTTGTTTTTTTACATGCTTCCATGTTACTGTGAATCCTCCTTACAATTATTTGATTTACTATCATAAATTATTTATCCTTTGAGAATTATGGTTGAAGTATGATTTTAATTATTTGTGATCTTTATTAATTTATGGGGCAACCCTTGCCTTTATCAATTTTGTTGAATTAGCCCTTGCTACTCTCCTCTTTGTTGAGTTAGCTATTGTTACTCTCCTCTTTGTTGAGTTGGTCATTGCTACTCTCTTCCTTATCTATTAGCATTGCGCTATCTACCTTTATGGCTTGGGCATGTACCTTGGAATTCCAAAGCTCTGATGATTTAGTTTACGTTCCCTTTATTGCAAGTGATGTATTAAAGGCATTACAACTACTGATTCAAATATTTAATCATGGACGTAATGCGCTTTGGGTAAAGACCCTCTTGGTCGACGTATAATTTCATGGGTTTGGGTAGTGGTGCACAAATCGAAGTAATTCACAATGCGTGTTACATCACTTTCGGGATTAGATGTCACAAATAGTCGCTCCATAAATAAATTGTGTCACGTAATTCATCCGACTTATATGTTGTGCCGCTTCGAGGTCTTCACGTAAATCCACGGTAGCATTGGACATGTCGGCGAATCTTTGTAGTGGGAGAATGCGGGGCTAGCTGGGTTTTCTATGAATTATATTCCACACCATGATGATCACTACGTATGATGAGTGGTACACAATTTGTTAGGCATGCATTCATATACATATTGGTTACGCATACTAATACTTCTCGTAATGGTGGAGTGCGAGACGTATCAGAACTTTTACATTACTTTTATAAATCTCTTAAATTATTATTAATCTTAAAGGATAACCATCACTATGAGTAGGGCATTGACCCTCAATGCAGGTGATGTACAGATTAAAGACCTAGAGGACCATCTCCCAATGGAAGATATTTTTATGATTTAGTTTTATATTTTCTCTACAAACTCGATAATGTAATAAGCTCCCATTGAGAGGGCATTTGATAATTTGTTAAATTCTTTTACTCTAATGGAATGATAAATACAGTTAATTTACTCTCGTAAATGGTTACCATCGTGAATGCATCTGGATGTGATCTAAATGAAAAAAAAAGGAGCAATTTTGAAGCATCCAATTCATTCAATTATTAACACCCGATTTTCTCGAGCATGAGTATAAACTCTGATCGTGAAAATTAGGGATGTTACAATGTCCGTCCTAAAGTGACAAATTTGGTGAGAACCCTAGCTCGCAGCAGGCACCTCCCACTCTCTAGATACCTAGAACCACTTATTCTTCCAACTTTTGTTGGAAGTTGGGTTGCAGTAATGAGTGCCTTGCCCTTTTTTGCCCATGCCAAGAAGTAGCACCAACTCAGCTGCTTCGGATGAGCCTTAGGCTGATACAGGTACATGAACTCCTCGACCTTCAGCTCCTTGATCCCAAGGTGGAACCATAGGACATAAGTCCCTAATAATGCCCTCCAGGCGTTTGGAATGATCTCGCCCGTGGCCAACTTCAAGTGAGAAGTGGTCTCTCACATAATTTGATGAAGGGGGAGATGAAGCCTGCACTGCAAAGTGACCAGAAAGATAGCCACCTCGCCTTCGCGTGGGTCACCTAGGACTTCACCCGGTTTGGGGACTCTAAGTCCTACTGAGTCTGGAATCCGGTACTCAGATCTGATCCGAACCAAGTTTGCCTTCGTCAACGTCGACCCAATAGGACCAACATCGACTGGTTGCTCGGCCGAGTTCCAAGCAGCTGCCCTCTTCGATAGAACGGATCCCACTACTCAACCATGGTCTAATGACACCAAAGACGGTGGGCCTTTCGGCACCCCCTGCTGTGAATCTATGCTTTCAGGGTCCCAATCACCCTGGAAAGCCATTAGTTCAGCCTCCTCACCCGAAATATTAGACATTTTGAATGACACAGAGGAAAAAATGGGTAAAAAAAGATAGAGAAGGATGGCCGGAGGAAGGATTCAGATGTATTGAAAATCACTCGATCCGGGAAGCCTATAGCAGCAGCAGCAAAGAATGGGGCAAATAACCACGGCGGCTAGGGCTTTCCCTCTTTTTAAAGAGGCCTTGGCCACAGGCTTTAAAGGCAGGCATTAAATGCCCCAAATGAAGGGGCACTTCAATGCCTATATTCAGCCGTGTGGAGGTCTTCCACATGACGGACGACCCGAATTTTGAAGTAATGCCATGCGTCCGTGCCCTATAAGTCGAAAGTGAAAAGGCGCCTTTCAAGCGAACACCTCCTCAAGAGTGTCATGCCATCATTGCAGATCTCCCTTGATCTTCACACATGCCACCTATCTCCGCATTAATGGTGAACTGACTCGACTTCCCGTACGTCCGAGCTCATTACATCGCCTTACTTCCTGAGCTCACAACAGTTAGCTCAGAAGTAGGGGGCTACTATTATGGGTGAAAATGAGCTGGTCAGAAGCATGAGGTCGGCTCGGATGTCCGTACAAGTTGCATGGTTACCAGTGTCAGTCATGACCAAAGAAGCTCCTCAGCGGCTAAAAAATGATACTCTTATATTTCAATTGTACAACGCTGAGCTCCCCCATGACCTTGTTTGTGCCTGAGCTGATGTTCAAATCTTCCGGAAGAGCCTTCGAGACACAATCCTGTATAAGACAGAGCACGCCCTGCTTGAAGGGTTTGCGGAAGAGCCCTTACATCGAACGTTAAGATGAAGAGAATGGTCATCCCGGATTTTGCCTTATGTCCTACTAAGGAAGGAAGCTCGATCCCGATGCTCGGATATAACACTCGAGATCAGGTCAGCAGGTTGGCAATTTTCTCAATATTAGGGAAAAGCTCGGTCATGACCATCAAAGAGCCCAGGTCGGTAAACTACTCCTCGGGATGGCTAGACAGGCCACCTAAGATGCTCAACCTTGACCTTCCACTACATGTTTCTCTCGACTCCGACCACTCATATCTTATTAAAGAGATCTGTTCAATATCTTAGCCGAAGATCTCAGAAGATGTATGTGACATGCTCGGGATACGATTCCCTCTACAATACGCACCTATAAAACAGGGAGATTGCCATTTGCGCCACCGGCCCCTTTAAGCTATAAATAAGAGCATCACCAATGGTGAAAGGTACACACAACTTTACGCACCAAAACCCTATGCTCTACTAGACCCAGGTTTCTTGTCTGACTTAGGCATCGGAGGGTCCCCTGCTGTAACCAGGGTCTCCTTTATCTTCTTTGTGTGCAGGTACTCAAAGGTCCAAGAATGGTTAACCAAATTTCCGCATCAACAAATTCGATCCCCTGCTTCAAGTTCACCAACGAAGAAAATACATTAGTCTTCCCTGCGCAATTAGAAATAAACATTCGCATGAAGTTAACCTAACCAAGAAACCGCTGCAGTTCGGGTTTGTTCTTTGGTGGATGAGCGTTTATGATTGCTTGAGCCTTATTCTGACCTACCTCGATCCCTCACTGATGCACCGTGAATCCTAGGAAATTACTGACCGAGACTCTAAAAGTACAGTTAAGTGAATTCATTTTTATCTTATGAAGTCTCATTTGCTCAAACAATTTACGCAAATGAGCAACATGACTCTTTACGTCGACTGACATTACCACTACATGTAACATCCCAAATTTTCATGGCTCAAGTACATACTCGCGCCCGAGAATTTCAGGTGTTAATAATGTAAAGATTTGGATGTTTCGAAATCTTACCTTAATTTTCTTTCCATTTAGATCATATCCAGTTATTCACGAGAGTAAAGTCAACTGTATTTATTATTCTATTATATTAAAAGAATTCAACAAATTATCAAAAGCCTTCTCAATGGGATCTTATTACATTATCAAAGTTTGTAGCGGAAATAAATAAAACTAAACATAAAGCTATCTCTTTATTTATTCAAAATAATCTTCCGTAGGGGGATTGTCATCCATGTCTTCAATCTGCACATCACCTGCATCATCTGTACAGTTGGAGAGGGTTAACGCCCTACTTATAGTGATGGTTATCCTTTAAGATTAATAATAATTCAAGAGATTTATAAGAGTAATGTAAGGGTTCTGATATGTCTCATACTCCACAACTACGAGTGGTATCGGTATGTGCAACCAATATATATGAATGCATGACTAGCAAAGTGTGTGCGGCTCATCATACGCAGTGATCATCACAATATGGAATATAATTCATAGAAAACCCGGCTCGCCCTGCATTCTCACACTATGGAGATTCGCCAGCGTGTCTAACGCTACTGTGGATTTACGTGAACATCTTGAGGTGGCACAATACACGAATAAGATGAATTACATGACACGATTTGTTCATGGAGCGACTATTTACGACATCCAATCCCGAAAGTGATGTAACATACGTTACGAATTACTTACATCAATTTGTGCACCACTACTCAAAATCTATGGAATTACGTGTCGACCAAGAAGGTCACTACCCAAAGCGCATTACATCCACGATAAAATATTTGAATCACTAGTAATGAGACCTTTAACACATCACTTGCACCAAAGGAAAAATAAATTGAACCATGGGAGTTTCGAAATTCCAAGATACATGCCTAAGCCATAAAGGGAGGTAGCACAAGCCTAACCTAAATATGGAGAAAAGTAGCATTAACCTATCTCGATAAAAGAGAAGAGTAGCAAATAGGCTAACTCAACAAAATAAAGTGAGATGATCAAAAGGCCAAATCAATATAGAGTGGAAGCACGTGTCGCTCTCAAATTTGGCAAAGAATAAGGCTCGTATCCATCACTCCACATAAATTCATAAAGATCACACATAATTAAAATCATACCATAAACATAATTCCCAAAGGATAAATAATTGATAATAGTAAATCAATCAATTGCATGGAGAATTCATAGTAAAATGGAAGCATATAAAAACAAGATAAATCATATCAACTCAAATTAATGTAAACTTAAAGGAATCCCTCACCTTGGCCTTAGATTGAAACCCTAGGTAAATGTCCATGTAAGAAAGCTTCTACATGAATCACGACATTGCTTGAGTAAGAGGGAAACACCACACATGTGGAGAATGAAGAGGATGATGGGCGTCTAAGCTTCTCTTTCTCTTTCTCTCTCTTTCTCTTTCTCTTTGTCTCTCTCTCTCTCTCACTGTTTCTCTTTCTCTCTTTCTCTTTCTCTCCTCCTTGGACGTTTGGGAGGTGGTGTGTGAGTGGGGAAGGAAACGTACTCCTCCTTTTATAAAGTAGCGAGTGTGTGAGAGGGGGTGTGTTTCACATCTCACTTGGATTAACTTTCTCCAATTTGACATTTTCTAACGATCTTTCTTTGAATCTAATTCGTCTAGTATGTCGGGGTTATCGAATAAGGCTGCAGTATATGATTTTCTTGGTGATCGGAAATTTAGATTGGACTATCTTGAAAATTCTCCTAACGGGTGCCAAAATAAACTTGATCTCAATTAACAGCTCACACTTAATGATCAGGGCCCAATTTTGGGATAAATGTGTAGTCATGATAGGAAAACGGTTGGATAAAAGTTGGTGGTTGATCAATGGTGGAAAAGGCTTAAATATGAAATTTCACCGTTTGCACTAAAAAGAATGAATTGAAATCAAGGCGGTCATCATTCAATAGTGTAGGATTATAGATCGGGGTCTAAATTTTGTATGATATTGTAGTCATATGAAGCCAAAGTGTGGTCCAAATTTGAGTTGCGATGGATAACAAGAAGTGGTTAAATTGGAAGATCTAGATTTATAAGAAGTTAGTAAGCCTCGGAAGGATCACTTCGTGCTTAAGGAAAAGCCTACCAAAGTGGGGTCTTCATATTTCACACTTGGTCCATATCATGTGTATTCTAAGTCGTTCATATGAAGGGAAATATCCTACTATGACTATCCACGAGGTTTCTTCACTCGATAGACACCAAAATCAACGGTTAAAGGGTTGATTTGTCAATTGGATTACTTTTACAATGATATAAGGGCTGAAATTTGACATGTATGGTTAATTTATGATACATATGAATGGTATAAAATTTGACATCAAACAAATCGTGAGAACCACGTGATCTAGAATTCAAGAGTATAGGTTAAAGACATTTTCGTAATTATTGCTGATATGAGAGTTTTGGGAAATTTAATAGTTCTACATGGTTATAAGCACGTTTCTAGGTAATTCTTACAAAAGAACTTATATCTAAATCACTATGAATAAAGAATTATTCACCAAATTAATTATAGGAATATACATATATTAAGCAACATAATGGATGGTCAAATGACATATTAAAAAATAGAAAAACTTGATCGTTAGTACTCTGATCATGGATGTAAGTGGGTGTACGGTCATTTTTGTAAATAGATGATCACAAGTGGGTTTTTGGAGTGATCAAGAGGTAAAACATGTATACCGTTAGATTCAAGTGACTTATTCATATGTGTAAGTTTCTCATATTGTAGTTTTGATGGTGGGTTAAGCATATTCATAAGTGGTGAACAAGATGAACGAATCAGAATTTCAATTTGATATATGTATGAGCAGATGTAGAGATCAGGTAGTTAGTTTACCATGATTGAGTAGTCCAAACTCAAAGTGGACGGTCAGATATCTTTACTTATCAGTGAATAGTTGATTGAACGGTTGGTTATTATGAACAAGTTAGAATACTTGGATATATGATGATCTTGTCCTAAAAATCAATGGTCAGATGACTTGATCTATAAATGAAGATTATTCCCAACGGTGAAATTCAGGTTAAAGAATAGATAAAAGGTTAAGATAGTTAGATTGACATCATACATATGTACATAATAAATTAAATTTCATGGTAACACTTGAGAACTTTCAATACTTGGGTATTGAAAAGTTCAGGGTGTTACAATCAATCCCCCTTAAACAAAATTTCGTCCCCAAAATTTAATTACTTGTACCAGTTACACTTACTCATTTAGTTTAATTTTTCACTATATTTCTCGTGATGTGGATATATATATGTCTAGATGTGCGTATAATTGGCTATATGAAATCGAGATGCTACAATTTACCCCCCTTAAATGAAAATCTCGACCCCAAGATTTATATACATATAATTATTTTATTTATTTATGTATTTAATTTTATAATATTTCACATATTAGTTCCCCCACTATCTAAAGTAAAGTTTCTCTATATTATTTTTCTTTCTGTTCTTAGTGTTTTGGGGCAACACGGAAAACGGTTATAGTACGGCTAATCCTGACACACTGAACTCTTGCCTGGCCAGGGCAGTGAGTTCTCTAGTATCATCCATTCTGTGTGAGTCTCGAACTTCTGTTTGACCAAGGCACTGAGTTCATTGGTAACCGCCCGAGATTTGGTACTCGGATCAAACCGCTTTTAACTTGCTTGAATACGATTCTATAAATACGTGGTCCCAATCATTCTAGATCCATGGGGAATATATATATATATATATACCATAAATTTACTATCACGCCCCATATCCGAAAACCGGATTCACAGGAATCCCGATCGCCGAATCCGGTGCCGACAACCTCCGTAGTACCCCGTTCTCAGCTTCTAGCGTCCATACGCCAGATTCTGATCCTGGGATCCTACAAGGAGGATTTTCCAATGTTCATTTAACTCATAATAAGCATAACCACAAGTATACCCAAATCACAAAGGTAACATCATCATCACATATATACTAATATAAACATTTGAATAGAATGCTGAAAGGGAAATACATATGTCAAAAATCAAAGCTCCAAATAACCGTTGCACGCTCCATGCTCAACGCTGCTGCAACTTAACGCCATCTGCATGCATCTATCGTGCATAAGCTTATAGAAAGCTTAGTGGGTGGTGAAAGTGTGTGCACAAGGTAAGTGTCAAGTAAGTAATATCAAAGTAAAAGGAAAATACTGATAAGCCCATAAATTATACAATGTCAGAGTACAATATTAGAAATACTGGTAAGATCATAAATCATACGTATCAGTGTAATGCGAAAACATGCTGATAAGGTCATGAGTCATATGATATCAAAGTATGCAAGACAAATCATAATGAGGTAAATATTGAGGAAGTAATGTAGATCAACTATGTAATGCGGAGACATAGTAAGTCAGGTATTCAATACAATGTCATAAAGAGTCAAGTATCAGATGCCGAGGATACAATGCAATATGCAGTGCAAATGAAATGACCAAACTGGAGTGAGGTTGGGATGATAGTACGTACTGTCGCAGGCTGTGGGGGTCCATCACAAGGAAATTCTATCCAAACCAGTCCCATACCTAAATTTGGATAGTCAGACTCAATGTGGTAAACTCCTGATCTCAGGTTAGTCACGCGCCCAACCGAAATCCTGGCCATGCGAAGGTACACGTAACAAATAATTGCGCACCACCAGCCCGAGTGGATAGTGAATGAATGAATGAGTATGCAACTCCTACTCAATAAGTCCACATATCAGTACGGTTCTTCTCTAGGATCGTCACCGGGGTTTAGTACGCTCCAAATGGCATTGTCTCTCTCCCAGCCGCAAGTCCAAGTGAGCGTAGGAAACATCACTATCCGCCTGACCAATAGTCTACCAATACCTATCCGGCACGTCGATAGTGGACCCATTCATGAGCTGGTCAAACTCAGCTTAGCAATGCCCCCTACGCTCCGACGGGTAAGGCCACACCCCCTCCCAACCGACCACGACACAATGAGATACGCGACCTCCTAGTATTCGGCACTCAGGCGCTCATGTATCCACTCGGTCTCGACGTTGGGGCGTCCTCTGGTACTAAGAGGGTTTAGAGATTTCACCCAGGGCCATCTATGGTAGCCCGATGCTAGAACAAATTTCCAGTGTCCCGTCTAGGCCATCCACGACATGCATGTGGAGGCTACAGCCCTGATGTCGCTAGGGCGTACAGTAATCACAACACAATGCAAGATGCATGAGTCATACAATCCAGTCATGCACCAAACCTACGCATACCGTGCGCTCATGTGAGATAACCTCCTCCTATCAAGGAGTCTCATAACAACTTGCCCAATGACATATGCAAAGGTCAACCATATCTCATAATAAGCATGCAGATGATGCATATGGGCATATATAATGATGCTATGTTGTCACATACTCATAATCGGTATCAATAACCGGCACCAACAATTGGCTTCAACAATGTGGCCATTAAACCAACACTGCCCCCAAGGGATGACCCACATAAAACTAAACATATAATGGGCCCATGGCCCCACACAAAGGCCTAATATACAACACAATGGGCCTTACTCAAGGGCCACATATACACAATAGATGGGCCCTGCTCATGGGCCTCAAATACATGACATACGGGCCCTACACATGGGTCTCGAATACATTAAATGGGTCATGCGTCATGGGCCTAATACATATCACAATGGGCCTTGCCCATAGGCCACGAATACATCACATTGGGCCTTGCCCATGGGCCTCAAATACATTACAATGGGCCTCAACTATGGGTCGCATATACATCATATAGGTCTCAACAATCGGCCATGACAATCGAAATCGGCCTCAACCATCGAAATCGGCCTCAACAATCAGAATCGGCCTATACAATCGGCCTTGACAATTGGATTAACATTGATAATTAGCACCAACGATAAGCATCGATAATCGGCACCAACAACCAGCATATATAAATAGGGCGGGGTCCATAGATGGACAACCAATCAACCATAATGTAAAGATCGGCACTAACAAGACCTAAGGGAAGGTTTCAATGAGGACATCTAACCGTCATTGCCCATTAATGTGGACATTTAACCAACATTGCTCCCAAGGAGTAGCCCACATAGGGTTAAACAAATAGTGGACCCATGGCCTTACATGAAGGCCTAATACACATCACGATGGACCTTATACAAGGGCTACATACACATCACTATGGGCCACGTCACATGGTCCTAATACACGTCACGGTGGGCCGCATCTCATGGGCCTAATACACATCATGATGGGTTGTATCGCATGGGCCTTGACTACATCACAATGAGCCACAACATATAGGCTGAAAATACATCTCAATGGGCTGCAACACATGGACCTCATATTCATCAAATGGACCGCACTATATGGCCCTTATATACATCAAATGGCCGCACTATATAGGCCAATATACATCAAGTGTGCCGCATCATATGGATCTAGAATATAACTCAATGGGCCATGTCAAAAAGGGCTACAAACACATAAAGGCGGGCCCTGAACATGGGCCTAATATATGTAATAGGTGGGCTCTGCACATGGGGCTCATCATATCAAGTTGGCCCGTGTTAATGGGCCGCACCAATGTGCCTCATGTACAACAAGTGGGCACATCATTGGGCCACACTAATGGCCAAATATATCAAGTGGGCCGCATCAACGGGCCTTAACCTATGGGCCACAAATACATTAAGTGGACCGCATTAATGAGTCTCATATACATCAAATAGGCTATGTACCTGGGCCTCGAATACATCAAAAGGGCCACGCATCATGGGCCTAATATATATTACAATGGGCCTCAACCCATGGGCCTTGAATACATGATATTAGGCCTCCCAAATACAACAAGTAGGCCGCACTGCTTGGGCCACACCATTCATTCATCTATAAAGATCATTTTAGAGCAATTGTCCAAGCAATTAATTAGATCAAAAGATCATCTGGACCATACTACAAATAACGATGGTGATAATGATTTCCACAGTTAAAAATTTAGAGGGCCCACCATAGCATTTATTTTCCATCCAGACTGTTCATAAGGTCACAAAGACCTGAACAGGGAGGGAAAAACAAATATTATATTGATTCAAAACTTCTGTAAATCCCAAAAAGGGGTTTCAAACTTTCAATGGTAGACGTTCAATACCCTCTGTTTACTGCAGTGTGGTTCTCCTAATACTAGGATCTGCCTCATTCTTATTCTCAAGCCTTAAGATGAGTTGCTAAATGGATGAACGGTTAAAATGTAACACATACAGTAGCGGGCCCCACAGGACTGTTGACGTCATGGGGCCCACTGATGGGCAACATGGTTAAAGCACATACATAGTGGTGGGGTCCACACACGTGGCTGTCCACCAATGAATGAACGGTTGGATGGAAAACATCCATCATGGTGAGGCCGTATCTGGCACCGTTCAAACGTACGGTGTAGATGAAACACATAGATCAAAGTGGGTCCACGAACGTGTCCCAACCACGTAAAATAGATGGACGGCTCTGATTAAAGGCGGCATGGTGGGTTTCCACGTGGAAGTGGCCCCACCAAAAAAATACAGATATACGTCTGGTGTGGCCCACCATAATATATTATATTTTATAATGTAATATAATATATTATGTACTTAAATATAATATAATATATTATGTATATAAGAGGGAGTGGCTGCCTAGATCCACCGTCCAGAGCCATCTGGACGATGCTAACTCGCATGGGTTCCACATGGGAGCGGCCCACCCAACATACATATTTAATATAATATAATATATTGTATAATATTATATATTATGTAAAAAAAACAAGTACATTACACCACCGTCCAGACCCATCTGGACGGTGCAGTTCACACGGGTTAAAGGTGGGTCCCACGCTCGTGGCCCACCCAAAGCTTTGAATCTGCTTCATTGCAGTCTCCAGAAGAATGGACGGTTGATAAGATCGTACGTCCAGTGGGTCTCACGTGGGGTCCACATAACATTTATTTTCATCCAATATGTTAATAAGGTCACGGAGACCTGAATAAAGGGGACAAACAACTTTCATATGGATCCAGACTCCTGTGATCCAAAAAGGGTATCAATGGCAGACGGTCAATCACACTGTTTCCTGCCGTGTGGGCCACCTGAGTCCCACACGCAACTGATTTTTGGGGGCACCCCATAAATAAAGGGGACCCATCAAATGGACAGTGTGGATATTCCACACGCATCATGGTGGGGCCCACAGCTAGGGCCGTGGGTCTCTGCCCGCCCAGCATCTATGCAAACACTGTTGTGTCTCTGGCTGCTGCTGCCTCAGGTGTGTGTGTGATATATATATTATATATTATATATATATATATATATATGTTTTTCTATGGATTTTACTAGGTGGGGCTCTCATCCGACGAATCTAACCCACCCATTGCATCCCATGGCTTAAGATCGACTAAACAAGTCCAATATTAGGCATGTTTTGGTGTGTAGAATCATTAGGTGGGTTTTAACGGTAGGAAACACTATTTCTTATGGTATGGCCTGCCAGATAATCGGATTGGGTTCATCGTTTGGTTCAACGCCTAAAATGATTTAAGGAGCTGGATGGACAGTATGGATTGAATTCATACTTCAAGGTGGAGTCTGCATGAGCAGCCCATCCCAAACACCAATTATAAATAATATATATATTTTATTATTTTTATTTTGTTAGCTTGTTACTGCATACCCCTTCCAGTACACGCACCCCATGTTAGCTATATCCTACTTCACGTCCAGCGTCCAGGGACGCTGGACGGCATGGATAGACACAACATCATGGTGGGTCCCATGTATGTGTGGCCCACGTTTCATCAAGGTGGGTCCCACATGAATGTGGCCCACCTGATGGGTCTGATATTTGTGTTTTCTCATCTTCCATAAGGTAGGGTCCACATGACTTGGACGGTTTGGATAAGACATACATCAAGGTGGGGTCTATCCGAGTGGGCCACACATCACACAAAAATGAGAGAGAGAGAGAGGGAGAGAGAGAGAGGCACCCCACCTATCCTTCTTCTTCCTCCCTAGCCTTCCAATGCTCCAAAAGTGCTCCTTCAACGGTGGAGATGATGATCCAAGGGTGGAGATGGGAGATAAGATGGTAGGGAGTGGACCACACATGACTCTTCTCATGGAGAGCTTAGACGTTTCCTCTCCTTGGGAGTTGCTTGAGAGAGAGAGAGAGAGAGAGAGAGAGAGAGAGAGAGAGAGAGAGAGTGGTGATGGAGTGGAAAGGGATGGATTCTTTTGACTTTTGTAAGAAAAGAATGGGCTAAGCATGGGTTGCATTGACTTTGGGTAAGGAGAGGTAAGGGTGAGTGATGGCTTGTGATAGGATGTACTTGACTTATGATTGATATGATTGATGAGACATATCGTAGAGATTCTATCAGACTTCGCAAAGCGCGGCATTTTCCTCGAATTGAACGTGGGCCCACATCTCCTGGCCCGGGCATCGTCTCACTGCACGAGATACGACATTGGAACCGCGGCGACGGTGCGGTCGTACTGGTACAAGTCTCGGGTTGAGCCAACTCTGATATACGGGACACGTCTTAAGATTGCACGTAAATGCTGATAACAGATCGTGGGTCGTTGAAATTCGACTAGGAAGACCGCGGAAGCCTACGGATCGGTACGGGCTAGGATACGGGTCTTACATTTACCCTAGGTTTCATAAAGGATAGGGCTAAATTATCCATTCATTGTTAAACCTATGTTTTAGTGTATCATTTATATAAATAGTTGTAAATTCCCAAAATCGTTTTATATTGACAGCCTGTCACTCTCAAAATTTTAATTTATGATCCGTGCGTACAATTTATTCAAAATTTAGAAATTAAGTCCTTGACTTATTCCTAAAGTTACAAAAATATTCCTAAGGTAATATTCTACGGTTTGAGGGTTGTTTCACCCTTGTGAGGTGTATAAAAACTTATTGTCCAGCAGCAATTTCTACTAATTTTTTCTACTGTCGGATTTTCTTGGAATTTTGTACAGATCCAACCGAGATGAGTTTTTAGAGGAAGGTTGATGGATACCTAAGTGATCTATTGAAAAATTTTCAAAATTTTTTGATGTGTATGCTTTCTGTAATTAGTGGAGATTTCACAACATGTCAGAATTTCATTGGAATAGTTGAAAAATCTGGAATAATTAGAACGTCTCTATCCTCATAAGGGAAGCTTATTCTTCTTGATTATGACTCCATTTAAGGATGACTTTTAATTCAGAAGAAGTTTATTTGAAATTTTGGAGATTTGTTCCGAGGGCACCTAGATTCACAGTTTCTAAATTCCACGTCTAATAGGCCTAATGGGAAACCTAAGTATGGGTTTCTAATTCCTCAACTTCATAATTTCTTTGGGGAATAATCCTAGGCATAAGTATCTAATTCATGGTTCAATCCTATCCACATAAAGCTTATGATATTCCATGCCCACTGGCCCAGTTAATCTCATTCTCATGCTTTGATACCAACTATAACATCCTAAAAATTTCCACGGCCCGAGTATATACTCGTGCCTGAGAAATCCGGGTGTTAATAATGTATAAATTGGATGCTTCAAAAACCACACCTTATTTTTTTCCATCATAATCACATCCAGTTACATTCATGAAGGTAGATCATTCACGAGAATAAAATCAACTATATTTATTATTTCATTAGAGTAAAAGAATTCAACAAATTATTAAATGCCCTCTCAATTGGAGCTTATTACATTATTGAATTTGCAACAAAAATATAAAATTAAATCATAAAAACTATTTTCTTATTCTTTCAGTATTATCTTCCATAGGGAGATGGTCCTCTAGGTCTTCGATCTGTGCATTACTTGCATCATCTGTACGATTGAAGAGGGTCAACGCCCTACTCATAGTGATGGTTATCCTTTAAGATTAACAGTAATTCAAAAGATTTATGAAGTAATGCAAGAGTCTTGATACGTCATGTACTCCACTACGAGAGGTAGCAGCATGCGCAATCACTCTATATGAATGCATGCCTTACAAAGTGTGTGCGGCTCATCATACATAGTGTTTATCACAATATGGAATATAATTTATAGAAAACTTGACTCGCCCCGCATCCCATAACTACGGAGATTCGCCGATGCGTCCAACGTTAACGTCGATTTATGCAGGCATCTCAAGGTGACACAACAACGTGGTTCGGGGATTTACGTAATACGATGTATTCATGGAGCGACTATTTGCGACATCCAATCCCGAAAAGTGATGTAACATGTATGACGATTTACTTACATCGATTATGCATCACGCAAACCAACCCACGAAATTACATGCCGACCAAGAGGGGCACTACCCGTAACGCATTACGTCCACGATAAATATTTGAATTATTAGTTATGATACCTCTAACACATCACTTGCATTGATAGAGAGATAATCCAAATTATGGAAGTTTTGGAATTCCAAGGCACATGCCCAAGCCATAAAGTTAAATAACACACAACTAATAAAATAAGGAGGAGAGTGGCAATGGCTAACTTAACAGAAAGGAGAGTGACAATGGCCAACTCAACAAGGAGGAGATTGGTAATGGCCAATTTAATAAAGAGAAGAGCAGCAAGGGCTAACTCAACAAATTGGTGAAGACAAGGGCAAAACTTGTATCCATCGTCCCATATGAAAATAATGAAGATCACTCGTAATTAACATCATATCATAATTCCAAAGGATAATTAATTGTTGGTGGTAAATTAAACAATTTGTAGGGAGAGAATCATAGTAACATGAAAGCATATAAAAGGCGAGATAAATCATATCAACTTAAATCAAAGTAAGCTTAAAGGAAAAACCCTCAAATAAATTCAGAAATGTCATGTATAATTAACATCACATCTTAACCATTATTCCTAAAGGATAAATAATTGGTGGTGGTAAATTAAATATTTGCAGGGAGGATTCAAAGTATGTTAGGGAACAAAATAAATAATACCAACTCAAATTAATATAAGCTTAAAGGTGTAACATCCCGGAAAAATCAGTACACAGACCCGAGTACCACCTCAGGCAGAAATCACTCAGGACGAAATCCTTTAAAAATTAGACGAAATTAACTAAGTGTTAAACTAAATTAGTTGTGAAATTCGATTGAACCACTTTAAATATGAACTACAAGACCTAAAACTTACAGAATCATGGACGCTACATTACCCTGAAATCTAGGATCAATCTCATTACCTTGTTGCTCTCGGGAGCACACCGAAACTCCGTATCGGACCTGGACCGCACGTCGAAAGTCTAATTACTATAAAATTATATAATTAAGACCGTCTTACTGGACTTGACAACCACCTCGAAAATCAAGTCCAAATAGTGTCTTGAAGCTATTCGCTTGAGCCGGGAGTGAAGTGTGTGAGAAACATGGATATTATAGAAATAAAAATCTAAATTTAAGTAATCTGAGATTTGTCGCTTGCGGGCCAAATATAAGGATTCAGATCGTCAGAATCTGATCCAAATACACCCTCGGATCAGGAGAAATTTTTCATACATGGCAGTGTACTTGTGGCCCTGATCGAGTTTCAGTGACCGTCGAACTCCACCACGGTCGATCTGTAAATTTGATCGGACTGAAACTTAACTTGACCTTGATCCATGGTCAGAGAGCTTAAGTCTGACCTTAGGCTCAAGGGGGGGCTCCAAAAGTGCTCCGTTGAGCTGAAACAGACGCTCTTTAGACATAACCTAAGTATACCTTGACCCTGGGGTCATTCCCATCAGTTTTAGGCCTATATAAGGGCTTGAAATCCTCACTCTCTTACTCTATACGAATTCTCTAAACCCTAAGAGAGAGAAGAGGAGAAAGGAAAGGAAAGGAAAGAGAGAGAAAGAGAGAGAGAGAGAGAGTTGGAGTTCATCCCTAGGATTCAATCTCATCACTCCATAGGCTAAACCAGCTTTTCTGTATCGCTATTCCGGCGATTTCGATCCCGTTCTTAGGTAAGAAATCCAACCCCTAATCTATTTTAGGGTTTCAGATAGTGTAAGTGATGAAATAGCTAACCTAATTCATGTTATAGGTCGCCAATCCGCCGTTGACAAAGACTAAGTGTCTAAAATGACTCTGTTACGCGTTTACCGGTGTAAGGTACGGACTATAGACGTATAGGTTATGGTTTTCAAGGCTTTCAATGTCGGTTAATGATTTATTTTTGACGTGGATGCTATTTCACATGTAAAATGCGATGTCTATTTTGTGTTTCAGTTATATACGAACTATGTGGAATTTAGCGTATTCTTTGTATTTGTAGAAAGTATTGTATACGTATGAAATTTGAAAGGGTGTTTGCCATGATTAACTGCCGTGTATGTATGCTAGATATATGTATAATAACTCCTGGGCGAAAAGATTATCCCTAATACATGTTATATCAACATACGTTATGTATGTTATTATGTGTAGCTTAAGTGTTTGTGAAAATGACTGAATGAGTATAGAATTTGCATTCATGCTCGCCATGACTAATTGTCATGGATATATGATTGTCGTATAGGCAACAACCCTTTGACGAAAGGATTTGCCCTTATATGTATGATAACTAATATATAATATGTATGATGGAGGGTGTAGTCTAAGTGTTTGTTGAAATGACTGAATGAATATGAAATCATGATTTGTGGCTACCATGGCTATGGGATGCAAGTACATGATGATTGTGTATGTGACAACTCCTTGTTGGAAGTATTTGTCCAAGTACATGTTAAAAATAGACATATGTTATGTAGGTTGATAGGTGTAGTATAAGTGTTTGATAAAATGTTTGTATGAGTAAGTATTTGGTGAATTGTACTATATATGGGTGTTGAGATAGGATTCTCAACTACCTTAGAGATGTGTACAATTTCCTCCATACAAGTTATTTAGTTTCTTCGCTTTACTTGTGAAAGGCATGTGTATGGATTCTTGTTTATGTTGCATCTTTAACATGCTTGATAATATGATTGGACTACTTGGTTACTTCTGTTCTGACTACTCCACATGCTTTTTGGTTAAGGTTGAATGTGTATGGGGCTATGTTATGGTCCAGGCAATCGGTAACAGGCTTTGAGTTCGTGGCTGAGATTCATTCGCCACGTAGGACGTGTTTGACGAACTCGAGCCGTACTAGAGTTGTCGGCAGTGGTTAGGCCACACGGAGTGTTTACGCACTTCATGTAGATCAACTCAATGTGCGCTCATGCTAGTCGAGCTCGTCAAGTAACTCGATTGACCCGATGTATGCTCACCATGTTTGGACGCTATTGCTTGAACCTAAGGTACCAAACTCACTAGCAAAAACTCCTTTAACCTTGGTACCTCGATCCGCTAAGACTCATGAGCCAGACATGGTGGTATGGGACACCGTGGTCGAGCTGTCGGCCTACACTGGGGCGACGAGCCTCCCCATAGTGACCAGTGAGCAACCCAAACTCGCGAGCTGAATACGGTGGTATGGGACACTGTATTTGAGCTGTCGGCCTCCATTGGTGAAGCCTGGCTGTGGTCCCCAGTCGGGTTGGCGACGAGCCTTCGAAAATAGACTGCCAGTTGGTAGGGCGTTGGTGGAGTGACCTCGAGTACAAAATAAGCCTACCCCGGCACAGCCTGGTTGTGGTCCCCAGTCGGGTTGGCGACGAGCCTTCAAAAATAAACTGTCAGTTAGTAGGGTGTTGGTGGTAGTGACCTGAACTTGCCTATCGTATGTGATTAACTAGGATTGACGACCCTAGATGGATCATTGTTTAAGAATTGATATAAGGGAGGTACCTTAGTTTCTCAATCCTGTTGTATGAAAAAGACTAATAAAAACTTGGTAATCACGCTCATAACATCGCACTTCATGTGCCTTAGGTTGAAGAGCACAGAGGGAAGAAAGTATGTCGCGACCATAAGATGGTGTCGCACGAGGGAGTATAGGCGAGGGCATGCATCATTATTCATATCATTCTTGCATTAATAAGAGTATTCAAGGATGTTTGATTTTACTGCTTGAATAAATTGATAACATGTTAACCTTTGCTGTATAGTTCTACTGAGTTGATCACTTACTCCCACATTACGGGACGGTGTTTTAAACACCAACCAGACTCTGTCTTGATTGCAGATGACGACGCGACTCCCGAGGCGAAGCCTGACTTCGAGGACGACGAGGAGACATTCTCCTACATGCAGTTTTCAGGCGGATTTATGTAGTCCATATTCTGATCGACGGTGTTACAGGGATGTTGATCAGACGCCATTACACTTGTTATTTTGTACTTTTGGAGCACCCATGTATATACTTTTTATTCATTTTTGGAGTATACATGTATATATAACCTGGTAACATGTTCATACTCTAAAGACTTATAATAGTTTATATATTTTATATATCTATCACAGTCTTCCGCTTGCCTAATTTAATCATCTCTGGAGTATGATATGTTATTTTAGTGTAATTCCACTCATGTTTAATGCACTAACTCGGACAACATTTAATCATCATTATCTATGTTGCATAAGTGATGCGTTGGAACTCGGGAGTGGAGCTTATGCTTGACCCCCGATTTTCAGGGCGTTGCAAGTTGGTATTAAAGCATGATTTGGATTAAACCGGACCTGGGTTATGGTCACACGATGTACGCTGACATTTTTTGACATAGGTGGGTGTAAGAAAAATGTAGAAACAAGCTTAGGTTTCCCCGATTTCTCCAATTGGCGAAGTTCAGTGAAATTGATCACTTGTTTAGGTCTGTACACATCCGTGATCGCATGAGACGATCCCGGATCACCCCTAGACCGTCAAGCGACGAGATGAGACCATGATTGATCCCATCCCAGCCTTCAAAAATCTCCATGTGCAGCTGTACATCAGAAACATACCTGAAAGGACCCGAAAGGACTCGAATCGGAGTTGGGGGCCAAACTAAACAAGTCCAGGGGGATCCAAGGTGGGCCCTACATGTTTTTGGACCTAGGGGAGGACCTCGCCCAAAGGGCGAGCCCTCGCTAGAAGGTCCAGAGATCGGCGAGGGCCTCGCCGGTTTGGCAAGGCCTCACCACCAAACGGGCCTGGCCGGGCGAGCCGATCGGGCCGATCGCATTTTTGGGGTTGTGTGGCCTACTGACGCAGGGTTCATCAATTAAAACCCCTCTAAACCCACCTCTCCTTCATAAACTACCACTCCAAGCTTTCCCTTTTCTTCAAAATTTCTTGTTTCTCTCTCAAATCGCCCCACCAAGCGTTCTCTCTTCCATTTTCGTGCACCCTCTCCACTACCCTGTTGTAAACCCTTCTCCATTGCTGCCTACCCTCTCCATTCTTTCTCATTTAAGCTCTTAAACCCCCCATTTGAGGCTCAAATTCGTGTAAACCCCTAACCCATCCCATCTCTTCATTTTCCTTCTTCAACCTCTGTCATTTGAGCCTTGACACACCCTTTAAAGGCTCAAATCCATGGAGACCTAAAGACCTCAACCATTTCCTCCCTTTTCTTCGCTTTTCCATGGCTCTATTCGAGCTTATTACGGCCGTATTTTTGATTTCCACCTTCCTCTCTCTCATGGGAAAGAGAAAGGGTGCCATGGATTAAGTCGGGCCTAGTCGCCCTACTCGTTCAAGGAAAAAGAAAGGCGCCACTGCAGGCACGGGCGTTGAACGTGAGATACGGACTAAGCAAGACCTCGATCCCCAGGCTCCTCTCCCAAGAGCTTTACTGGCAGATTTATCCCATGGAAGATATGCAGGCCGTAGGGTCCTTTTTGAAGCACACGTGGATGAGAGACTCTTTGGGGAGTATCTGTTATTGGAGCGCCTGGGTGAGGCCGGTTGGGGCTCTGTGTTTGAGGGAAAATATCGTGCAAATGTGGGCACTGTCAAAGCATTCTATGCCCATATTTAATAGCTTACGCTGGAGCCCTTGCAGTTCAAGATTCTCGTGGGAAGAGGTCGGGAGGCCACAAGTGACGCTGGCCTGATAGCTCGACTCATGGGAATACCGCTTAGCCAAGTCCATGCGAGCGAGAAGAATCTGAAGAGTGCACGTGAAAGGGATCGCCGTACATGTTTCCTTTGTGGTCGACTGGTTCAGTGGCAGCCAAATAATAGTCTTCTAGCGACCAATATGATTGACGACTTCTGTCTACTCCATCACATCTTCATGTTCAACGTCTACCCTAAGCGGAGTAACCACAGCGAGTGCACGCGCCTGATAGTTGATTTCTTGTATCAAGTGGGGTAGGGTGAGAAGTTGTGCATGCCTACGTATGTTCTACGGCAGATAGTTCTTACCGCACGCTCCAATAGAAGGACTGATTTGCTCCCCTTCGGCTGACTCATATGCAAGATTGCACGCGAGTTCGGCTATGGACTTGGCGCAGAACTCCCAGTGCCGCAACATTTCATCAATGAAACTACTCTTAATCAGATGGAAATCGGGCCACGACAACGTAAGCCCGACTTGAGGAGAGTGAGGATGAGATGGAGAGTGAAGAGAAAGAGAGTGAGGAAGAAGGTGGAGCTGAAATAGAAGAAGAACAGAGCGAGGAAAAAAAGGAGGCCCATGACACTGATGAGAGCTCTCCTCCTACGGCACCGGAGCAGGACACCGATCGAGCTACTAGGGATGCCCGTTTAGCTCGACTTGAGGAGAGTCAGGCTGTCCTACGACGGGATATGATCGATCTTCAAACCCTCGTGAAACACAAGTTTAAGAAAGTGACTCGCACTTTGAAGTCTATCCTGTGCTGCTTGCAGGATAAGGGTACCCCTCCTCCGTCGCCAGGCTCGGATGCCTAGTCATCCATGTCGTCGCCTGGTTGCTTGTTTTGTGGCTGTGATAAAATCTGTGTTTCCATGTTGATAGGCCTAGTAGTGTAGTAGTTGGTAGCATGTTTTAAAATGTTTGAAGTCTTGGTTGTATTAGCTCACATGCATCTTCTGTCATGATTTATGTAACACTGTGTTTCATGTATTATGACAATTTTCGTAAATGAAATGCATGAAGTTGCTTTAATCTGTGTATGAATGCTGTGTAAAAGCGTTTGTGAGTATACTGAATCTGACCTGGGTTGCACCCTATGTTGAATATAGGGAATGCCACCTAAGGCTACACGGGTTGCGGCGTGTCTCACTTTTGGCGATCCGATTGACGGGGTATCTTCCCTGAGTGATTGCCAGATGGACCCTAGTTTGGGCTTGACCCACACTTCCATGCCGGATTCTCAGCCGGCCACTGGCCCTGCCACTGGGCCGACACATATGACACCGCCTGTGGTGCCACCTGTTACACTATCGGTTCCTGAGCAGAACCGTGCGTCAACGTCGACGCCACCCATGCCCAGTCGGCTCCCCCTACTGATAGGCTGGAGCAGCTGATGTTGTTGATGCAGCAGCAGCAGGCACAACAGCAATAGTTTTTTGCCACCATAGCAGGGGCCCTTACCTAGAAGATGAGTGTTGTTTCGCCTACATCACCTACGCACCCTACTGGGAACATAAATACCAGCGGACTTTTTGAGCGCTTTCAGCATTTTCGTCCTCCCACTTTTGCGGGTACTCACAGACCCGAGGAGGCTGAGTACTGGATAAATTTTAATCTCTAAGATGTTGAAGCCGTTGCACTGCACTAAGGTAGAACAAGTTGAGTTAGCCACCTATATGTTCAAGAAGGAGGCTAGTTTATGGTGGGACAACGTCCTACAAACGGTTCCCACAGGACACGTGTGGACTTGGGGTGCATTTGAGACATACTTCCACGAGAAATATTTTCCCCTCACGTACCGCCATGAGGAGGGAGAGTTCCTTCGCTCCAACAGGGGGCATGACAGTGGCAGAGTACGAGAACAGGTTCACGGAGCTAGCCAGATACGCTCCTTTGATACTAATTGATGAACCGATGAAAATGCGGCATTTTTCAGATGGGTTGCGGCCCGATATCCGTGCTCAAACGTGTTACGCTAACATTTTCAATTACGCCGAGCTAGTCAACATGTCTCTAAGAGCTAAGCAAGATGGAGACAGAGTTTCTCAAACATGTATACCAATAGGCCCGAGGCCTCAACCTGAATCATAGGACCGACCAGTCCTAGGTAAGAGGCCACATGTAGACTTGCCTCCCAGGCCCATGGCTTTGTCGACCCAGCAAAGGCGAGCAAAATGTTGGTGTACTTATTGCGATAAAGGCGGACACACTGACCCCTTCTATTTCACCAAGATGAAAGACAAAGGTGTCACACCACCTCAGAAGATCGACTGTCGGCCACCACGTGATATAACGACTCCACCTCTACAATCTGCATCACCAGCACAGCCATTTTACCGACCACCTGTACCTCAGAATAGGCTGCATCAAAGACCTATGACAGCACAACCAAACCATCCTCAACAAGCCTGTGTGCATGCACTTATAGTTAAAGCACCTGAGTCAACAACTGCAGCGCCTTTGACCTTTGAGGTCACTGCTCACATTCAAGGTACACCTGTATTCCTATTGGTAGATACTGCGTCTATTAAACCAATTCGTATGAAAGAATAGGCCTAACAATGGATTACTATCCTCATTATAAAATAATAATAATATGGTAACTAGAGGGGACAAATATGTTGTAAATAATAGAAAGGTCGAAACGGAAAATTTCTACAACTTCAAGTTGCTAATAGGTTGGTCATATCTTTTAAGAATTCTTATATTCATACTAGGAATTATCCTGTGATTAAATTTGATTATACGTAAAGATATATATATATATATATATATATTTGTTGTTTTTGTACAATTAAATTGAACCCTTGAGTAGGATTGAGTTTCATAGTTTAATACTCCGTAAGATCATATTAGAAGCAGACCACAGTAAGGTTATAAGTTTCTTATTTCCCTTGTAAATTCAAGGTTCATACCACGTCGAGGAGATGTCCCTTTTCTTTTCCTTCTCGATACCTTATGTTGCTAGTATTCCAAACTTCTGCAATATTTTAGGACTCTTGACTCTTCCCTACCTCTCGAAGTTAATGAAACCAAAGTGAAAAATCTGCTCATAACCCCCTAGCCGTATGATTGAAATAGTGACCTATAACTATAAAATTAAGAGATTGAAAACCCTTTTAGTATAATTTTTTGACTATGAGCACCAGGAAAGAACTTATTATCCACCAAGTTAAAAATAGGTTAAACAAGAACTCTCGTTGAACAAGATCCAAAGGACAACCTTATAGACATGAGGCTTGAACCTCCTAGCGAATTATAATACTCCTTAAATACTTAGGATGATCCGATTTCGAAATTTCAGAACCATATCCGTACGAGGCATTCGCGGCTTAACTCAATTCTCAATCCTGGGTGATAACCAAAGGACTCACTACTTGACCGAGTAGAAGAGCAGGATCCATCAGGATTAGGAAGAGATACAATACGTTGTCTGCCTTGGTCATGCGGGCAATCGATGTATCGGGTTCGAGCCTACCACAGCTGACTTTCCGTATTAGCCCAATCATAAATGGTAGAACATACCACCTTTAGGTAAACTTTAACATCAGACACTTAGCATGATAATAATGACTTGGACATTTATCTTCAAACCTCAAAGGTAGAAACTTTTAAGGGGGGTAGACCGATATAAGCTAGGCTAGTGTAGTTGTATATACCCTAACATATATATAAACCTGAAACTAACAAAACTAACCTGAAAACCTTTACTTATTACCCTTAGACAATTTCGGGGATGAAATTTTTCTTTAAGGGGGGTAGATTGTAACGTCCCGGAAAAATCCATACACAAACCCAAGTACCACCTCAGGCAGAAATCATTCAGGACGAAATACTTTAGAAATTAGACGAAATTAACTAAGTGTTAAACTAAATTAGCTGTAAAATTTGTTTGAACCACTTTAAATACGAACTACAAGATCCAAAACTTGCAGAATCATTGACGCTACATTACCCTGAAATCTAGGATCAATCTCATTACCCAGTTGCTCTCGGGAGCACACCGAAACTCCGTATCGAACCTGGACGGCACGTCGAAAGTTCGATTACTACGAAATTATATACTTAAGACCGCCTTGCTGGACTTGACAACCACCTCAGAAATCAAGTCCAGATAGTGTCCCGAAGCTATTCGCTTGAGCCCGGAGTGAAATGTGTGAGAAACGTGGATATTTTAGAAATAAAAATCTAAATTTAAGTAATCTGAGACTTGTCGCTTGCGGGCCGAATATAAGGATTCATACCGTCAGAATCTGACCCAAATACACCCTCGGATCAGGAGAAAATTTTCATACATGGCAGTGTACTTGTGGCCTTGATCGAGTTTCGGTGACCGTCGAACTAAAACTGGTCCGCCGCGGTCGATTTGTAAATCCGATCGGATTGAAAACTTAACTCGACCTAGATCCATGGTCAGAGAGCTTAAGTCTGACATTAGGCTCAAGGAGGGGCTCTGGAAGTGCTCCGTTAATCTGAAACAGACGCTCTTTGGACATAACCTAAGTATACCTTGACCCTGGGGTCATTCCCATCAGTTTTAAGCCTATATAAGGGCTTGAAACCCTCACTCTCTCACTCCATATGAATTCTCTAAACCCTAAGAGAGAGAAAAGGAGAAAGGGAAGGAAAGAGAGAGAGAGAGAGAGAGAGAGAGAGAGAGAGTTGGAGTTCATCCCTGGGATTCAATCCCATCACTCCACGGGCTGAACCAGCTTTTCTATATCGCTATTCCGGCGATTCCGATCTCATTCTTAGGTAAGAAATTCAACGCCTAATCTATTTTAGGGTTTCAGATATTGTAAGTGATGAAATAGCTAACCTAATTCATGCTATAGGTCGCCGATCCACCGTTGACAAAGACTAAGTGTCTAAAATGACTCCGTTACGCGTTTACCGGCGTAAGGTGCGGACTATAGACGTATAGGTTATGGTTTTCAAGGCTTTCAATGTCGGTTAATGATTTATTCTTGACGTGGATGCTATTTCACATGCAAAATGCGATGTCTGTTTTGCGTTTCAATTATATACGAACTATGTGGAGTTTAGCGTATTCTTTGTATTTGTAGAAAGTACCATATACGTATGAAATTTAAAAGGGTGTTTGCCATGATTAACTGCCGTCTATGTATGCTAGATGTATGTATAATAACTCTTGGGCGAAAGGATTAGCCCTAATACATGTTATCTCAACATACGTTATGTATATTATTATGTGTAGCTTAAGTGTTTGTGAAAATGACTGAATGAGTATAGAATTTGCATTCGTACTCGCCATGACTAATTGTCGTGGATATATGATTGTCGTATAGGCGACAACCCTTTGACGAAAGGATTTGCCCTTATATGTATGATAACTAATATATAATATGTATGATGGAGGGTGTAGTCTAAGTGTTTGTTGAAATGACTGAATGAATATGAAATCATGATTTGTGGCTACCATGGCTATGGGATGCAAGTACATGATGATTGTGTATGTGACAACTCCTTGTCGGAAGGATTTGTCCAAGTACATGTTAAAAATCGACATATGTCATGTAGGTTGATAGGTGTAGTATAAGTGTTTGATAAATGTTTTTATGATAAGTATTTGGTGAATTGTACTGTATATGGGTGTTGAGATAGGATTCTCAACTACCTTAGGGATGTGTACGATTTCCTCCATACAAGTTGTTTAGTTTCTTCGCTTTACTTGTGAAAGGCATGTGTATGGATTCTTATTTATGTTGCATCTTATAACATGCTTGATAATATGATTGGACTACTTGGTTACTTCTGTTCTGACTGCTCTACATGCTTTTTGGTTAAAGTTGAATGTGTATGGGGCTATGTTATGGTCCAGGCAATCAGTAACAGGCTTTAAGTTTGTGGCTGAGATTCATTCGCCATGTAGGACGTGTTTGACGAACCCGAGCCGTACTAGAGTTGTCTGCAGTGGTTAGGCCACACAGAGTGTTTACGCACTTCATGTCAATCAACTCAATTTGCGCTCATGCTAGTCGAGCTTATCAAGTAACCCGATTGACCCGATATATGTTTACCATGTTTGGACACTACTGCTTGAACCTAAAGTACCAAACTCACCATTGAAAACCCCGTTAACTTTGGTACCTCGATCCACTAAGACTCATGAGCCAGACATGGTGGTATGGAACACCGTGGTCAAGCTATCGGCCTACGTTGGGGCGACGAGCCTCCCCGTAGTGACCAGTGAGCAACCCAAACTCGTGAGCTAAATACGGTGGTATGTGATACTGTATTCGAGTTATCAGCCTCCATTGGTGCAGCCTGGCTGCGATCCCCAGTCGGGTTGGCGACGAGCCTTCGAAAATAGACCGTCAGTTGGTAGGGCATTAGTGGAGTGACCTCGAGTACAAAATAAGCCTACCCCGACACAGCCTACCTGTGGTCCCCAGTCGGGTTGGCGATGAGCCTTCGAAAATAGACTGCTAGTTGGTAGGGTGTTGGTGGTAATGACCTGAACTTGCCTATCGTATGTGATTAACTAGGATTGACGACCCTAGCTGGATCATTGTTTAGGAATTAATATAAGGGTATTGGTGGTAATGACCTTAGTTTTTCAATCCTGTTGTATGAAAATGACTAATAAAAACTTGGTAATCACGCTCATAACATCGTACTGCATGTGCCCCGGGTTGAAGAGCACAGAGGAAAGAAAGCATGCCGCGACCGTAAGATGGTGTCGCATGAGGGAGCGTAGTCGAGAGCATGCATCATTATTCATATCATTCTTGCATTAATAAGAGTATTCAGGGATGTTTGATTTTACTGCTTTATCATTACTGTTTGACTAAATTGATAAATGTTAACCTTTGCTGTATAGTTCTACTGAGTTGATCACTCACTCCCACGTTACGGGACGGTATTTTATACACCAACCAAACTCTGTCTTGATTGCAGATGACGACGCGACTCCTGAGGTAGAGCCTGACTTCGAGGACGACGAGGAGGCATTCTCCTACATGCAGTTTTCAAGCGAGTCTATGTAGTCCATGTTCTGATCGACGGGGTTATAGGGATGTTGATCAGACGCCATTACACTTGTTATTTTATACTTTTGGAGCACCCATGTATATTCTTTTTATTCATTTTTGGAGTATACATGTATATATAACCAGGTAACATGTTCATACTTTGGAGACTTATAATAGTTTATATATTTTATATATCTATCACAGTCTTCTGCTTACCTAATTTAATCATCTCTGGAGTATGATATGATGTTTTGGTGTAATCTCACTCATGTTTAATGCACTAACACGTACAACATTTAATCATCATTATCTATGTTGCATAAGTGATGCGTTGGAACTCGGGAGTGGAGCTTATGCTCGACCCCTAATTTTCAGGGCGTTTCAAAAGGAATCCCTCACCTTAGCCTTAGATCTAAACCCTAAGTAGATATCTATGTAAAAAAGCTTCCACATGAATCACGACATCGCTTGAGCAAGAGGGAGACACCATACATATGGAGAAAGGAGAGGGCATCTAGGCTTCTCCTTCTCTTTCTCCTTATCTTTCTCTTTTTTTCTTTTTCTTTTTTCTCTCTCTCTCTCTCTCTCTCTCTCTCTCTCTCTCTCTCTCTCTCTCTCTTCTCCTTGGAGGTAGGGGGTATAGGCGTGTGAGTGGAGAGGTGACACACACTCCTTTTATAAAGGAGTGGGAGTGTGAGAGGGGTGTGTTTTCCATCCCACTTGGATTGAGTTTCTCCAACTTACCCTTTTCTGACGATCTTTCTTTAAATCTAATTCATCCATTATGTTAGGGTCGTCGAATAGAATCGGGGTATATGATTTTCCTGGTGATCAAAAATTTAGATTGGCTTATCTTGCAAATTCTCCTAACAGGTATCAAAACGAACTTAATTTCAATTAATGATCTATACTTAATGATCATGGCCCAATTTTTGAAAAAAATTGTAGTTAGGATATGCAAACGGTTGGACAAAATTTGGTGGTTGATCGATGGTAGAAAAAGCCTAAATCTAAAATTTCACCTTTTGTACCAAAAGGAAGGAACTGACTCCAACCTTCAACGGTGTAGGTCATAGATTGGGATCTAAATTTTGTATAACTTCGTAGTCATATGAAACCAGAGTGTGGTCCAAATTTAAGTTTTAATGGACGGAAGGAAATGGTTAAATCAGAAGATCCAGATTTATGAGTTGGTTAGCGTTGACAAGATAACTTCGCGCCTAAGGAAATGCCTACCAAAGTGGGGTCTTTATATTTCACACTTGATCCATATGATGGGCAATCCAAGTCATTTATATGAAAAGAAATATCCTACTACGACTACCCATGAGGTTTCTTCCCTCGATAGACACCAAAATCAATGGTTAAGGGGTTAATTTATCAATTGGGTCACTTTTACAAAGATCTAAGGGCTGAATTTTGACATTTATGGTTAATTTATGATACATAATCATTGTATAGAATTTCACATTAAACGGATCATGGGAACCGTGTAATCTAGAATTCAGGGGTCTAGGTTAATGACATTTTTGTAATTATTCATGATTTGAGAGTTTTGGGAAATCTAATAATTCTACATGGTTATAGGCAAGTTTCTAAGTAATTCTTACAAAAAGACTTATATCTAAATCATTATAAATAAGGAATTATTCACCAAATTAACTAAGAGAATGTACATATATCAACCAACATAATGAATGGTTAGATGACAAGTTAAAAATAGAAAAGCTTGATAGTTAGTACTTTGATCCTGTATATAGGTGTATGTACGATCAATTTTGTAAATGGATGAACACAAGTGAGTTTTTGAAATGATCAAGAGGTAGGACATGCATACCGTTAGGTTCGAGTAACTTGTTCACATGTGTAAGTCCCTCACATTGTAGTTCTAATGGTAGGTTAAGCATATTCATAGGAGGTGAACAAGATGAATGGATCAAAATCTCAATCAAATATGTGTACGGACGGATGTAGAGATCAAGTAACTAGTTTACTATGATTGGGTGGTCCAAAATCAAAGTAGACAGTTAGATGTCTCTATCTAGGAGTGAATATTTGACTGAGCGGTTGGCTATGATGGACAAGTGAGAATATTTGGGTATATGATCATCATATCTTAAAATCAACGGTCAGATTGTTTGATCTATGTATGAAGATTATTCTCAATGATCATATTCGTGTTGGACAATAGATGTAAGGTTAGGATAGATAGATTGGCATTGTACACATGTACATAATAAGTTAAATTTCAAGGTAACACTTGAGAACTTTCAATACTCGGGTATTAAAAAGTTCGGGGTGTTACACTGGGCACTTAAATGCCGTTTTCGATACATCATCTAGTGCTATATAAATATGAATGTACTCGAAATGGCCATCCATGAAGGATACAACTCGATGTCTGGCAATCCTCTTGATCAACAGATAGGCAATCGGCATCGGATATTCGTCCTTTGGTGTCGATAGATTTAAATTTCGGAAGTCAATACAAACTCGTAACTTGCCGTTCTTTTTATGATTGGGACCACATTCAAGATCCAGTTGGCATACTTAATGTGCCTAATGAAACCAGCCTTTAATAGCCATTCGATCTCTTATTTTATTTTCTAGGTTACTTCCGCTTCATTCGCCTAGGCGATTGTTTATGCGGCCAATACCTTTCTTTTATCAGTAACCAATGCTCGACCAAGTTCCAATCTAATCCCAGCATCTCATGGTAATCCCAGGTATAGCAATCGGAAAACTCTCTGAGCAAATTGGTCAATTCCAGTTTACCTTGGGACTTAAGCAGTCCAATGATAAACGTAGCCTTTGGGTCCTACTCGGTCCATAAGTTCACCTTCACTAAGGGGTCTTGATCGTTGGGCCTGAGAATCTTCTAACTTATCAGGGGCTTTCCTAAGTTTCATGTCTTCCTCCTTGATCAAGACATCTACATCAGCCATGTTCACGAGACAGCCGTCATCGACATCTTTCAGGTTATCTTCAAGCCTTCTTATTCTGACTGTGAAATCGGCCCTGTGTTGATTATCTTTCGATGTACAAATCATAGGATTTCTTCGATGGTATAATACGCAACCGGCCAAAAAGGAATAATGTCCCTCGACAGGTTATCAACCGGACGAATTACTTTCATGATATTTTACACAACGTTGTTTGGATTCTTTTTAACAAATATTCCGGTTGGTTGGTCGTGCTTATTCCTTCCAGTGAACTAAATTGGCCCTACCTCTTCACCATAGTAATAGGCTTCATTTGCATTCGAAGTGGCTTAGAAGGGGTTTGTTATCAGCCAAAACCAATTCAACTTTATCCTAGTTCCAGAAGATTATGGACTGGTGTAGGGATGATGGAATACATGCAAATGAATGAATCTAGTCCCTATCAAGTATAGCATTATGACTAGATGAGGTATCGACCACAAAAAATAGGGCCAACACTGTTTTACTCCTGACAGTTAAGTCAACTAGCAGAACCCCATGCGTATTTGTAACGTAACCAGCAAAATTACTGACAATGACCTCTGACGGGATCAAGTCGGCCGCTGTCTTTCCCAATTTTGACATCATTCTTAATGGTAGAAGATTGACGGTAGCCCCATTGTTGACCAGAATCATGTTGATTGTGCAACCTTCAAGATGAGCCATGATATACAACGACTTGAGAAGCTATGTCATGTCGTGAGTGGGTCTCTCTATGACTACTCTTTCTGATGTAACTCATGATTTCATTGTAATGGTGTTCACATGTGGAGTTTCAGTCACTCCTAGTCTTCCTTCAATCGTTTCCTCCAATGGGAACGAAGCGTGATGTATTATAACAGGAAAATTGAATTCTTGTACATCACCCGCCATCTTACTCGGCTGGGCCGGCTTAGCTTGGAAATCAAAAGGCAATGTAAATACCATATTACAATGGAAAACAATGGGTAATAATGTCCCAAACACAATCTTTGAACTCCGACATTACCCCCTAGTGTTTTTACGTCGTCTTGCATATTGGGATTTTTGTCAATATGATTAGCGTTCTCGTTAGCTGCAATGTCAAACAATATGGTCATAGGTGAAATCATTTGCAATGCTTCAACGGTTACCACTAGTTTATTTACCAGCCACTCATCCTTTAGGAAACATTCATTACTAAGATAATAAGATAGATTATCACAGTCATCCTTATCCTTTATACCAACCGACTCACTGGGTTGGACAAGAACGTTCGTATCTTAACCACATAGCACATGCGGTAGAACCGGTTCGACCGTGTTAACGACCAACTATTCTTCCGACAGGAGAATTCTCCAAAACGGTCACGGCTGTCGAGGTATACCCTTGACCTTTACCAACTCTTTCTTCATGGTCGATCTACATATTTGCCATCAACACTTCTGAGTTCGAGTCAACACTTCTGGCACTACTGGAAATTTATGATGTGTGACCCATTTTTAGACTCCTTTATAGGTTGACAAAGGTTTAACCTTCCTTTGATTTGATGCTCTACCCAGGGAGTAGCGATCAAGGGGTGAAGGCGTCCTTTACAACCGATGTTAACCGCTTCCTTCAGCCCTTCTTGGGGCCATGTATCAGCCTTGTATCCTTGGTCGAGGAGGGTCTCCCCAACATGGAATAGTTCTTTTGGCACATTGATCACACAATTGTGAGCCTCGACCATCTTACCAAATTGTGTTCGGTTGCCTGACAATCGAATGGGAAGGTTAACGCTACCCCTTCCCAGTTAGTCGGATCAAGATCAACCCTCAGTTGCGGTCGATTAAACTTGTCGTAACCATATTGACCTCAGGATTAATCAGGAATGGATCAATGTCGTTTAACATTGCTTGCCCACCCTTCTCGAGGAACTACAGCAACACGTGGTCGATGTTATCTTAAACCACATTCCTGAATACAACACATTTGTTAGTTGAATGAGAATGAGTTCCGTACCATTTACAATACTCATTTTTTTGCAATTCATCAGCCGAGGGTATCTTATGATTCATAAGAATCATGATAAACTTCCTAGCCAACAAAATTTCGAATATCTCATCAACCTGTGTGATATTAAAAGTGTATACCTTTTTGGACTTTTTGTGCAGTTGACATGGTCGATTCTACCTTAACTAGCACCAAGCATATAGTGGCTTCTACTTCGGCAATCGTGACCTTGTAATTTGAGTCACGGTAATATGTCCCAGTTGACGAGTTCTTTTACCGAGCACCCTCCTAAAGAAGCTCTTCATACCTGGAGACCTTCCTAGTCAGGTCGTATAGGTACATGAACTCCGTTTCAATGAATTTCTTACGGAGTTTATATTCAAGTCCATCTTATGCAAGTTATACAAATTCGGCCTCGGTCATAACGACCTTACATCGACTTTTCGCCCTTTTAAACCAGACAATATAGCTCTCATAAGTTTCTCCCGGTAGTTATCAGAAATGGGAGCGATCGGCCATTTATTATTTTCATGTTCTTAAAGAAAAACTGAGCATGAAATTTTTCTTCCATTTCTTGCCAAGTATGAATCGAATTTAGCAGTAAGTTGGAATACCACATAAAAGTCATTGTCATTAGCGAATGGCCAAATATTGTAGATTATGATAGTCATCATTCGCTAGCTCCCTACACTGCATGGTGAATCGGCCAACGTGCTCAATAGTCGATTGACCGGGATTACCCAAAAATAGTGCAAAGTCTAGTCGATAATTCCGCAGCAACGGATGTTATTGATCAATCTATTCTAGATAGGACTTGATATATCAGAATAGTATTGCGGCCATGTGCTTGACCCACAACTTTTTAGACCATCTGCATGATTTAGTCCGATCCACCCACTGAGGTTCAGCCATCGGCGATGGATTGGGACCTAGTTGGTTTGGTCCCTCTTAGAACAGCGGGTACCTAGGAAACTGTGGGAGATTATGCCATCCCGGTAGGCCCTGATTCCAAACTTCAGGAACAAAATTCATAGCTTCCCACTCGGGTCACCTAAGTTCAATTCGTACATCCTGAACCGAGATTGGCGATGGGTTCCGTTGTGGGGGAGGCATTGATGGTGGTTGTACCGTATTACTGATAAAGCTTCCTTCGACATTTTACTACGTTGTTGCGGGTATTCTTTTAGTTATCATAGCCATCAATAGATGTATGGCCTCAATCTGGCTGGCCATATATATATTAGTGTTCTCGGTTTGAATATGAAATTGTTTGACCTGGGATCTTCCGTATTCCTGAACATATTGGATACTCAATTGTACATCTAGGAGTGCGATCATTATCTCTTCAGGAGAAACTGTCTAAGAGGTCGACACCTCTTCTTGATTTCTGGTACTGAGTGTCAAGCTACTATTCAAATTTAACGCTTCGAGGGGCCACTTGAACCGGCACGTCCTCGGTTGGAAGTGGTACAGTAGGTGTGGAAGGTTCGACCCCAGCAATTTGATTACTCCTATTCATAATTCCAATTGGCAATGTTACATCGATAAGTTAGAGACAGGGTCCCACCAAGAGTGCTAAACTGTTGCTGGTGGTTGCACGGCCGGTGCAAACTAAATATTTTTGATAGCCAAGTAGTTAGTTTTATATAGTGGTAGTCCCACCGGGTGTGCCAAATTGTTGCTGGTTGTTCATTGTTTTTTTAATTTGGTCTCGTGATAAGTGCAGGCATGCCAAAATTGAATTTACGGCTCAATTCAAACCGAACAACTATGACCCCAAGCACTGAGATAGGCATATACGTAGTGTATGACTGAGATCGGTCACCTATTCAGCCACTCGCTCAATATATAAATAGGATCATGCAATATTCAGAAGGCAAGGTTCATCATCTGATGATGGGTTACACATTTGCCTTCCGTATGAAAGGATTTTTCAATACATATAAAAGAGAAACGGGAAAGGAATCCTTACAATCGGTCAAAGAGTAGCTGTAGAACACATTTTTGAATGGAAAAATGAATCCAACGCATGAGCATAGACCCAAATTATAACTAAGATTACCAGATACTTGATTACTTCTACGGATTACACTATGGAATGTAAATATAAGACGAAAAATAAACGATTACACTATGTAAATGACGGATAATTGAAAGATAATATTGGGTTTGATTTGATTAATATGAGCTGATAATATTGGGTTTGATTTGATTAATACGAGACGATATCTTCCTGCTGAATTTCTCTTCTATTTATAACCTTACTCCGGCTATCTAAATGTTTTACGCGTTTTAAAGCGTTTTAACGGTAGTTGTAACCATTTAGCACTACATGGCATTCTTTACTTATACTCCCATCATCTGTCATGTAACAGCCTTTACACTATTATTTTTTTAATTGATCACTTACTATTATTTTTTAATTGATCACTTAACAGAAGATGTTGTGTCGCTCAACGCGCTCCAACTGTACTATCATAGAACGCTCCTCCAACAGTACTATCATAGAACGCTCTTCATATATCCCACGGATCTTCGATTACACCACGCAAATCCAAGAACACCGATAGATAGATAGACATGCAACTCACCACCCTTTATGTGTGGCCCACCACGGATGACAAAAGTGTATGGCTATGACATCCAACTCACCGAAAAAGATAGCATCCTCTTGACATGGGGGCAAACCCAAGCACTGTGAGGCCTACCGTGATGTTTGTATTATATCTATCCATTCTGCCAGCTCACATGAGGACATGAATCCAAGCACTGTGAGGCCCACCATGATGGTGGTATCGTATCTGCTCCATTCGTCCATTCTGCCAGCTTATTTTAGGACATGAGCCCAAACAAGAGGGAGACACAAAAACCAAAGTATATCATACCATAGGAAAAAGATATTCAAGTGGACCATACCACAGGAAACAGTGGGGATGGCGACGCCGACCATTGACCATTGGAACATTTCTGAGCCCAACATTGATATTCATATGCCATCCAACGCATTCAATAAGGCGATGAAAGGAAAAACGTAAATTTGTGGCCTCCATCATAAAGGTTTCATCGGATTCAATCCCCATTGTTTCTTGTAGTGTGTCCTATATGACTTTTGGATATCCTTCCTATTTGAAACGGATGGACAGAGTAGATACAACACACATCACAATGGGCCACACGGTGCTTGGGGTCGCAGGAATTCGGGAGGACTTGCAGCTCGGAACCAGCGCTAGGTGGTACCCTGACCGTAGGGCCAACCTCGATGTAAGCATTGTATATCTACGCCATCCATTTTGCCAACTCGTCTTAAAGCAAACACAAATCTCACGTGCATCACACCAAAGGAAACAGTGATCCCAAAAATAAAGTAAACACAAATCGCAGTGAGATCACACCATAGGAAATAGTGGTAAATGACTATTAAAAACTTTTTGTGGGCCACGACAGTTTTGGATCAAGCTGATATTTCTGTTTTCCCTTCATCTACGTTGCTGTGACCTTATCAACAGGTTGGATTGCAAATGAACATTATGGTGGGCCCTAGAAATTTTTAATAGTAGGTGTTCAATGACCACTGTTCCCTGTGGTGTGGTCCACATGAGATTTGTATGCTTCATTTTTCGGGCTCATGACATAAAATGAGTGGCATGAGTTGGCAAAACAGATGGAGAACATGGATATACAACACATTCATCAAAGTTGAAGTTCACCTCTACCTACACTTATAATGTGAATGTTCTCCAATTGACAACATTTAAAATAAACACAAACTTACATCTGATTTGAAGTAGGCTAAAAAACGAGTTCATCACATTTTAGTTAACAGTAATTATGTGTTAGAGATCAGCATCTCCAATACAACATAATTATTATTAACTAAAACTAAGGGTATGGCACGTCCATCAAAGCATAACATCAACAGCTGCCATTGCATTGAACCCCATAACGATGAAATACCCACATACGCAACCCTTGTCATGTTTCCCTTGTAAAAGCCATGAGAAGAAACAGTTTTGTGAATTGAAATAAAAGACCCATTATATAATCATACTTCTCCAGTAGAATTCTTGAAAGAATGAAGAGAGCAATATATATTTATAAATGCAACCCAGTTGTCCCCACAATTGAGAGAGTGAAAGAGAGAGAGAGAGAGAGGAACCTCTCTCATGTACATCCCATAATCCCTTGCCTTTTTCTAGCCCCAACCAGCTTAGCTTCCCCACCTTTTTTCCCCCAACTCTTTATTTCCATTTACAAGACAGGATGACACCCACCAACAAAAACCTCTTTTTATCTTTCTCCATTATACCCCCACCCACAGAACTGATTAGAAAGGACCAATAAAGAGGGGGGGAAGAAAAGAAGAGGCAAAAACAAAGAGAGGCACTGAGAGGAAATCTCATTATGGGATTTTATGGGTAATTCAATAAATATTTAAAATGCTACAATTACCTTGGCTGTGGTTGTGCAACGAAAAACCGAGGTGGCTGGACTGGTGGTGGATGTGTTGAGCCCACAGGCGGGCCCATTGTCTGTGATCGTGTGAGCATGTTAACCATGGATGGCGTCTGGTATGCATGGACGAGGGTCATGCTCTCGGTTGAATCCCCACGGGTGGTTGCCCGCTGGAGGGAGTGCGAGCTCATTCCAGACAGCACGTATGCCCTCCCTGACGCTTCATACACCTGCCGACTGGCCATCCTCTGCTGCATCTCCTTCAGCTCTGCATCAAGTGCGACACAGAGCTGATCACCAGCCCGTGCTGCTGAAGATTCTGACAATGCCGTCCGGCAGCTCTCGATGACAGCCACCGCCCCACCCAGGTCGCCTCGCTCAGCTAAGGCACGGGCCTCGGACATCGCCTGGGCAGCTTGAAGCCGATTCTTCTGCCTGTCCACCTCAATTGACACCATGCACACACCAACATTTTCTGGCCTCTCAATCTTGACCTCGTGGCCCGGCAAATTCACCGTCTCTTTCGAGATTGGGTCTCTATACATGCACCCCACCCTCACCAAGGCCATCTCCATGCATCTCGCACTTGATGGAACATCAACAGACAGCAGAAAATCCCTCTGTTCATCTGCATATAAATCTCCAACGTCGATGGTCCCTGTCTTTCCATCACCCGAGACATGGCTAGTGTAACTACCAGCTTTTATTGAACTAATTCGGACACCTGGGTGCGTGCACCCGACATCTATGTGCAGCCCCTGCACCACCACACTTAGGAGCCCACCAATGCACTGTGCAAATGCGTCTTGAATCACACCCTCAGCCTCAATGAATGAGAAGGTCCCACCTGAAGCCTGTGAGATTGAGTGCATTGAGGCGGCATCATGGTCCATTCCAAACCCAAACGCATGGACAGGGATCTGACAACCTGCACCACCACGGGGGGAGAACTGAAGGAGTGACTGGTAATCTAGCCAAGGGTTGGCACCGGTGACAGTGTAAGTGTCCTGACCATCCGAAAGCAGTATGATGCTACAGACTGGGTTCTTCTCTTTACGCTCTTCTAGCACCTTGGTGCCCTTCCTCAGACCCTCCAAGATGTTGGTCCCACCACACGAAATCAGAGAATTCACAGCTTGCAGGGCCAGCTGCTGCCCAGTATCAGACATCCGGCGGAGGTGAAAGAGCCGGCGTGCAGTCGATGAGAAAGCAATGACAGACAGCCGGTCAGAGGGGCCAAGGTTCTGAATCACAAACCCCATGGCCCGCTTCAGCAATGCAAGCTTAGTGCCCGCCATGCTGCCACTGATGTCGAGCACTGTGACAAGGTCAACAGGAGCTCGGGAAGTTTGATGAGAAACAGTTGAATCAGCACAGCTGCTGCCAGAGTTCTGTCTTGAACTTGTGAATGGAGCTTTGAGATGGACCAAAAGATTGAAGTTCTTGTGGGAGGTAGAATGCTGGACAGCAGAGAATTCTGGATATGTTTTAATCTCTACCATTTCAGCTTTGATGTTCTTAGCATCAACGGCTGCTGCACTTCTCTCACTTGATTCGGGCTGTGGATCTAAAGGCTCATCATCATCGAAACTACTCGGCTCAGAATTGTGGAATAGAGATGCAATCTGTCGATTGGAGTCTGAACGAGGAGGGAGCCGACCTACTAAAGTCATCCACCGATCACCGCCTTGGGGCCAGTCTACCGGGTTGATTCTTGCTCTCCCATGGATGAGATCAGAAGAGCTTCTTTGGAAGGGGATCTCCTTCCATTTTGCTCTGCAAACAGGGCATGTTTGGCTTCCATGTTTCACGTTCGATGCAATGCAGTGGAAATGGAAGGCATGGGAACACTCTGCAGTGAAGAGGGCATGGCCATCACCAGGTTTCATTGTGGTCAAGCATATAGCACAGGTCTTCTGCAAGTTAGAGAAGCCAATAAAGAGAAAGATAAGAAAACAGTATTTCTTGTACAGATGAAGAAAGGAGGAGATTTCATCATCTTCCACATCACAAACAGTTCTGATTAATGAGTATCAACAGCAAAGAACTATATGAACACGTTATCCACAACACCAGCACACAGGAACTAAATGTATGGTTGGGGATTTATCCATCCATGATTGCAACTTGATGCAAATGGGAGAACAAACAGTCATGGGTCTAACAGAAGTATAAGAGGAACTCGTGGCTTTGAGTTTAATCAGACTTTAAAGTTTTCAGCAATCAAGCAAAAACGTACAAGTAACTATGTCAATATTGAACCATATGTCATGATTAGATCAGAAAAACATTGAACATTTTCTGTTCCATTCATAATCCGATGAAAACTGACCAAATCAAACCTCGCATTGTCAGGATGGAGGAAAGAGAGGTAGCAGAACATCAAAGTTCCATTCATAACTAAAGCGACATTATTGTTCACAGAAGGACGAAACATCATATCTCTGTCGTTGTCATTATCATCATCTATGCTTTATCCCAACTAATTAAGGTCAGCTATGGGCCAGAACATGAGTAACCAAATTCCTATAAAATGTCATAGCACCTATCACAACAGGAACAGCCACTCTATGGTCTGTTACGTAACAAAAAAAGCTGTCAAATAACCACTTTTATCTTTCCAATAGCATCCATTATATTATAAATTATAGCCATTATTTACAGAGAATGTTGTTTTTTAAATACAACAGCATTACATTGTGGAATATAACACCATTTTCCAGTAAAAGAACTACCATTCTACAGAAGTAATGACAGTGAACCTTTATGAGGCCATAACACTTATTATTAAACCTTGCGTCCAACTTGCAAACAGAAACCTGCAACATGGATGCATAGGGCAGTGCTGCTCATGGGCACTGCCAGAACTGAACATGGGCACAAGAAGCCAGAAAGATGTTTGAAACCTTATTTTTACTGTTCTGTATCTTGCTGACCTCAAGTAATAGATCAGACAAAGCTAGAACATTGTGATTGCAGGGACAACAGAAGTAACAGGCATGAAAATTTCTTAATAAGTGGAGCATTAGATAAAATCTCAAAAAAAATAAAATAATAAAATAATAAAATAAAAATAAAAATAAAAAAATATTGTGTAGGTAAGAACAAAAAATCTCAAATTTTTCTTTTTCTCGGGTGGGTAAGAAAAAAAAAAAAAAAGAGTCAAAACTTCGTCTAGTAGTAGTTGATCAGGCTAGCAGCTAGCTGGCATTTTGACTCCTCAATTAAGTTCTTTTCTTACAGGATTACTTCATTGACAAGTTAAACTCAGTGAGATCATGAGTAACCAATAGTTTTCCAACTCTGATCTGATCATAGAGGCATCTCTGTTTGAGAGAAATAGGATAGTCATTTGGCCCCTTAGCTCACAGTCCATTTGCCTGAAACCAACTTTTAGGGGTGACAATAGGCCGGACAAGCTGGCTCATCTCTATAGGGCCAGAAATTGAGCCCCAAACTTGGCCCAGAGGGGCCCGGGCATGAAATTCAGGCCCGGTGTCTGGGCATGGCCAGGTCAGGCCAATGATGTATGGACTGGGCCACGTGGCCCAATCATCAAGTGGACCACACTATTCAAAAAGAATGGATGGTTTAAAGACACTTGTGAGCTGTTCCCATTCACCATAAATATGTTGTCCAAAGACACTCGTTGGATCATGGTCATGTCTCAATGCAAATGGGCCCTGGCCCAAAAACCTGACCCATCCACTAAATTGGTTGGCCACATTCGTAAGGCAAGCATGGACCATTCATCTACTTTCTTAACTGTCCTTTTTCTCTGTATAGGATGGGAATCTGGAAAAGTATGCTAGCATTCCCCTGAAAGTAAAGAAGCCACCTATGTCGAGAAGTAGGTAAAATTTAAAGGCAAATCTTCAAGGCGGGTAAAGCAATTTCCCTAAGCATAATGATGAAGAAATTTGGAGTCAAACATGAAAGAATCACCCCGACATAACCACCAAGATAAGGGGAAATCCATATTTTCTTCTATTAATAGGGTGACATCAATAACTACTGTTAAGTTTTGATTTTTCTTTTTCTTTGATGAAGCTCACTTTTGGAAAGCTTACCAACTGATAGTCTCTAGAATTCTATTAAAATAAATAAATAAATCTATCAAAGTAAGCTACTTTCCGTACAAGGGTAAAAGAAAAGGCCTGTTATAGTATTCCTTCTCTAATAAACCAAAAGCAATTGGCCCTTAAAGGGACCAGCTAACTTTATCCCACAAGAGAGAAAATTGGAAAAAAGAAGGAACATCCAAAAGAAAATCATGATTTGCAACATCCTAACCATCATCTGGGGTAACTGTTCCAAGCAATGGGAAGAAAAGGGGGGGAAAAGGGAAAGAAAAGAAAAGAAAAGAAAAGAAAAGTTACTAGCAACACAATCATTACAATCATCCGCATTTATGTTCCCCAACATGGCAATTCGAGATGCTACCAAGGGAGAGGGGAAGTGGAATTAGTATACATGAAGAATGATCACATACGCCACAATGGCCAGTGAGTTACCATCCACCTGGTAACCAAGTGGCAAAGAACCACGTGTTTGCGACATCTGAGCCATCCAAATCTGTGAAGATCATCAAGCTAAATCTGCTAATCAGATGCCTTGCCCCATAAGAAAACATTGGATGGCCAACAGTCTGATTCAACATACATTTATGGCCCACCTGATGAATTATCAGCCTAACTTTGCAAGATGGTCTTTGTGGCAGGGTCCCTTTTGGACAGCTTGGATACAATACACACGAAACACGTTGGCAGCCTTGGCCCACGCTAACAGTAGCCTACCATTAATATAAATGCAAAAGACATTCGTGGCTCATGCACAGGCATGGCACAAAAAGCAGGCAGGTAGACCAGACATTAACATGCCATCCCAAAAATTGGCTAGTCGGGTGCGCCGCACATCTGCATTCAACACAGAACATTGTCAATAGGAATGTCAACGGGCTAGGCCTGGGGTAGGTCTCGGCCCAGATTTTGAACTCTTTTGGTCTGGGCTGGCAGTCCAGGCCTATTCAAAGTTCTGATTTTTCAGGCCCGAGCCAGGCCCATTGACACCCCTCATTGTCTATTACCATCTATAAAGCCTGATGAGCCTACCAGCCTGTATTTGGGACATGGTGAGTTCATGTAATGGCCCCAGGCCCACATGATGAAAGGCACAGATCTCACACGTGTTCAACGCTATCTCATGCACCGCAAAAGGGATTCTCAATCAGCTTGGCAAGAAAATCCTTTACAAGGCGGCTCGAAAGTCAAAGAGCGGTTATAACAAATCAGCTATCATTACTCACATAGGAGACAATGACAAGACCCCACTTCTTTCTCAGTTGAGGACTCATCATGACAAGGTGGTCCCATTGTTTCCACCTATGGAAGTGGGACGGTGTAAAAATTCTGTACAATGGACGAGCACCATCCTCTTCCATTCGACTAAAAAGGATATATTATAGAAATTTGATTCTACGAGGTAATTAACAAAAAAAATCATCACATATTTACAGTTTTACAAACAAAAAAGAGCACATACAGATCAAGAATAAGAATCTTTTTTTTTTTTTTTTTGGAACACCTTGCATTCCTTTTAAGAATAAGCATCATTCAAACTACAGAAGATTGATAAAAGCATAGCATTTCAGCAAGAGAAGTGTACAGTGAAAAAAAAAAGCCAAACAATATCAAAATAAATATAACAAAAAACAGGTAAACGTCTACTAACTTGAAGCAAAATCTAAGTACAGAGGATAAAATGCTAACATCCCAAGAGATTCATCAATCCAGGCTGCTCATTCATTCATACCACGGGGGCCAAGCTGTGGTGAAAAAAATCATGCCGACTGGATGAGCCTAACCCATTCAATGTTGGTCATCTTTTACAGCCATTCATTTCTTACAAGCCATAGATCGAAGGGTTGGAATCATCAAATCAAAGTGCTTCTTTGGAATCATAAGCAACTCCAGATTGGATCTATTGAATAGACATATCAAGATGATGATCAGAACTACTTTCTTTCTCCACTCAATCTTGACTGTCCATTTATCTAGCTATTAATCGAATGGTTAGGATAATCCGATTGCCGTGATTTTTATACCATAGCTTGCCACCAACAGTATGAACCATTGAACGGTTCAAATCGATGATTAGACATGGCAAATGCGACTTACAGGCATTGGGGAAGTTGCTAACCTCCCCATGAGGGTGGGGAGGTTATATTTCTCGGAGCATCACTCAATCTCATAATGAAATGACAGGAATCTTATAAAATCAAACAATGGAAAAAATCTCAAGCTTTTTCCCGACTAAATAAAGATTAAAACATCATACTTTGGAGGATTTACTTCCAGTCTTCGACAGCCGAAGGCCAGAAGAAGACGGCGTGGGCGTAGATGGCGTCGACAGCCGGGAAGCCAGCGGAGAAGTAACGCCAGCATCAGAAAACCTCGCCGCGGCAGAATCGACAGTCAGAGGATCGTCCTCTGGAAATCGAGGAACAGAGATGCAGAGATTCAGCCCAAGGGCAACCTTCGCTTTTCTCCATTTACTTCCCATCTTCGTCTAGATCTGAGATCCTCAACCTGAATCAAAAAGATTCGAACCTTTCTTGGATTTTCTAGATCCGAAACCCTAAAAAGAACGTAAAAACCAGATCTGAGAGCCCCTTTCCTTTGGTTCTTTTGAAAGTTTTTGCGAATTTCTTCAGATCCAAGGGCTTTCAGCTAGGGTTTTGAGATCAGGAAACGCGAGCGAGCGAGAGAGCGAACGAAAGAGAGAGAAGCAGGGAATGAGAGAGAGAGAGAGAGAGAGAGAGAGAAGGTTTTATTTCAATGTATTGAAAACCCTGGCTAGGTAAAGAAGAGGGAAGCGGTCGTGGCTGCATAACCCTGGCTAGGTCAAGAAGAGGGAAGCGGTCGTGGATGCATTTACTGAATTTGATTTCTTGTACTCGGCCGCCATTAGGGAGCTCTGGTTTTGACCTTTCATCATATAGAGATAAGAAGCGGTTCGAAAAGGGAAAGGTAGGCTTGTGTAGCAAGATGAATTCGTGAAAGGTCCTCTTATACGTTGTATTATCGAGAATGCCACTGCGCCCGCGATAACGCTTGCCACTTCGCGGAGTCATGTAGACGCTTGGCTATTCGCTGACGTGGACGGATAACTTCATGTCGATGAGATCCACGGGCTTTATTAGGCGCGCCAAGCGTGTTCGGACTTGGACTTGGAAAAACAGAAGGTTCTGTTGGCTCTAAAATCGGACGTGCATACGTGCGTGCTCTGCCGAGCCTGCCAGGTGCAGCTTCATTCCAACTGAACGCATATGATCACTAGCGTCTGAATAGACCGTGAGATCGAGAACGGGTAAATAAGCTATCTATTCAATCGACAATAAAAGATCAAATCATCAGAAAAAAATTAAGGTTCATCCTCTTAATATGTTATTTTTTGCTTTTGGAATGAAAGAACTTTCAATATTTACAAATACAACCTCAACTTAATAAAAAAAAAAGAAGAAAAAGATACAAGTAGATAAAGAGTTGAAATTATACTATAATTGTTGACACTTGGTTTGTTTTTTGTTACATGTAGTGAGTGTCGATGTTCCAGTATTGATATAGCAGCTCGATTCAAACCAATTAACTTTGGCCCCAAGTGCCAAAATCGGTAGATATGTCAAACTTGACAGTATATAATCAAATATAAGGAGATCCGTTGCCTACTCAGTCACTCGCAGAATTTCTATAACGATCAGGCAATAATCGAAGGGTGGGGTTCTTTCTCCAAAGGTGACTAGCACCTTTCTTTTCACGATAAAACACTTTTTAATATACTGGTGTAATCAAACAAAAGAAAAGATTTATAGTCGGTCACTGAGAACAATGGTAAGAATGATTCTTCTTAAAGAACTTATATTGGATAAGGATAAAGTCTACTATTTAAGCATAAACTTGGATTACAACTAAAAAATTACCGTTACTGGATTATCACTACTCTTAAGATAGACTAAGCTAAGATAAATAGATTGATTTCATTTGTTTGTTGAATTTAGTTGTGTGCTTTTCTCTGTTAATCTTCCTACTATTTATAGATTTCTTATGTAACTATTATTTAAACATTTCTCTTCTTTATTGGATGATTATGACAATTGAGGCAACGCCATCTAAATCCTTCTCTTGTTACATTTCTCATTTTGATTGTTTCTTTTCTCTCAGTCAAACTATATTCTTCTTGGTCATGGTTTGATCTTCAACCGCGTTCTGCTTCTGGATGCCTTGGCCACACTACTTTGTCAATCACCTGATGACGTGCAACATTAAATATATACCAGCTATAATTCCACAAAAAGCACTCCAAATATCTCAGAAAATCTTTTCATACACATCATATCCATTGTATACTGTCACATGTCACCTCCCTATTGGATTTTCCCAGAACGGTCAGAAATAGAGTACAACATTGCTCCCTACATTGATTCACCTTTGGGTAAAAGGTGAGAGCAATGTTGTTTAGTTGTCCAATGCAATTAATGTGAACGACTGTTCATCCATGTGTCAATTCCCCATTTATTCATCCAAACGGGGTTAAACCGAATGATGATCTTTACATCTTATCTATTAGTTGTCCTTGTGACACGTTGCACACAATTGTCTTGTACTAGGAGTCATGATTACCTTTTATTAATGTGAACATATCGCATCCGATATATAAACATTACGCATGGTCAGTGTTTATTTTCTTGCACCTCTTACTTCTCTCTCACTTAGATTCCTTTCTTCGTCCAATTTTCCTCTAATCACCATGGCTGCATCTTCCTCCTCCGTTCCAGTCTTCCACCAAGAGACCTTCATAAAGGATGTAGATGTCTTTTCTTCATGAATCGTCAATGGCCTCCTCTTCAATGGTCTTGTTGAACCAAACAATGCCTACTTAACACTTGGTATGGCCTTTCGTCCTTAAGTCACTCACGAACAACTTCAAGAAATAGAACCATGTTTTCCAAGGTGCTAGGATGAAGTTTTGCTCATCCAATCTAATCAATTCTTAGATCCTACTAATGCTTTAAAAGCTTCGAGATTGTGGCTGAAACCGATGAATGATTTGGCAAAATGGTATACTCGTGTAAAAGCACAGCATGGTGACACATAGAAACAAGCATGTATCTATAATTGTATCGGTCTTGGACGAATATCCAACCAATGCTTTTCTCCTTGCAGCAACTTTAGGTTTTTGGAGTCGATCGATCAACACATTCCATTTTACGTGTAGCCCTATGGGTCTAACCATCATGGATGTTTATGCCTTCACCCATCTCCTCCCTTTTGGTGAGTCTGTTTATCCAAGTTTTTCCCTAAATGATAAACATACCTTAGTCCTTCCAGGCATGACCAACAAAGCTTACTCCACTTTCATAGTTATTTAACACAAATCTTATGGCGAGGTTGATGATCAAGAACACACGGCTTTTCTCCATATGTGGATCTACCGATTTTTGTTTTATGTGAACGCTCTTCAGATTACAAAGAAATACATTCATCTGGTCGAAGGCACTTGCCCAACGAGATCAACTTGCCCTTGCCCCATATGTGCTCAACCACTTATACCAGAGTATGTTTAAAGCAACCACCAAACATTTTCACCATTCTGGGGGACCTGTTTAGTTTGTTCAGATGTGGCTTTATGAATATTTTGAGGTAACTTTTGTCAAATCTGTTCCCATTAGGTTAGATTTTGTTTCTTTTGGCCATTGCAATATTCTTTATCCCAAAATTCACCATTCTTTTGTTGAGTATATGAACTTCTTCATTCTTTCTTTTAACCCCGGTAAATCCAACTGTTCTTTCTGTCCTTTCAATAACAAAGAATTCGGTCCGGCCTGATTCACAGAAGAATATGAGTCGGCCAATATCGAGATAGCTAGTCTCATAGATCAAGCTTGGAAAAGTTATTTGATTTGCAAAGACCTTTCATATGGTGGCATAGTAGATTCATGCTGGGATTGAGCAATACTGCCTCAATCTCCTTACTTATCAATTCAATTTGGCTCAAGGCATCCCCTATCCATTCATTCATCAAACTTATAACCAACCTCTAAATCATCAGCCAAATATAGATTCGGTCAGTATATTCCATAACATCTGCAATAATTTCAACTTTATGAGCTCTGCTTTCATGCTTCCTCTCTTTCCGGTTATCCCCAACAGTTATCTTCATTTTACAATTGGTGGAAAAATTACTATGGGACCTTAGTGACGCAGGGATGAACGTAATGAGGATAAATTCTAAGAAATTCAAAATTGATTAATTGATGATTAAAAATGAGTTCACAACCCTTTAAATAGGGGTACCAAGCAATGGGAAAGAAATCAGAATCAAATTACAACTAAAACTCCTAGAATCCGTGACTTACTATAAATAGTAAACTTACTATTTATAGACAGTCGTGATGTCTACTAGTGCGCAAGGTTTTTGGCCAAAAACAGTAAGTGTCCTATTTGACTTCACCAAATCGTTCTCCTAATTCTAAGCTCTTTTCACGTTGGGCGCAACTCCTAAAGCCCAACGGATGAAGAGTTATAATCAAACTAAAACTTACTATTTATAGTAAAAACGAAATTAAAACAGGGAAACGACCATCGATCCAGGGTTTTTTAGCAATTCCGGGTTGCACAACCTGGCGTAGCAGGGTTGGTTGGCTAAAGTAGCTCGTTCTACCCCAAAATCATATGTTTTACGTCACGTAACTCATTCCGTATTACGAGATACGCTCGATCTAAGGTCCGACAGTCTGGATCACTTCTGTCGTCGACCGGGCCTTTTCTGATCCATCTTGGTCATGAAACTATCCGCGACCCACTCTACATCACTTAGTCAGTGGATCCCATGAGATAATCATCACCCGACTCTCTCCTTCTTCATCCAAAGTGGAGAAACATATGGCCAGGAAAAAAATAATGGTCGAGGGTACTAAAAAGTCAATTGTACCTTAGTCAGTCGTGCCTATTGTTCAAAAGAAGACACGATCAAAGAAGACAACATCAGTCACATCAATCGTTCTGTCTCCAATACCAATAAGAGCGATCAAACTGTCTCCTTTTAGATTAATAAGATCGATCGAGCTAGCTTCACCTGAACCAAAGTGTCAGAAGACTACAGTTGTAGGTTCTATCAAAGTTGTGTTTAAAACTTTAACCGTTCAAGCATCTACAACACCTCCAGCTATTCTGAAGATTTTAGAACTCAAACCTCTTATAACCCCTCTTTCTACATCTCTGCTACTTTCGGTCAGTGGGCCCCAAGAACTTAAGGTATTCCTTCTTCACTCAAAGTTATTGCAGCTTTCAAAAAATATTATAAAATAAAATTTTGACCAGATGTTCCTCTTTCGAAATACTCTTGGGAGATGAAAGATGCATATAAGAGACATAATGATGCTCACTTCAATAAGGCCTTTAAAAAATGATAGAGAGAAAATGAAAGATTGAATAATCCTAATTTTCCTTTTAATCGCTTTCTCGGACCTTATCGACCTAATCCTCCTCCTTTTCCACGTTCCAACCGACCTCTGGCTTTAATCGTCAATCCTACCAAAATTTCTCCAATGGCCGACAGATTTTCCACCGTTGTTGTTCGGTTTAATTTAGGTGGATGCTATTTATATTCTCCTCCTTTTTTCATTTTTATATTCCAATATTCCCTCTGATCCTCTTCTTTTCTTTTTCATAGTGACCAGGGAGCTCTTGGCCTCTAAAAGACAACTTATCTTTGCACTGCCTCTTAAGATTGAGACATTGATCATAGATATTCGGGCCGATGCAGCTCAGTCTCCTATAGAAAGACTTGATTCTTCTAATTCTAAAGAGACTATGAGTGACGTTCGTCGATCAGAAAGTCAGACAAAAATTCACACTCAGGAAGAGGTAATTGTGTATCATCCTGTGGAGTCTTTCAATCTTTCTTAGTAATCTTGTCGCTCACTTGTGATCAGGGTCAGGGAGTTGTGGAGTCAACTGCATTAATACTAAAAGATTCATCTGGGGTGGCCACTTCTCATGTAATTCAGTCTGCTCCATCCTTGGAATTGACAAAGAAAACAAAATTGATCCATGAGCATAGGGTGGTCATCCTGGATGAAGCAAAAGAAGTAGAAGAGGAATTCTCACATCTTGCTGAAGCTTCTTCTGATCGATCTATATCCACAAAGATCTCTATAGTCGATGCTTTTGCTCCATTACCTATGCCAATTGACACTTCTGGTTCCTTCTCTTTATCGCTTGAGGATATCCTTCTTATATAAGATATTTTATCTTTCTTCGATTAAGCCTTCATCGGTGACACTTTGGTGGCCGAGTCCCTAGCGCCTTCATTAGAACTCCAGCAAGTTTAAGAGGAATTATGAGTTCTCATTCGCTCAGGAGCTTCTGACATCATTTCTTTAAGATCAATCAAGAGACTCAATCTCCTTATTATCGCTACCAAACTCTCCCTTAGTCTAACGCCCCGTGTTTTCAGGACCCGAGTGTATAACCCGTTTCCCAAAAACCCGAGTGTTAGCCTATAAAATCTAATGTAAATTTGAACCGTTTGTCATTAATTAGAGTTAACAACAACGAAGCTAGAATAAATCATGCATTAAATAAAAACATTCTTATCATTTCAAAATTTCAAATGTAGCACCCATACAGGACTTATACAATCTCAAATAACAAAGTTCAGGTAAGTAAAAACATGAGTTTATCAACTAGTAGTGGAGGTCAACGCGGGCCACAAGGACCCCGCCTAACTCCCTAGCTACTCGATCTACTCCAGCAACCTAGTGAACAGCATCAGATTGCTCTATATTAGCATCAACTGTTACGGTTCGATAGCGTCAATGGCTATCACAGTGAGGAGCACCCTCTAAGATTACACACTTGATGTTTTATTTAAACCAACACGATTTAAATGATTTTTAAACTCGCAAGTATACGAATCAGATGTAGATATGGTACGTATTACGAGATCGTTCCCACGAAGACTGGTCGTCACAATTCAAATCCATGACTCTCCTTAACTAATTCAATAAATAATGGAATGAACTACTAAGCACAATTCTAGGAAAAAAAACAATTAAGAATAGGGAAAAAAAATTCAATTAGAGAGAGAGCACTAGGACTTTCGAATCCACCCATAATTATCCTAACCCTTGTTTTGTCTGTTGATTCACCTTGATCTAGATTGATACCACTTAAATCGAGAAAGCACAATCTGTGTCCTAAATCGGGCATACAGACTGTCTAATTCCTTTAAGCAATGCCATGAACAACATATCCCATGTCCTTGGTCGGGCACATGGAATGTACATTCATTAAAGCACCCTGTTTCTCCTCTATAGGAAACCTGTTCTTGATTAGACCCAAGCACCTATAATAAGCATCCAAACAACATCCATATATATATATATACTTTGGTCAAGTTCATAGATGGAGAAGCATAAAATTTAAACCCATAAAGCCCACTTAGAGAAAGAAACATTTAATTAATATTCAAAGTAGATCAACCAATACAAGAGATAATCAAATTAGGGGCTTCATCTCAGCCCTAGCTGAGAGATTAGTAACCCATAAAATCCATAAAAAAATATTAAACGAAATTCATAAAAATAAAACACCAAACCACTCGGTCTCTCTCTCTTCTTCCTTCTCTTTCTTCTCTTTCTTCTCTCCCTGGCTCTACATCTCGAATTCCCTGGCTCTGATTGCCTTTCCCACGTCCAAAACTCTCCTTTTATAGCTGCTGGATGGCAGGGGTCGGTGGCAGAGTCGTAGAAGGACTCGGAGTACAAATTTTCGCAGCCGTGATCGGTAGGCCCCACAGAGGCATTTTATGGAAAATCTACACCGTCCATTGGATTCAGGACGAAATTTCAGTCGGGAATGGGTGGTTTTGAATGTCCATTGACGCGGCCCAGAGAAGAAATTGCAACAAAAACAGTTTTGAACGTCACCGGGCAGCCCTTTTGTGGCCTCTGTATCACGCACGTGTGTATGCATGGGAGTGGAATATTAGCATGGTTTTGAAGCTCTCGAACCCCTCTACACGATGGATGGATTGGATCTTCCGTACGGGTGATGTACGGGGCCCATAATCCTTCGCAAAAACGGCCAGCGGCCGTCCTTTACGCGGACGCGAAAACATCTTCCGTGGCAATGGTGGGACCCATTTTGATAATTATTTCAATAATCCGCTCCGTTCATGAGATAGTCATCGAGAAACCGTCCGGGAGTGGTATATTCTGGAGTGAAATAGATGCGGCCCACTTGATCTTTCGTTCCGCCGTCCATCCTGCGATTTTCATCAATCAACGTCCGTACACCTGCATGAGACCAAACGGACATCTAGGCGAGGGTTGTTGCTGACCCAGGAAACGAATGGACGGATCGGATTGATGATTTGGACATTAGGTGGGACCCACAACCGACGAACGGTCGCCGGAGGCGTAACGCTGTAACGCGTTTTTGAAAACGCAGCAGCTAGCGCGGGTCAGCGTCTCGCTGACCGTCCTCATGGTGCGGTGCACGGCCAGTGGTGTGTACACATGATGTACATGCATCATGGTGTGGGGTCCACTTCAATGTTTATGAGAAATCTGCACCGTCCATCCCTTTTCCCATATTATTTAACCCGTCCAGGTAAATTTTGGAGAAGTTCCAGATATCAGGTGGGCCTGAAATCAACGGTTTATGGGCTGATTAGTCAGTTGGGACACTTCCATTGTGATCCAACGGCTGAAATTTGAAACGTACGGTTAATTTATGTCCCTAATCTCATGTATAAGGTTTCGAACTGATTGGATGGCGGGAACCATGTGATCTTGCATTCTGAACCCTTTTCGGGCCCCTTTGGCTTGCTTTCCTCAAATCCCAAGCGTGTAAAATCTTCATTATTGGTTTTCTGGAGTCCATCCCGTGCTCTGGTAATTTTGAAACGTCAAATCCATGCCTTTAACATCAATTTCCAATTAACACTTCTGATTTCATCCTGTAATAAAAACACGATTAAAATACTCCATTAAACCTTATCATGTACGTAAAATTAGGCAATTACTGGGGTCTGGTATGCAACATTCGACACTCATCACAACCCCCAACCAGCATTTTGCTAGTCCCGAGCAAAACATGCGAAAAATAATTTCAGAAATACAGGACAATCTTTGTGAATTTAAGTGATATTTCGAAAAAACCTTTCAGATACTAGAATTCTAAGATTCATGAATGTTGATTATCAATTTCTCTTGGCCTCACATGCACAGTGAATTTCATAATCAAGTTCAAATATTAATCCATAAACTAGAATAATTCTAAACATTGAGTTCCATGGGTGTATAGTGAATTCTCGGCTTACAATTATTAAAAGATCCAATCGTCAATTTCATGATATCATTAGTAATTAACAACAAAATTCCTGACAATCAAGCTTGAAACCAACACTTATCTCACAGATTTAACTTCCCATTCAACCAGCCTTTGATTTTCTTTATGAATAGTAATGCCAAGGAAGGGAATCAAATTCTCACCTATAGGGAGCAACCCTATGGTGAAAACTTGTCGCCTAACTTTTTATAAGTGTCAACCATGGGGAATCGAATCTACACCTATATGGAGCAAACCTATGGTAAAGATTATGTGACTTACCCCTTTCAATTCTTCTTTATAAACTGATGCTAAAAATTTTATTTTTCAGGCTGGTTCTTTTCATGCTTAGAGATTACGATTACCAAGTTATCATTTAATATCGAATTGAAAGCTTAATGTGTAAGCGAGATCTGATATGTGAAATCATGGCTCAATCAATGTTTATAACTTCTAATCATGAATTATCAATTCAAAATTGACTGTGAAATCAAGCAGATGGCCGAATCCAAGAGTCATAAGTTACCAACATCACGTATCTTATAATGTTAAAATCACAACTATCCTTCAAAATCACTTTGAATTCAATAGAAATTCCAGAAAAAATTTTAAAATTTTCACAAAATTTTGCTCAAGACCAAGAAAATACTAATTAGGTAACCTAATCGCCCACCCCCAACCTAAAATCTACATTGTCCTCAATATAAAAGAAATAAGCAAGCAATGCACATGGGATAACGAGAATAAAAGAGGAGTGATGGAAAGATAGTACCTGGATGGAGAATCAAGAAGCTTTCTCAAAATTTGTGAACGTAAAAGCGAGTTAGCATAAGAGAGAAATCAACAGAAGTAAAAATAACAAAAAGAAAAATAAAAGAAGATCCTACCTATACCACTTTCGCAGGTGCTCTCGATTGCATTTAGCATATGCAACAAGCCTTTAAACCCTTAGGTTACCCCTAGTGGACGAGTTGTAGTCTCGTGAGGGTTTGCAGTAATGTTACCCACGAAGATTGAAGTATCTAACTAGAAAAATGAATATAATCAAACAAAAGGCTGGGTTGCCTCCTAGGAGCGCTAAGTTTACTGTCTATCCTAAAATAGCATAAAGGAAACTACCCTAGTCCGAAGGAAGCAGGGAAAAACTACTCAGTCATGCTGCAAGGTTCCTCTTCTGGCCAATATCTTGATAAATTTCTCAGTAAGTTTCTTAACAGGATCATCCAAAAGCCATTTTTACAATAGGCTTGGACGCCCTGAAGCTTGACTTTCCAAAGAAATTTATGTATCTCATAAGAAATTTTTCGTTGATTCGCCTGAGGTATCTAGAGTATATACGATTCACCAGCGACAGAAGAAGTTTCAAAGTTAGTATCCCATGGTGAATCAGAGACTACACATAGATGAAAGTCAGAAAAATTCTCAGAAAGTGACGTAGTCTCAACACATTCCGAAGTAGCAGACTTCGGTTCAATTGTTAGCTCCTCCTCCCTTAATGGTAAATATTCAGGATTTGTGGAAGGAGGAGCTTCAGAGTAAGGGTTCTCTCGGTCAGTGATGACTACCGAGATATTGTTTTGCAAGGCATTCACTATGTCTCTTATCATGAGATCGTTTGAATCTGCAAAGTGTGCCAAGCAATCATCCAAAGAGTTGGGACATTCAGCTGGGAGTGACTCATTTTCCACATTAGAGCTCATGATGATCTGCCCAAGGAATCCATCGTTTTCAAAGGGAAACGGAGGTGTGATCTCTTGCTCCAGCCCTGCACAGACAGATTGAAGATCAATATACGAAGCATTGATGTATGGACTCTGTTCATCGATACTACTCAGAAGAGGCGATGAATCGTCATTATTTAACAGTTCAGATGGTGGCCTCAACCGGGTGGTTTCAAATTCAAGAGTCATATCGAGTAGCTCGTCCATCTCCTGAATCATATCATCATGTACTCCAGAGGAGTGGTCCAAATATGTTTCACAAGAGTTAGAAGAGTCGGTTGTAAGGGGCCCGTCCTCTACCTTTAAATCAGACATGTTAGGTGAGGGGAGTGGCTCATTATGATCGACCACTTCATGTACGTCTTGATCATTGACTTGGACCAAATTCGAGATTGATTCAAAAGGAATTTGGGTTGCACATTCATAATCATCTTCCCAATATGTATCATCGTCCACTTTCATGCAGTGCACACTTTGGATGGGATCGCTTTCCTCACATTCTATTTCCAGATTGGGTTGAGGTTCGTATAAACTAACCTCTTCCTCTTTATTGAACTCAAGTGTGTCATGTGAGTGGGGTGTGTATCATCATTATATTTGAAAGACAACCATGTTTCTTCCCCATTCTTTTGAACAGTCATTGAGATCGACTCATCGGGGAATTGAACCGTATGCTCATTAATGGAACCCAACTCCTCATTCCAAATTCCAGATTTCATCAAAAGCGAGTGAGGATCACCTTCCTCACATTGTATTTCTGGATTGGATCGTAGTTGGGATGAGCGAGCTTTCTCTATCCTTTCAATGCGCGAATTGAGTGCTTCTAATGATTTCATCAATTTCGCAACATGCTGGTTGAATTGTTTTGGATTAAAACATGAATCCTCTTGGATCGTTTCTGGTTGGAGCTCAAAGGTATGGGATCCAAGAGAATAATTATTACAATATATTGTTGGTTCATATTCCCAGTTTTGATGGTTTCACTGGTTATAGTCATACTGATCATACATGGGTGAATATGATGGTTGATAATAATCCTCATTCCCATAATTACGAGCGTATACGGCCCTATTAACCGATGGAACATAACGTTCTAGTCGATTCTCAATGTCTGTTCTCAATGGAGAGAAATCTTGAGGTATATGTTGAATTCCACAACCTTCAGGCATTTTTCAATATAACCTATCCAACTCGGCATATGCATGTACCCACGATTCCATGATAGAACCTTACTCTGAGTCTAATCCTAGAAGAAAGCAAAATCCTACAGCAATATGGAAGGTAATCAGAAGAGAAGTGAGAAGGATGTTACCAATTTAGAAGTTCCTATGTTAATACCCTACAAAACAAAACAAACCAAGTTAGTATCTAGGGGATAAGACCTAATCTAAAAAGAATAATAAAAAAAAGTAAAGAATTTAGGACGAAGTTACCAAGTTAGAAGATCTATCAACGACCCTACAAGACAGGAAAATTGGTTCTAAAAATCAAATAAATAAATAAATAAATAATCTAAGACTAAAGTTAGTAAAATCCTAAGCTATGAATTATGATAAGAGAGAATCCTAAATTCAATTTGGAAGCAAGCTTAAGTCCCAGAACTGCAAGCGCCAAAAACTTGATGTTTTATTTAAACCAACACGATTTAAATGATTTTTAAACTCGCAAGTATACGAATCAGATGTAGATATGGTACGTATTACGAGATCATTCCTACAAAGACTGGTCATCACAATTCAAATCCATGACTCTCCTTAACTAATTCAATAAATAATGGAATGAACTACTAAGCACAATTCTAGGAAAAAAAACAATTAAGAATAGGGAAAAAAAATTCAATCAGAGAGAGAGCACTAGGACTTTCGAATCCACCCGTAATTATCCTAACCCTTGTTTTGTCTGTTGATTCACCTTGATCTAGATTGATACCACTTACATCGAGAAAGCACAATCTGTGTCCTAAATCGGGCATACAGACTGTCTAATTCCTTTAAGTAATGCCATGAACAACATATCCCATGTCCTTGGTCGGGCACATGGAATGTACATTCATTAAAGCACCCTGTTTCTCCTCTATAGGAAACCTGTTCTTGATCAGACCCAAGCACCTATAATAAGCATCCAAATAACATCCATATATATACTTTGGTCAAGTTCATAGATGGAGAAGCATAGAATTTAAACCCATAAAGCCCACTTAGAGAAAGAAACAATTTAATTAATATTCAAAGTAGATCAACCAATACAAGAGCTAATCAAATTAGGGGCTTCATCTCAGCCCTAGATGAGAGATTAGTGACCCATAAAATCCATAAAAAAATATTAAATGAAATTCATAAAAATAAAACACCAAACCACTCGGTCTCTCTCTCTTCTTCCTTCTCTTTCTTCTCTTTCTTCTCTTCCTGGCTCTGGATCTCGAATTCCCTGGCTCTGAATGCCTTTCCCACGTCCAAAACTCTCCTTTTATAGCTGCTGGATGGCAGGGGTCGGTGGCAGAGTCGTAGAAGAACTCAGAGTACAAATTTTCGCAGCCGTGATCGGTAGGCCCCACAGAGGCATTTTATGGAAAATCCACCCCGTCCATTGGATTCAGGACAAAATTTCAATCGAGAATGGGTGGTTTTGAATGTCCATTGACCCGGCCCAGAGAAGAAATTGCAACAAAAACAGTTTTGAACGTCACCGGGCAGCCCTTTTGTGGCCTCTGTATCACGCACGTGTGTACGCATGGGAGTGGAATATCAGCATAGTTTTGAAGCTCTCGAACCCCTCTACACGATGGATGGATTGGATCTTCCGTACGGGTGACGTACGGGGCCCATAATCCTTCGCAAAAACGGCCAGCGGCCGTCCTTTACGCGGACGCGAAAACATCTTCCGTGGCAATGGTGGGACCCATTTTGATAATTATTTCAATAATTCGCTCCGTTCATGAGATAGTCATCGAGAAACCGTCTGGGAGTGGTATATTTTGGAGTGAAATAGATGCGGCCCACTTGATCTTTCGTTCCCTCATCCATCCTGCGATTTTCATCAATCAACGTTCGTACACCTGCATGAGACCAAACGGACATCTAGGCGATGGTTGTTGCTGACCCAGGAAACGAATGGACGGATCGGATTGATGATTTGGACATTAGGTGGGACCCACAACCGACGAACGGTCACCGGAGGCGTAACGCTATAACGCGTTTTTGAAAACGCAGCAGCGAGCGCGGGTCAGCGTCTCGCTGACCGTCCTCATGGTGCGGTGCACGGCTGGTGGTGTGTACACATGATGTACATGCATCATGGTGTGGGGTCCACTTCAATGTTTATGAGAAATCTGCACCGTCCATCCCTTTTCCCATATTATTTAACCAGTCCAGGTAAATTTTGGAGAAGTTCCAGATATCAGGTGGGCCTGAAATCAACGGTTTATGGGCTGATTAGTCAGTTGGGACACTTCCATTGTGATCCGACGGCTGAAATTTGAAACGTACGGTTAATTTATGTCCCTAATCTCATGTATAAGGTTTCGAACTGATTGGATGACGGGAACCATGTGATCTTGCATTCTGGACCCTTTTCGGGCCCCTTTGGCTTGCTTTCCTCAAATCCTAGGCGTGTAAAATCTTCATTATTGGTTTTTTGGAGTCCATCCCGTGCTCTGGTAATTTTGGAACATCAAATCCATGCCTTTAACATCAATTTCTAATTAACGCTTCTGATTTCATCTTGTAATAAAAACACGATTAAAATACTCCATTAAACCTTATCATGTACGTAAAATTAGGCAATTACTGGGGTCTGGTATGCAATATTTGACACTCATCAATACTCATCATTCATAATCCAATATAGATTACAAGTCATGAAATTAGATACACTAAACAGGGTATTTCATAGTCATACTCATGTTAAGAAAATCAAACCAATCAACAGAATTTCATCATAACCAAAATATAGTGGCAGTCGCGATGCAAGGAAATATATTCAGATAACCAAACAGTCAAAGATACGACTTTCTATTACACCCAAGAATCGCATTTGTACGTGAACTCTGTAAGATGGCTAGAAAATCGATAAGCGAACTTCAGCTCCACCTGAAAATTAGGGTACAAGTGAAATCCATGAGATGAATATAAAATCAACCTTCAAACCTCTTCTTCATCTGAAAATCATGTCGTACGTGAACTCCAAAAGATGGCTAGAAAATCGATAAGCGAACTTCAGCTCCACCCGAAAATCATGGTATGACTGAACACCGCAGATAAAGAGATAACCAACATACAAACCCTAGACTACCCGGAAATTATATCGTACGAGAACACCGCAAGATGGCTAGAAAATCGGTAAATGAACTTCAGCTCCACCCGGAAATCATGGTATGACTGAACATCGCAAGATCGCTAGGAAGCAATGAGATATATGAATGTAGCCATCAAGCCATAAGAGGGTGCCAATAATCCAACAACGCCACGAAGGCAACTAGATGTCCAAGCCACATAGGCAACATGCGGTCTAAGCTATGTAAGGCAAGGTGTGATCCAAGCCATGTAAGGCAAATAGGGACCACATAATAGTAAGTCCAAGATAGGTTCCATTCATTCCATCACTTAAATGCAAATGGTAACATGTAGTTAATCAATGCATATACAACTACAGAAATTAGCATGTTATCATCAAACCATTTGTGCATGTTATAATTAAAGAGAGATGCCTATCATCCAACACATGAATTTATTTCATAACAAATTAGCATATTCAATAGCAAGGTAAGTAACTCGATTAAAGGAATCATGTCATCATCTATATTCAGATTGATGAAATTAAGTGGGAAGCTCAAAGGGTGAGTCATCACCTTAAAGCGTAAACTTATTTCTTGCTTAGTTGGAGATCATCAAAGGACTCAAGACATTGATTAACCTAAAATATCACATGTCAATAGTTAGGATAGAGTAAGTCTAGATGCGCCCTAAATGATTAAGGTTCCCAATGTGTATCTAGGTTAGATTCAAATTGGCACAACTAGACAACCCGAAGCGTAATTTAAATCCAAGAAAATGTGAACTCTTAAATCCTAAAGTAGCCACTAATTAGTTATAATGACATTCTAGATAGAGTAGGGTTTGCTTACCAATAATTCAAGTCAACTTGGATTTAGCCTGACTCGAAATGATCTATCCTTCTCAATGAAAATGACCTGCACCAATGTCATTCACGCACTTACAACTAAGAAACTAACTAAATATTTATTTACACTAAATCAAGGTAAATCATTGTAAGAAGCTAAGTTGACTCACCTTAACTTGGATCAACCTTTTTTTTTTGGACTCGGTGAGTCTCAATCGAGTTGACTCATCAGCCACAAAACCCAAGCTCCATCTCTTCGTTTCTTGATTTTCTTCCTCTCTCTCTCTCTCTCTCTCTCTCTCTCTCTCTCTCTCTCTCTTCTTCCTTCTTTCGCTCCCAGCTGGGGCTTCAACAAAATCTAACCCGAAACAGGTCCAAACCCGACTTGGCCCAATTAGACTCGGTTTCAGCCGAGTCGACTCGGCAGCCAACAACCTACTCCTCTCGGTTTCATCATCATTTTTTTTTTGTTTTGGCACCATCCAGCAGCCCTTGGGATGGACCAGAGCTTGGGTCGTGCTGGACTCAGTCGGGCTAAGTCGGTGCAACAACCACCGACCCCAACTTTCTCCCTTTCTCTCTCACGTTTTCTTCCTCCTTCGTTTCTCTTTTCTTTACTGCTCTCTCCTCTCTTATCTTTCTCCATTTCCTTTGAGCCTTTCCTCACGGCCCAATAGAGCTTAGACTCGGCCTGAGTCAATGCGGCTTAGTGTTGAGGGTCAAATATTACATATTAAACCCCCTTTATTACCTACATTTACGAGCATGATACTATTTAATGCCCTGCTTTAATCATGTTTGTGATGCAAGGTCCATTTAGGAGCTTGGACTACAAAAGGGTGCTAAAAGCATGGATTTAATGCTTAGAATCACCAAGGCAAGGGACGGACCCTAAGGGACCAAGATCGATGGATTTACACGCCAGCGATCCGAGAAAATCGAGAAACTAAAGCTCAAGTGGCCTGAAATTGGTCTAGAATGTGAGATCACAGGGTTTCCACCATCCGTTCAGCTTGAAACTTCATATAGGGCCTGAAGATCATAAATTAATCGTACACGTCAAATTTCAGCCATTGGATCCCTCTAGAAATGACCCAATGGACAAATCAGCCCCCATATCCCTGATTTGGGGCCCGCCTGATAGTTGGAAGTGCTTCACTTTTGGTCTCAACCCCTTAACTGGGGAGACAAAATGGATGGATGGCACAAATTTCTCATTAATACTCACTGTAGACCCCACCGGTGTTGAGGGTGCACGGTGCATGAGTGCACTCACATTGCACCAAGCCAACAACAAGATGGTCAAACCGCCTTGACCGACGAAAACAAAAAGCTTTTTTTCTATTTTTGATTTCTCCAGTGTCCACACAGAGCTTATGAACAGACTGTTGTGGGCCACCATTATGATCTGAAGGTCTAATCTAGACCGTCCATAAGAATCTCACAAGTCCACTGATTAAGGCCTAGGTGGAAGACTTCCAAGAAGCAATGAGGATTTGATTTCATCCGTCCAAACGCAAGACGGACGGAAGAGCAGAAAATCAGGTGGGCCGCATAAAAAGCAATCCAAAAGCAGTCATTTCTAACCGAAATTCCAAGAGGAATCTGGTGGACGGAGTGGATTTCTTAAAATAAAAGCGAAGTGGGCCCACCATCAGAACAGTGGGGCGCGACTCATTTTCTGCGTAAAGAAGGCTTCCATACCACCTCTTGTGCATAAGTTTTCAGCTGACTCTCTCTCAGTCTGTCTTCCAACATTCCTACGGTTTCCCACTTCTATAAAAAAGAGAGAAGAGAGAAGAGAAGGGCATCTTGGCTTGGGCTGGACGTGGAGTAGAGAGACAAAGAGAGTAGAGTTTTTTTTTTTATTTTCTTTCTTTTTATTTTTATTTTTATTTTGTTTTGTTTAAGGGATCCAACCCATTCATGTTGGGCTGAACCTCTTAGCTAGGGCTAAGAGGAGAAGCTTGTGGAGTGATGGGACTGATTCCTACGGAGCTGATTTATGTTTGAATGAATTTGATCTCAGTTGATAATTAAGGAATGCCTTTACTTGTTAATGGTTTGTTGTGACTGAAATTACAATAGATCTGCGATGGCTTGAGTATTTCCTTTTCCTTTTTATGATTATGAAGTCAGGAAGCCCTGTTGTTCACCATCGTCTCCTGGGCATGGTTAGATGATGGCAACCTTCCTAACATTCATACATCTATTTGATTGGTTGTGGATTAGTTTAATTTTGTTGTTTACTTTGTCTCATGGGCATGGTTTGGTGATGGAATCCATTCTAATTTACATCCGTCTTATCTCTTGAAAACTAGATCAAAACACGTTCAGATTTGATTTTTAGGTTATATCTTCTAACTGGATAAAGATGGGACTCTAAGTCCAGTTGCGTTCATGAATCGACCGTAGATCTCCCTGATCTCTACAAGTGGATCCTTGGCACCCTAGTTTCCTACTTTTGATTTCTCCCACCTTTAGTTAATATTTCACCATTATTCCCTCAAATTCATTTGATTTAGAATTCATCTTATTCTAGTTCTAGTTCTACTTAGTTTCAGATTACGTACAAGGTTCAATCCCTGTGGATTCAACCTCGGTCTTACTGAGATTATTACTACATCACAATCCTATACTTGGGGCGTGAACAAGTTATTGGCGCCATTGCCGGGGATTGACGGTTACGTTTTTTTAAATTAATTAGTTTTAGAGTTAGTTTAAGATTAGGATTTTTACTAATTTTAAGTTATGATTTTTTTTTTCTATTTTAATTTCTAGAAACTAACCTATTTTTCTTGTTTTGTAGGATCATGACATAAGCTTCTAATTTGGTAATTCCTTTCCAATTTCTCTACTTTTTCTATTTTTAGAATTAAGGTTTTAGTTTTAGAAATTTCTAATTCTAGGCTCTTTTTTTTTTTTTTTCTATTTTTTCTATTTTCTAATTTTAGATTTAGATTCTTCCTTTAAGTAACTTTCTATTTTCTAGTTTTAGAAGTTTTTCCCTTTTTAGAAACTAACTTAGCTGTTTAATTCTAATATTAGAAAGTTTCCTTTTTAGTAACTAACTTTCTGTTTTTATTTTTAGAAACTTTCTGAGTTTAGGATTTCTATTTTTAGAAACTAATTTATTTTATTTTCTTTTGCAGGATTCTAACATAGGAACTTCCAACCTGGTAACTTCTTTCTAATTCTAGATCTCTTATTGTTGTAGGATTTTTTCTTTTATTCTAGGATTAGACTCAGAATTAGGGTTCACCATGGATGCTTGGGTACGTGTCTATGCTGAGATGGATAAGCAGTTTTGGAGAATGCCTGAGGGTTTTGGAATTCAACGTATACCTCAAGATTTTTCTCCATCGAGAACCGACTAGAACGTTATGTTCCATCGGTTAATAGGTCCGTATACAATCATAATTATGGGAATGAGGATCATTATCAATCATCATATTCTCCCATGTATGATCTGTATGACTATAACCAGTGAAAACATCAAAACTGGGAAGATGAACCAACAACATGTTATAATGATTATTCTCTTGGATACCCTACCATTGAGATCCAACCAGAGACGATCCAAGAGGATTCATTTCAACATAACATGGCCTGTCTTGTGGAAACTATAAAAACCTTGGAAGCATTTACTTCAAGTGATAATTCTCTTAGGTCCTCTACCTTTAAAATTCAACTAGAAACAATTCAAGAGAATTCTCAAAATTCCTTCCAAACTCTAGAGCTCAGTCAATAAAATACACTCCAAAGACTACAAGAACTTATAAAAGATATTCAACAAGGGAGTTCACATGATGCGATTGTGGAGAACTCTGAAATTTGGAATGAGGAGTTAGATTCTATTAATGAGCATACGGTTCAATTTCCCGATGAGTCGATCTCGATGACTGTTTAAAAGAATGGTGAAGAGACATGGGTGTCTTTCAAATATAATGATGATGACACATTTTACTCACAAGACACACTAGATTTCAATGATGAGGAAGAGGTTGGTTTATGTGAACCTTAACCCAATCCGGAAATAGAATGTGAGGAAAGTGATCCCATCCTAAATGTGCACTGCATTGAACTAGAATATGATGAGTATTGGGATGACAATTATGAATGTACAGCCCCAGTTCCCCTGAAATTCATCTCAAGTTTGGTCTAGGTCAATAATTAAGAAGTACATGAAGGGAGCAGTCATAATGAGCTGCTCCACTCACCTGACATATCTGATTTAAAAGTAGATGAGCTACTTACAACCGACCCTTCTATCTCTTGTGAGATATGTTTGGACGATTCCTCTAAATTGAATGATGATATGATTCAGGAGATGGACGAGTTACTCGATACGACTCTGGAATTTGAAATCACCCAGTTGAGGCCACCATCTGAACTGTTGAGTTTTGATGATTCAATGCCTCTTCTAAATAGTATCAATGAACAGAGTTCGCACATCAATGCTTCGTCTACTGACCCTCAATTTGTCTGTGCAGGACAAGAACAGGAGAGCATATGTCTATCCACTTTCAGAGACGATGAAATCATTAGGCAGATCATCACAAACTTTGATGCGGAAAACGACCCATTCTTAGATGAATTACCCAACTCTTTGATCAATTGCTTTGCACATTTTTCAGATTCAAACGATCCTATGATTAAAGAAATAGTGGTTGCCTTGCAAGAGAATATCTCGATAGTTGTCACGGACCGAGAGAACCCTTACTCTAAAGCCCCTCCCTCCCTAGATGCTCACTGTCTACCATTAAAGGAGGAGGAGCTAACAATGGAATTGAAGTCTGCAACTTCGAAATGTGTCGAGACTACATCACTTCCTGAGAAGTTTTCTGAACTTTATCTACTTGTAGTCTCTGATTCACCATGGGATAGTAACACTGAAACTTCTTCTGTCACAGGTGAATCGTATATACTCTGGATACCTCAAGCAATTCAACGAAAAATTTCTTATGAGGTACATAAGTTTCTTTGGAAAGTCATGTTCCAGGGCATCCAAGCCTATTGCAAAAAGGGCTTTTGGATGATCTTATTGAGGAACTTACCGAGAAACTTATCAAGATATTGGCCGGAAGAGGAACCTTGTGGCATGCTCGAGTAGTTTTTCCCTACTTTCATAGGACTAGGGTAGTTTGCTTTATGTTGTTCTAGGATAGACAGTTTTATGCCATTAGGTTAGTTTGCTTCCTGCATTGTTTTAGGATAGTTTGCTTTCGTGTCTTCACTCTCGTGCTGACCGGCTTTCATGCTGATCTCTATGAAAAAGTCTCTCTTGAGTCGTTATCCAGGTACCATCTTCCCATCACTTCTCTTTCAATTTCATTGTCTCATGTGCATTGCATGCTCACATCTTTTACATTGAGGACAATGTAGATTTTAGGTTGGGGGTGGGAGATTAGGTAACCTAATCAGTGTTTTCTTGGTCTTGAGCAAAAATTTGTGAAAATTTTTAAATTTTTCTGAAATTTTTTGTGAATTCAAAGTAATTTTGACGGTCATCTTTGACTTAGAATTACAAGATATGTGATGTTGGTAATTTATGACTCTTGGATTCAGTTATCTATTAGAGTTCACAATTAAGTTCGAATTGTTACTCCATAATTAGAAGTTTCAAACATCGATTGAGTCATGATTTCACAGGACACATCTCGCTTACACATTAAGATTTCAGTTCGACATTGAAGGGATAACTTGGTGATCATTTAGCATGAAAGGAACCAACTTGAGAAATTGAAAGGATTGGGCGAATGGTCTTCACTATAGGTTTGCTCCCTACAGGTGAAGGTTTGATTCCCCAAGGTTGACATTCAAAAATTTTTGGGCGACTAGTCTTTACCACAGGTTTGCTCCCTATAGGTAAGGACTTGATTCCCCTCCTTGGCATTACTTTTAATAGAAAAATCAAAAGCTGAAAGAAAGAAAAAGAATGATCTGTGAGGCACGTTTTAATTTAGGTTCTGGGTGTCTTGAATGCTCTTGTTGGTTACCAATGATATCATGAAATAACGAATTGAATCTTAATGTTGATAAGCTGAGATTACACTATACACCCATGGATCTTAACGTTTAGAATTTTTTCTAATTAATGGATTAATATTTTGAACTTGATTATGAAGTCTACTGTACACTCAAATCTAGGAGAAAGTAATGCCCATCATTCATGAATCTTAGAATTCTAGTACTTGGATTGTTTTTAAAAAAAAATCACTCGAGTTTATAGAAATTTTCCTATAATTCTCAACTTATTTTCGCATACTTTGCTCGGGACTAGCAAGATGCTGGTTGGGGGTTGTGTTGAGGGTCAAATATTGCATATTAAACACCATTTATTACTTGGATTTACGAGCATGATACTATTTAATGCCCTGCTTTAATCATATTTGTGATGCAAGGTGCATTTAGGAGCTTAGACTACAAAAGGGTGCTAAAAGCATGGATTTAATGCTCAAAATTTACCAAGGCAAGGGACAAACCCCAAGGGACCAAGATCGATGGATTTACACACCAATAATCCAAGAAAATTAAGAAACTGAAGCTCAAGCGGCCCAAAATTGGTCTAGAATGTGAGATCACAGGGTTTCCACCATCCGTTCGGCTTGAAACTTCATATAGGGCTAGAAGATCATAAATTAACTGTACACGTCAAATTTCAGCCATTGGATCCCTCTAGAAATGACCCAACGGACAAATCAGCCACCATATCACTGATCTGGGGCTCGCCTGATAGCTGGAAGTGCTTCACTTTTGGTGTCAACCTCTTAATTGGGGAGATAAAACAGATGGATGGCGCAGATTTCTCATTAACACTCACTGTAGACCCCACCGGTGTTGAGGGTGCACGGTGCATGAGTGCACTCACATTGCACCAAGCCAACAACAAGATGGTCAAACCGCCTTGACCGACGAAAATAGAAAGCTTTGTTTCTATTTTTGATTTCTCCAGTGTTCGTACAGAGCTTGCGAACAGACTGTTGTGGGCCACCATTATGATCTGAAGGTCTAATATAGACCGTCCATTAAAATCTCACAGGTCCACTGATCAAGGCCTAGGTGGAAGACTTCCAAGAAGCAGTGAGGATTTGATTTCATCCGTCCAAATGCAAGACGGATGGCAGAGCAGAAAATCAGGTGGACCGCATAAAAAGCAATCCAAAAGTAGCCATTTCTGATCGAAATTCCAAGAGGAATTCGATGGACGGAGTGGATTTCTTAAAACAAAAGCGAAGTGGGCCCCACCATCAGAACAACGGGGTGCGACTCATTTTCTACGTAAAGAAGGCTTCCGTATCACCTCTTGTTTGTAAGTTTCCAGCCGACTCTCTTTTAGTCTGTCCACCAACATTCCTACGGTTTCCCACTTCTATAAAAAAGAGAAAAGAGAAGAGAAGGGCATCTTAGCTTGGGTTAGACGTGGAGCAGAGAGACAGAGAGAGTAGAGTTTATTTTTTTATTTTCTTTATTTTTATTTTAATTTTTATTTTGTTTTGTTTAAGGGATCCAGCCCATTTATGTTGGGCTGAACCTCTTAGCTAGGGCTAAAAGGAGAAGCTTGTGGAGTGATGGGACTGATTCCTACGGAGCTGATTTATGTTTGAATGAATTTGATCTCAGTTGATAATTAGGGAATACCTTTACTTGTTAATGGTTTGTTGTGACTGAAATTACAATAGATCTGCGATGGCTTGAGTATTTCCTTTTCCTTTTTATGATTATGAAGTCAGGAAGCCCTGTTGTTCACCATCGTCTCCTGAGCATGGTTAGATGACGGCACCCTTCCTAACATTCATACATCTATTTGATTGGTTGTGGATTAGTTTAATTTTGTTGTTTACTTTGTCTCATGGGCATGGTTTGGTGATGGAATCCATTCTAATTTACATCTGTCTTATCTCTTGAAAACTAGACCAAAAGACGTTTAGATTTGATTTTCAAGTTATTTCTTCCAACTGGATGAAGATGGGACTCTAAGTCCAGTTGCGTTCATGAAATGACCGTAGATCTCCCTGATCTCTACAAGTGGATTCTTGGCACCCTAGTTTCCCACCTTTGATTTGTCCCGCCTTTAGTTAATATTTCACCATTATTCCCTCAAATTCATTTGATTTATATTTCATCTTATTCTAGTTCTAGTTCTACGTAGTTTCAGATTATGTACAAGGTTCAGTCCCTGTGGATTCGACCTTGGTCTTACCGAGATTATTACTACATCACAACCCTATACTTGGTGCGTGAACACTTGGTGGAGAAGATGATCTGACTATTAATGGCATCTTGAAATCCGACGAACCTCCCTTCAATCCGCTCCATGGGGACGGCTCTAGTTACTCCCACAGTGCTCCCCAAACCTCAGTTTCGAAGGTTGAAGCCCGTTTGGTTAGTGGGTTTGAGTTCTGAGAGGATCGACCGAGTTTTCATGGAAGGGTCGTGAGCAACAAATAAAATCAAATGCTGTTCGATCCTCCCCCGTTTTAAGTTGCCCTAAACTCTCCCACCACCATCAGATGGACGATGAATGGCCAGGATTTAATACCGCTGTTTGGCTTTTTGAAACGACTTAGCAAAATTGTGGGCTTGGCGTCGGAAAACCTGATCCATGTGAGCAGAAATGAATGGCTGAGATAAGCCTAAATGAAAGGCTAGGATGAAGGGAGAGTCCTTCACATGGATTCGTCCAGCTGGAAAAGCAACAAGATCGAACAAATTTCTTTCCTATTTTAGAAATAAGTGTGTTTTTTTATGTCTAATTTGTGGCTGAATTTGTGTACGCATGCGTGCAATCCAACGGTGGATTGATCGTGGTTCTGTTCATCTTCGGGTCCTCTACAAGATGGACGGATCGGATCGATCCCGTGGGCAACATAGGTGGGCCACGATCCTCCGAGAACGGTCCCTGTTCGAACGTCTGTTTTTGGCGGATGAGTTTCAAAAAAAAAGGGGCAAAATCCATTCCTGTTTTGAAACTTATGGTTAAACCTAGTTTGACCGGTCTCCCTGGTCTAGGGGCCCACGGTGATGGTCTTGCCTAATCCACTCCGTTCATTCATTCCGTCAGCCAGTATTATGGCCCCATTTAAAGAGCGAAGCAGATCCATGACTTAGGTGTGCCATATGATCTAAATTTTGGCCATTAAATGTTAGTTGTCATCAATTCGAGGTGGAATATGGTCCACACCCATGATCAGAACTGTTCATCTAATCCCTTAATGAGTATAGGGCCCTGAGTCAAATGATGGGGCTGATTTGGAGTTCAAGTGGGACATACTTTAAATTTTTGGACTTTAACCATGGATTTTTGCTGATCTGACGATTAGGTCCTTTCTAAATTTAATCGTCAACATACTTAATGGTTCCTAGTCCTATTTTGGGCAAATTCTGAAAGTGCCCTGGTTTATCAATTAGCGTCAGTATTGAGTCAATTAGACTACAGAGCCTGATAGGAAGATCAATTCAAGCGTCTGCCTCAACCGGATGTGTGCAAGCTCGCCATAGTTAAATCTGAACCTCACATCCCTTGTCCCAAATTACCAGGTATACTAAAACCCTTAAAAATGTTAGAATATCATAGGGTTTTTATGGTAAGAAAATGTTTTTAAAATAGGAAAGTTCTTTAAGTTTTCTTGCCCTGTCGATTTTATTAATACATATCTCGATATGATCGACCTGCGCTGTCGAGTTCTTGATGCTCCATCGATACCATCGAAAAGAGGACCAAATATGTCCAGCAACCTTATACATATCTTGATGAAATTATCAATGTATCGATACACCTATCGATATCATCGATATTCAAATTTTGATTCTTTCGTAAGTGACTCGATAGTATCGACAGACAGAATTCTGGCACCCCTATTTTTCTTAAAGAATATCATATACGCTTCGATATATCGAAGCCTCCTCGATACCATCGAAATTCAAATCTCGATGATATTGGTTCTAAGCGCCAAGTTCTCCAGCAATATATTTCAGAGTGATTTAACTATGATCGGGGGTCCCTCAATAGAATCGATATTCAAATATCGATGATATCGATGTCGTATCGACTGCATCGAACATGGACATAAACTGTCCAGCAAGCTTTATGAAAAATCCTTTTGATTTATCGATGCATCGACACAGATATCGATATCATCGACATCCAAATTCTAATGATCTCGAAGGTCCCTCGATCACTCATGAAAACCTGAAATATTTCAAGACAAGTCTCTCTCGTTTTTCAAGTGTCAATGGATCGAACCTCTCATCGATGGAATCAGAGTTTGAAATCTGATGACATCGACAATCATTTCGATTCATCGAACAGCTGGCAATAGGTTTCAAAAGCGTATGACATTGAGTTCGAGTCATCGAGCAAACCATCGATGCTATCGAGAGTATACGCTCGATGATATCGAACTCTGTCATAAATATGACCGTTTTATATCCATTAAAACCTTTTGCATATATATAGAGGACTTGTCTATTGTTGTTGTGAGAAAAAGAAGAGAGAGCTTTTGTGTATTTAACCTTAGATCTTATACCCAAAGCCCTTTCTCTCAAGGAAGTTCATCCTCCAATCCACCCTCACCATTGATATTCAATAGAGTGGATTGGGGAATGAACTTCCGCATTTAAAGATCCTCCAGCTACTACCTTAATGGCAAATCATGAAGCTGGGATGCCTTAAATGTATAGATGACTGAAATTACTCTATCTTCCTTATAGAAAAATCTTTTGAGAGTAGAATTTCATCATAACCTTGACCCAACCCGTCGCATACATTGGTACATCTTTTGAGTTATGGATTAAGGTGACCGAAGATTCTTCGTCAACAAAGGAGGAGATCTTCGTCAACATGCTTAATGGGACTCATCCACTTATCTGTAAGTATCTAGAGTCTAGAGAACACTTGTGATAATTCTTTTTTAGGATTGGGTCTTAGGTATTTCTCACCCCTTCAAGCCTTCGTAGGAGGCCTCCGGCGGGAGTGTACGTGGTGGGTGCGTTGTGTGGACCCTTACTCTGTGGAGAGCATAAACATCTGGTTGAAGGTGAACCAGTCAAAACCTTAGGTTTGAGGTGAACCATGTGAAACCTTGGGTTTGGGGTAAACCTCGTAAAACCTCCTGTAGGGTCTTATAGAAAATCCTTGGCCAGTGTGCCTAAAAGTAGGTGCTTGCTCGTGAGAGCATAAACAGTCAGCCTTAGTGTAGGTTGTAAAGGTTGAAGGTGAACCTGATTTAAGACCTTAGGTTTAAGGTGAACCGCTATGAAACCTCTTTAGTGAAATTCGGCACACTCAAGGGTTGAGTGCATCTGCCGGGAGTGGAGTAGACTGATCGTTGAACCACTATAAAAATGACTGTGTTTGAGATTGCTATCTTTCTGATTGTGTGATTTACTTTAATATTTTCATATCTGAATATTTGAGATCACACCTCACACACATACACAGTCATATCCATCATAAACTAGTGTCTATAATGCTTGCTTATTAAATAGTTTGTGATTGGATCCTTTACCAGGCTTAGAAGCCAGTAGAGTTATTTTTGAGTAATCCTAATATGAGCTTGTTGTTATGATTAGTGTAATAGGATTTTAAATAAACCATAAAAACTTTAAAAGTCCTATTCACCCCCCTCTAGGACATATCGGCATATTCCTACTTCAAGTAAAGCGGTCTTCACCGCTATTTCAAATTCAACAATCATCCATATGATCGATTACTCTCACTTATTAGTTAAACGAGTGATTATGAATTTTAACCCTAGTATAACAAGGTATCCAACAGTCTTAAGAGTCAGTCGAGGCTCCTAAGTTGATGAGAGGTCCTAGAGACTATATAAATGGAAACCTAGCCGTTGATCCTGTACCTGGATGGACAGGTTTCTTATAGGCTTAATCAATGTCGATCTAAAGGATTCTAGGGGTCCTAAATTTAAGACGGTCAGTTAGTTTGCCTACCAATGAAGTTTGAATCCAAACCTGACTATTAGTGATCCTTGGAGTTCGATATTGACGGTGGACAGTCCAATCTGTCTATCGAGGTAATTTATAGGGATGGATCGCCCAAACATTTTTCGTAAGCCTAAGGAATGGTGAGTCTTGTGACTTAAATATTGAAACTGATCTTTCCACAGCTCAATCAACTCAACAGGGTGTTGTCTGGCCTTTTATTCCAATCAGATTCTTAAAATTAAGCCTGGTGAGGTTTAACGCGGTTCCCTAGGTGATGTAATAGTCCATCTTGAAAATAAATGGTCGGATGGCTTGATCCTTGCCCCAAACTACCAACTCAAGTTAGAACAACGGTGAGCGTTTCGACGAATTGAGTTCTCGTTTACTCTAACCTAGGTCCTCATGATAACACCCGAGTACTGAAAAGTACGAGGTGTTACATTTAGTCTGATGAATCCCTATCAACAAAGATGCATGTACTATATGAATTTCTAAATCTAATTCTTGAGTACCGGGATACAGTTATGGCAATCGACAAACTTCAGCCTAAGCATACAATTGTGTCCCTTATAATGATTGAGGTCACAACTGCCCAGGAATAGCTTTCCGCCACTTATGGCAAACTGAAGGAGTCAGATTTGACCCTAACTGACTTAAAAGCTTAAATCTTGGCAAAGGAGGATAAACTGAAGGCACTAAAAGATAGGAAAAAAAAATAAATCCTTGATCGAGATTAAACATGATCAAAAAGTTGAGGTCAAGACATTGAGCATCTTCATGTAAAAACATACTCCATTAGTCAATCAGATGGTATGCTCAGCCTCAAAAACTAAAATTGTGCTCGATCAACAAGAAAAAAAATTATCAAAGTTGCAAGAGATGATCGCCACTTTCTCTTCTTTTGAGTTTTGATAGCCATAGATTTGTCTGTCTCTTCAATTGATGTATGTGGGCCTGTAATTAACTATTTTTAATGCGATTGGCCACAGTGCCTTCTTCATTAACAATGTTGTCAATACATAGTTTTTTTTTTCATCGATGCTTAAAAGAAATAACCATCTTGATGCCGACGTGGCACAAACATAAAAAAACCATGCGCCCGCTCGTTCGATCTTCCTAAGGAATATTTCATGTCATTAATAGGCACTCCAATCACCATGATGCTTCAATTTTAGGCACGTTGGGCTTTCCTAAGCCTTATATAAAGGAATTAATGGTTCTTTTTCCACTACGCACTTAAATCTTTCATGCTTTCAAATTAAAACTTATATTTTCTATCATGGCCACTGCATCTTTTTTTCCCATCAATCGTGCCCAAGATTTCTTGAGGGAAATTATTTCCCTTGATATCGATTCTTTTGCCCATTCCTCTCTCCAATTTGATATTTATCCATTTGTCTGCGAGTTCCAGGATATTGCGAAAAATGATGCTACATTGAAAAAACTCATTGATGCTCTGACCATGCTCCAAAGCATCAACAATGCTTATTTCATTGCTGGAAAATACCTTGAAATACTTGACACTTATGAAAATGAGTGTGCCACCATTCATAGAGAATAAAAAAATGTTCTCTGACCAATATAACGTGGCTGGTATAATCAATTGCACTGGACTAGACAACATCATTTCAATAAGGTGATGTTGCGAACCCTCCAAATTTAGCGTAAAGAGGTCGACGATGATGTCTAGGAGACTAAACGCTTTTACCGTGGGAGGGATTCAGACTACTCTCAGATCCTTCTGAACTTCATCAACTCTCAACTTGATATTTATCAACCTCAATCGCATGAAAATAGTGAATGAAAGAAAGAATAAGAGTACAAGGCTAACCTAATCGGTCGTCGTATCAACCAAGTTCTACACTTCCTCGACCATATTCTGGAGAGTGGAGAATCCTAAAAAACTTAAAGGCAAACGATCGAACTCATCAGGGAGAATGCTTTTAAAATTTGCATAAATAAAAGTAATTTACGCCTAAGTTGCATCTTGGTCGGGCCTTCTTCTCCTTTTTTTCTTTTTCCTTGTGTTTGTTTTATATATATATATATATATATATATATATATATATATATATATATATATATATTGTCTGTGTGTATAATCGACCTAGGCCATATTTTTCTTTATCGGCCTATTAATAAAACTTATATTTATTTACATCTATCGCTAATTCTCGACTGATTTCGGTCTATTCCGCATGAACTATGATCAATCTAGCCATTATTTGGCTTGATCTTTCCAAAGCTCCCACAAAGTGAGGTGATAAGTCTTCAAAAATTGATCGTTGATAGAGTTTTATATAATTTTCCCCCACATATAACGAAGAATGTAAGTACCTCTATTAAGAACTTTTACAACTGTAAACGATCATCCCAAGTGGGTGACCATTTGTGAAAAGCAACATCCTTGGTCCCAAGAGATAATATCACCTTACAAACCATATCGCCTTATCCAAAAGCCTTCTTTTTCACATTCTTGTTATAAGCTCGGGCTACCTTGGCTTTGTTGGACATAATAGAATTCACGGCTTTCAATCATATTTTATTTAAATTCTTGAGTTCGATTAGCATAGCTTCTGTGAACTCGTCGATGTGAGATTAGCTTGATAAACTACCTTTATCGATGACACAATTATCTCCAAAGGTAATACTACATCGTATCCATAAGTAAGCATGAATGGACTCATCCCTGTGCTTGTTCGCGATGAATTTTGATAAGCCCAAAGGTCCTCAGACAACTTAATATGTCATTCTCTAGAGTTTCCATTAAACTTCAGCCTAACTATTGGCCTAAGCATAATAAGGTGATGAATGCAACAACTTAATTTTATACTGATCGGCCATTGCTTTAACTTAAATGAGAAAGCCGTACTTCAGTCCATAGTGATCGACTTACGAATCCCGAAATGGTAGATTATATGGGTTTCAATGAATTCGATAATTTCTTGATAACCTATTCCTATCATGGGCATTGCTTATACCCATTTAGTGAAGTAATCGATAGTCATAATGATGAAACTATGGCCTTTTGAAGAAAGATGATAAATTTTACCTATTAAATCAATGGTCCATTCTCAACATGGCCAAGGTTTAATAATAGGATTCAATTCGTTCACTAGTACATGTTGAATTGGCCCATGTTTCTGACGCCCCTCACATCCTTTAACATATTGGATATAGTCAGTTGTGATTCTCAACCATAAATATCCATAACACCATAGTGTAAGTCTCATTTTTCTTTTAACTTGATGTGCTTTACAAATTCCCTCATGCACTTCGCTCATGCTTAATATGGATTCTTTCTTATCTAAACATCGTAATAACACAACATCAACTCTCTTTTAGAATAATTCATTATCGATCGAAATATAATTTATAGCCATTGTCCTAATATCTCGGCTAGTTTTGGTCTGGGGAGATTAAAGATAATTTATTTTTAGCTTCCTCTAATCATCTTTGTTCATCTCGACCTAACAAACTTCATTGCTTGATTCCCTTTGAAAAATCAAAGGTAATGACTTCATCTGAACATTTATTATTCTATTACTTTGACACTAAACAATATGAAGTCTTATTGCCAATTGTGTAATCTCATTGGCCTTAATGTTATTTTCTCGAGCTTATGTTTTTAACTCAACTTCATTGAATTTGTTCAACAACTAAGTCACCATAACATGATATGGTCGCAAAGTAGTACTAGTGCACTTGAATGATCATGTCAATTGGTTTATTACTAATTGTGTATCATCCATTACCAATATATTCTTAGCTCTTAATTCTGCTAACATTTTTAAACCTATAATCAAAGCCTCATATTTAGCTTGATTATTAGTGCAATTGAACTCAAGATGGAATGTATATTCATGATTCCTTTCAGTTGGATTGATAAGGACAATCCTTACTCCCGATCCTCTATCAATCCTTGAACCATTAAATATCAATTTTTAGGGTGATTGGTATATCATGTATATGCTCAATACTTTTGGAGGAAATTGATTTTCAATGTCCGAAGGGTGATCAGCCAAGATATTTGCTATAGCTTGTCCTTTTACCGCCCTTTGTGGCACATATTTTATATCAAACTCAAACAATATTAAAACCCATTTACCTATTCGATCATTTAGAATTGGTCGATTTAACATATATTTAACTAAATCAGTTATCAAAATTACATTGACTGACTCAGCCAATAAATAATGATGTAATTTTATGGTTATAAAGTACAATGATAGACATAGTTTTTCTATAGAAGAATACCATCTCTCGGTATCTAATAATGTTCGGCTAAGATAATTAATTACCTGTTCCCTTCGGTCATCATCATCTTGTGTTATTAGGGTGCTAACTGATTCTGTAGAAGTCACGACATACAGTTTAAGTGGTCAACCTTTAACTGGTGGCATCGTTACTAGCGGCTTTGTCAAATAATCTTTAATTTTGTCAAAAGTCATGAATTGATGTTCTGCTTCCCACCTGAACTTGTCTCTTTATTTTAGCTTTAACAATAGAGAAAATACATTAGTTTTTCTTGCACAATTAGAAATAAACTGACGCATAAAATTTACTTTGCCAAGAAACATTAGGAGCTCAGTTTTGTTTCTTGACGGTCAATCTTCTATTGCTTGAGCCTTGTGCTGATCAATTTAGATACCTTATTGATGTACCATAAATTCTAAAAAGTTGTCGGCTGATACACTAAAAGCACATTTAAGAGGGTTCATTTTCAGCTTATGAAATCTCATTCTCTCAAATGATCTTCATAAATGATTGAACTACTCAATCGGATCAGTCGATTTAACCACTACATCATCAATATAAATTTTCATGAAACGGCTAATCATGTTATGGAAAATGACATTCATAGCTCTTTGATAAGTTTCTCTAGCATTTTAAAGTCTAAACGACTTTACTACCCAATAAAGAGTTTCCAGAGGTCTAGGACATTTAAAAGTTGTCTTTGGGACATCATTAATTGTAATGCTTATTTGGTTATATCTTGAATGACCGTCCATAAAAGAAATCTTTGATGTCCTGTAGCTTGGTCGATTAATTGATCAGCCATGGGCATAGGATACTCATCTTTGAATGTGACTCAATTTAAATTTCTAGAATCAATACAAACTTTGAGTTTACCATTTTTCTTAATAATTGGTACTACATTTGAAATGCATTCAGCATACTTAATGGGCTTGATGAACCCTACTTTCAAAAGTCATTCAATTTCTCCATTTATCTTTTGGGTAACTTCAGTGGTCATCTGCTTAGGCGGCTATTTATGTGGTTGATAGCCATCCTTTATAGGTAACCTATGTTCGACCAAGTTTCAGTTTAATATAGGCAACTCCTAATAATCCTATGCAAAGCAATCGATGAACTATCTGAGTAATTTAGTAAGTTCGACATGGATCTGCGAGTCCAATAATCCGCTGATGAAAGTAGGTTTGGGATATTACTATGTTCTCAAATTTACTTCAATTAAAGGATCTCGGACATGAGCTTAAGAATCATCCAATTTTCCTGAAGTTTGCTTTAAATCCTTCAAATGAATACCATCTTCAGTTATTTGATCAGCCGGTATAGATATTTCAGCCACATCAACAAAGCATCCATCATCATATCTTTGCAGACTCTCCTCGAGCTGCCTTAATCTAGCCATGAATTTGGCTTTGATTAATGTCTGAGTCATCATCGAATTTCTTCTATGACACAACTCGTAGTTATACGGAAAGTAATTATAGCCTTCGGCAACTCATCATCCAATTGTATTGTGGTGGTGATATCCTAGACGATGTTATCTGGGTTGATTCTAGCAACATCTTTTCATCCATCTTATATCTCTCGTGCAATTCCACATGTCACCTTCCTATTTTTTTTTTTTCTAGAATGGTCACAAAATGGTACAATATTGCCCCTCACGTCGCTTCGCCTTTAGGAAAAAAGTAATAACAATGTTATTTTGTTGTCTGTTGCAACTAATTCAATCAGTTGTTATTTAACGTGTTATCTTCCCATTGATTTTACCTGACCAAGGCCTAACCAAAAGATATTCTTTGCTGCTTCCTTCTAGGTTGTCCATATGACACATTGCTTAGAATCGTATTATACAAGGAGTCATGATTACCCTTTCGTTAATGTGCACGTATCCCGGCCAATATATAAACACAACTTTGACTCATTGTTTACCTTTCTTTACTCTTTACTTCTTCTCTCTCATGTCGAAACTCTCTTTTCAATATACTTTTCACTATAGTAGCATGGTTGCATCTTCCTCCTCATCCATTCCAATCTTCTACCTGAAATCGCTCATTAAAGATTTAGATGTTCTTTCTTTATGAGTATTCAATACTCCTATAAAACTGAATAAGGCTTTGTTAAAACTCTTTCTAGCCTTTCATCCTGCGGTTACTCACGAACAACTTTGTGAGATTGAACCATGTTTCCCAAAGCGCCCTACTGAATTTCTACTTATTCAATCTGATTATTTCCTAGATCTTTTTAATGCTTTTAAATCTTCGAGATCATTGCCGAAATTGATGAATGGTTGGGTAGAATGGTATACTCGTATTAAAGCAGAACATGACGATACATGGAAGCAGGTCGGAATCTATGAACGTATTAAAGTTTTCTTGCATGAATATCCAGGCAATACTTTCCTCCTCATAGTAGTTTCAACTTTTCGGAGTCAATCGATTTTCGGAGTCAATCGACTAATACATTCCATTTTAGATGCGACCCTATGTGTCCGACAATTATAAATGTATGCGCCTTTACCCATCTTTTAGCCTTTAGTGAGCCTCTTTTTTTTTTTCCTGGGTTAGCTAGTCGGTACACACCCATGTCAGTACACACACTCCATGTTAGCCACCCCCCACTGGGGACAGATACCAAAACCTCAAGTGTTGAAACGAGGTATCTCCGCTCAGTCTACCAGTTGAGAGTCTACCAGTTGAGCTATGGATCTGCGTCTTAGTGAGCTTGTTTATCCGGGCTTTGCTAAGACGAATCAAATGTCCTGAGCTGTGTGAATTTCGGATAACGGTCCAACAATAAAGGGGCCAACATTTCAAAGGTTTGGATTTACCTATATGTTCTGGAAATTCGCCGATCGATCTTGGGCCAGTGTCGATGGAGCGTAGCAGGAAAAGTGACTGGACGATCATAACCATCCATTTCACCTATTGATTTTCGACGTCATTTCTTTATAACCGTACATTTGATGGCCATCCATTTCGGTGTTTCCAGTAAAAGTACTTTCAGGGCAAGTTGTGTGCGTAGCAGGCTCACGGCTTGGATAATCTAGCCTAGCATTCTCGTATACATGTGAGCCACATGAAGGGGTTTTTTTTTTTTGTTATGTGTTTCATCCATGGTGTGAAGCTCTGAATGAACGGTCTGGATCGTCACTTGGTCAGGCAGAAGGGGGTTGGTCGTGCATCCGAGCAATCGCGGTTTATCACAAAGTGTACAGTTGCGACGCGTCTATGCGAGGGAGTTGGATTCGGTAGTGACTGACCGCCCTATTACCGACGTCGGTGCTCAAAAAACTGTGGCCCTGATGCGTTTGCTTTTATCCACGCTGTCCATTCATTTTGCCAGCTCATTTCAGGATGTGAGCCAAAAATTAATGCGGACCACACCACAGGAAACAGTGGTGATAAAACGACCACCATTGAAAACTTCGTGGGACTCACATAAGTTTTGAATCAAGCTGATACGTGTTATCCCTTCGTCCAGGTTTATGGGACCTAATCAACATAAAAAATAATAATAATATTACAATGGGCCTTAGAAAGTTTCTAACGGTGGACGTTCAATCACCACCGTTTCCTGTGCATGGACGGCACATTCAACAGGATGGGCCCACGTAGCTTTTCCACCGCCGACGTCGCTAGTGAAGGGGCGGTTACCGAATCCGACACCTTGCACGAGTGGATACGTTTAGTAATTTCCGGATAAATCAGGGGTGTTTTAGATTGAGAGTTGCTTTATAAGAGGCAACTGTGGACCTCATATTCCTGCTCCAACCTAGAAAAGACAGCGCTGAAATACAACATTTCAACCCTAATGAAAGGGAATTATTCAACTTCAACCGTCCTCACTGTCCACAAGCATATATGCCTTAAAAGTGTCATTATTATTGTAAATTGACCTAAATGCCCATGCATATGCATATACGACGGTTATTAAAAGTGCCATTATTACATTAAATTGACCAAAATGCCCATGCATATACACGGACAGCCAAACCCATCGTTTTCCATCATTTTAATTGCGAAATTGGTGGTGATTACCTGAGCGGCTCCTCGCGTTAGATGGCGGAATATGTGTCAGATATCCTTTAGTACATCACACGTGGAAGTGATCCGGTCCATTCATCAGGTAGGCCACACTCTGAGCTACTATGTGCCAAAAAAAAAATCAGGATCTAAAACTATTAAAGTGAGCCACACATGTATGTTGAATTTTTACCGGTGGACTATGTTTCTAGCCACCCATTTTCTTACAAGATTGACCTTTATAATTGGTGGTCCAATAATATTTTCTATTCTTTGGCATGTTCACGCATGCCGTACCTGATAAATGGACTAGATCTCTAACAGGTGAGAGTTAGGCATGGATATCTGACATGATTGCCACCCGCTCACGTGAGGGGTCGTTGGTTGTGCTTGATACCATGGTATTTTTGGAATAGGATTGGGTACAGAGATACTCAGTACGCTTTCATCGTACTGAGTAAACTCAGTTAGGCATACTATGAATGCATGTGAGTTATCCACGTCGTCCATCCATTTTTTCAGATCATTTTAGTGGTTGATTCTAAAATATAAGTATTCCCAAAGCTTATGTGGACCACACTAGAGGAAACAATGTGAATAATGACTTCCACAGTTGAAACCTTGCTAGGGCCCACGGTGTTGTTTATTTGTCATCTAACCTGTTCATGAGATTACACAGACATGGATGAAGGGAAAACACAAATATCAGCTTGATCCAAAACTTGTGTGGGCCCTAAGAAATTTTCAACGATGAAATTTTAATTCACACTATTTCCTGTGGTGAGGTCTACTTGAGATTGGATATATCTCATTTTCGGGATCAAGCAATATAATTATCTGTTAAAATAGATGGACGGAATAGATAAAATATGCAACCCCACAGAATTTACTCAGTACGCTTACCGTACTGAGTTACTCGCTACGCAATCAGCTTCCGGTATTCTTTAGCAACGTGGCTTTTATACGGAAGCGGATTGACTGGTCTACCTCACACAGATATACAACTGCTTAATTCACGTCAGCAAGTTTTGTGGGCCTGATTATGAGGTATGTTTTATATCCAAACCGTACTTCATTTGGCGAGCTCATTTTAAAGCTTGAGACAAAAAATAAGACAGATTTAACAATCAATTAGACCACACTGCAAAAACTAATTGGAGATTGAATGTCTACCATTGAAATCTTTTTTGGGTCACAGAAGTTGTGGATCAATGTAAAATTTGTTTTCCTCTTCAGTCAGGTACTGTGACCTTAAGAACAGATTGAATGTAAAATAGACGGTGGGCCCATGAATTTTTTAACAGTGAAAATCATTATCTCCCTTGCTATTTGTGGTGTGCACACCAGCTATACAGCTGTTGTTGGTAGGTGTCATGTGCATTGACAATCCTTGAGCTCCGAGTTGTACCAACAGTTTAAACGAGATCAAAGTTATATGGACACGGTGATGTATTTATTATATCTATACTGTTCATCTATTTCTAGAAATTATTTTAAAGCATTATTCAAAAATTGAATCATTTGTAAAGATTATCCGGACCATATCATAATAGCTGCGGAGATAATAATTTTCATTGTTAAACAATTCATAGGACCCACCATAACATTTATTTTCCATCCAACCTATTCATAAGGTCAAGAAGACATGAATGAAGAGGAAAAACAAATTTCATATTGATCCAAAACTTCTGTGACCCCAAAAAGGGTTTCAACGGTAGGCGTTTAGTCCCCACTGCTTTTTACAGTATGGTCCAGTCAATACTTATATCTATTTTATTTTTAGTCTCGAACTTTGAGATGAGCTCCCAAATGGATGGACGGTTTGGATATAACACATACCTTATGAGCAGACCCACAAAACTTCCTTACGTCAATACAACAGTTACATAGTTGGTGTGAGGTACACCAGCCAATCCTCTTCCGTCCTAAAATGGTCTTGGAAAACGGATGGACAATGTGGATTTACAACACATCATCAAGGTGGGCCCCACAGTACAGATAACACCCATTCAAGTGTTACCTAGGCAATGAGTAATCCGCTCCCGTTTATACTTGGATAGCGTCATGCCATGGTATTCGTGGGTTTTCATACCGGCCCAGTTAAACCCATTGTTTGGAAATTCAAATCATTGTTTGGAAATTCAAATTTTGTGGAGAGTATTGTCAGTAAAGTATAGCTGTTAGGATATTTATAGGATGTAAAGATAATGATGCTGTGGAATCCTTGAATAGGACGTTACTTAGTTGTCAGGTCCTTACTAATACTGGATTATTTGTGAATATTTATAATAATATTTTGATTATTATAAGAAAAGAGAATTCATAATTTTTTCGGATGTAATCCTAAAGTTTACACATAATTAAAGCCATGGTTTTGGTGTACCCATCTAATCTGCCTATGGTTTTAACCCATCTTGCTAACAAAAGCCCTAGCTTTACATGGTATCAGTCCCTCACACAGAATCCATCGTCATCACAACATATCATTTAAAAAAATAATAAAAAAATTCCGTTCATTGTAACATGTATTGAATCCATTGGATTTGCTTACCGTCATCAGCTGTTAGCCCCAAAATTAGAGATGCATATGCCGTTGTTGTTCAATCTAGACACACCATATGATGAAAGGTTTAATTTTAGTGAAACATGCGTGATTAAATTAGGTGTCGGGCATGCCAAAATCATATTTGACTCGAATAAAACTGAACCCTATTGACCTTATGCACCGAATTAGCAACTTTAAGACTAGATTTGTAAAGTTTAGCTTGACTATTCAGCTACTAATTGTTACAAGGATCAAGTGAAAAGAACTTTTCTTTCAACAATGATAACTTAGATCGTATTTCTCAACAAATTATAAAAAATAATGGCTTGATTGTCAATTTTATTTATTAAAAAATCAATGTGGTACAATAAACAAAGAAAAAAAAAATTAGAAGGGATTACCTACATCGGTATGTACTGAAGAAAACAACCGTGGTCTTAACAGTGCTCTGGACCTGGATGGTCATGAGATGATTGTGAAAAATACCAGACGGTAATGAGATGATCATGGTATGAGATCAGCAGGATGTGACAAAAAATGTACCCAGTAAGAACTCAAAAGTTTGGATACCGAACGATGAGGTCGTGATTACTTATATTAACCTACTGGCGTACTGCAGTGGTGCGCTAGACAATAACAAAACTAATATAATAAACTAAAGAGTTCGGACTTGCCGCAAAATGATACTTGATAAAGGTGGATGAAACTAAGCTAAGACTAATAAATGTCATTAGTGAACGAAAGAGATAAGTAGTGTATAGCTAAAAGTTTGTGTGTGATTGTATTAGCGTGAAGCCACGGTATCATCTTCACATGCTGCTTTTATAGCTTTGGAGAGGCAATGGTCATGTGTAAGATACCGTTACTTACGCAAGAGTCTTTTGGTTATCCCATGACCATATCTTACTTGGATCTGGAGTCATCGCCATATTATATAATCGTAAGTGACATGTTTTTATTTCTAGATAGCTTTTCCCCATTTGCTTCGACTTTCTCATAGCTTATAGAAATATCTTGGATGTTCTTTGAAGAGATTTTCTTTTGCACTAAATCCTGAATCGGCAATGTCGTGCAATTATTGGCTTTAGAGAATCCAATAATAATAAGTTGGCAAAACTTTCTTTACACGTTAAAGGTCGTGCTTACCTTGCATTCGTTGGTCATGTGGTCACAGTTCATGCGAGAGACGACTACCTTTTGGGTTCTGGCAGTGCGTACAACTCTAAGCATCTAGCCTTTTGGTAGGATTCATGTCTTCAGCAAATAGGCTTCTGCAATATTTTCCTACTGTGAGTATATTTATCTCCTATTTCTGTATAAATGTGCCGACACATGGGGGTTTCATGTTCATTGATTTAGGCTATGTCAAGCTAAGTGTAAACAATGCCCCCATTTCTCTTTGGCCTTATGTGTAACAACCCTAAATTTCGGTGCATTAAAAAAATTTAAATATTTTATTTTTAAATAAAAAATAAAAACAAGTCAATAGTTGAGTTGGTAGAGACATTCTTAATTGAAAGAGAGGTTTTCTTGAAGTAGTAATAATAATTTTTTTTATAAAAAATTATCAAATATCATTAAAAAAAATTCAAATTCAGGATAAGGGAGGATGTGCTCATCCTATGTTATCAAAAGAAGTTTCTTAAAAAAAAAAAAAAGAATATGAAGAGGTTTTTGCTTAATAGAAAAAAAATAGGAAGCTTGGAGAATAAGGGAGAGAAAATTTTAAGAAGGCTCAATCAGGTAAGTTCTAATCGTTAGATCTTTTTAATTTTTTATTATGTTGTTAATTTCTTCTTGATCTATATAATGGATGGTGTGGATTATCCACACTATCATTGTATACGTGTATAAAGTCAATTTTAATAAAGTGATTTTTTATGATTTCGGATCTGGTTAGTGATATTTTAGGAATATATTAAATGGATGGAATCTGATTGTGCTAAGATACACCTATACGGATCATATGATCTCTAAGGCCAAAATATAAAAGGGCCATAATTTTCAGTTCAATCCGACCATCAGATAGGCCACATTAGTTAGATCTAAAAGTGTTTAATAAAGGAATCTTAGATTTTTGCGCAAGTGTCGGTATCACTCGGCGTAGAAAGTCGAGATGGGTCATTTGTGAGGCCTATATCCTAGACCGTACTATTCTGTCAAATCCCGCGATCCTTCCTGGTGAATTCCGGCAATCTGCGACCTATAATCGACGTTTGCGCACGACCCTAAGTCGTATCCCGTAAATTTGAGTCGGCTTAATCCGAGACTTGTATCCTTACGATCACACCATCGCCGCGGTTCCAACGCCGCATCTTATGCACCGATCCATACCCTGGTTGAGAGATGTGGGCCGACGTTTATTTCGAAGAAACGCTGCGCGTTTACAATCCCAAGAGAATCTTTACAACATGTCCCATCAATCAATCAATCAATCAATGCTTTCTTTCTACCCAAGTCAACCAACCACCAAGTCAACTCTTTCTCACCCTCTCTCTTACACACCCATACATGTCAAGTACACTATCACCTCACCTATCACTCACATCCATCACTCTCTCTCCTTACAACCCCCCCCTCTCTCTCTCTCTCTCCCTCCTCTTCACACTTTCCAAGCAAGACATCCCAAGCTAGCAAAAGAGTGTGGACGTCCATGCTTTTCAAGGAGAGAAAGTACATGTGTGTGGCCCACTTTCCCATTCCAAATCCTTAATCCTAGCCATTCAAACCTCATCACCTTCCATCAAAGTGAAGCACAAGGAGATTGACATTCCATCGGACCAAGAAGATCGAACGGTGGGTGCTTCTATAGTATAGTTTTTATGTTTTTGTGATGGGCCAAGTGAGGCCTACCGATCGATGGTATGGATCTCACTTTGGACCCTAAGATGTGGCCAATGGCCCACCTTGATCTTCATGATCATTCCATGATGGGGCCATTCTCCATGGACCCCATCATGATGTTTATTTTCTAGCTTGAAAAGGGGTCATCTAGACTTTCTATTTTGGTGGAGAAAGGATCTCCACCATTGATTTTGATCGGTGGGCCCATATGAAATGGGACCCACTTGTTGTATGTTTTAAATCATGCAAGGGAGGGCCCATAGTGATGGGGTCCTTCCATCACTCGATCTCTCTCTTCTCTCTCTCTTCCTTGTTGTCGGCCCCCTTAATGTATGCAGTTTACCAAGTCAGCCACCTTTGTGGGACCCACTTGATGGACGTGTAGGATCTACACTGTCCAAACCATGTGGGCCCTACCATAGGGAGATAGGAAACACAAATATCAGATTTATCTAAGTGGGCCACGTCCCTATGGGACCCACCTTAAATGTGTGCAAACCGTCCAGCATCTAGGGACGCTGGATGTTTGCAAGTGAAGAGTGAACTGACAATGTCGTGTACTGACAAGCAAAATGTCAGTTTGTTCTTTTAAACTTCGGGTGGACCACTTGTGTAGGCCCCATCTTGATGTATGAATTTAATCCACGTCGTCCATTCCATTGTCCAGATCATTTTAAACGTTGACTCGAAAAATGAAGTTAATCTGACTCTTAGGCGGGCCCTAGCATAACAAACAGTGTGTCTACCATTGAAATCCACCCTGTTGTTTTGATGCGCCAAAATATAGCGAATATTGGACTTGTTTGGTCCGTCTTAGGTTATGGAATACAATAGGTGGTGTGGATTTGCCTGATGTGGGCCCTACATGCAAAAAGCCACACAAAAATCACTTTTCAAAAGAAAAAAAATAATGCCAGTAGCAGCAGCTGCTGTTGCTTACCGTCAGAGGACGTCAGTGGCATCCTGCTGCGTAGGCGGACAGGCCAGGGACCACGGTCCCAGCCGTGGGCCCCACCATGATGTGTGTTGTATATCCACACCGTCAATTTTGTAGGCCCCCTCCGGGCAGTGGGCCACCTCAAGAATCATCCATATACGAAGCTCAGGTGGCCCACATCATAGGAAACAATGGTGATTGAACAGCTGCCATTGAAACCCTTTTCTAGGTCACAAAAGTTTTGGATCACCATGAAATTTGTTTTTCCTTTTCATCCAGGTCCGTGTGACCTTACCAACGGGTTGGATTGTAAATAAGCATTATGGTGAGCCCCACGTGAGACCACAGTGATGTATGTGTTTTATTCACACTATCCACTTACCATGGACAGTGAACCCACATTGATGAATGTGTTTAAGACACACTGTCCACAGCCGTGGATGGTGGAGCCCACCATGGTTTATGTATTTTATCCACACCGTCCACACCTGGACGGTGGGACCCACCATGATGCATGTGCTACATCCAAACCGTCCATCCATCTTGAAAGCTCATTTTTTTGACATACGTTAAAGAATGAGTCAGATCCATAGTTCATGTGGACCCCCACCATGATGCGTGTGTTGCATCCAATTTGTCCAACCATTTTGAAAGCTTATTTTAAGGGCTTGAGTTAAAAAATGAGGCCGATCTGCCTATATAGAGGACCACACAGCAAAAGCAGTGGGGTTAGGCGTTTGCCATTGAAACTTTCTTAGTCTAAAAGTTTTGGACAAATATAATATTTATTTATTTATTTTTATTGGGTTTGTGTGACCTTATCAACAGCTGGAAGGAAAATAAACGTTATGGTGGGGCCCACTTAGGACCCACTTGTGATGGGATTAGATTGGTAGGTGTACCACACACTAGCCTATAGCTGCTATTGAAGCAGCAGGTTCTGTGGAGCCCACCTTGGTGATGTGTGCACCCCATGTGTGGGATCCTCTTTGACACATGTGTTGCATCCAAACCATCCATCTAATTGGCAAGCTATCTTAGGCTTAAGACTAAGAATGAGGCTGATTTATCGGGTGGACCACACCACAGAAAACAGTGGAGAGACGAACGCTTACCATTGAAGTCCTTTTTGGACCATAGTAGTCTTGGATTAAATTGATATTTATTTTTCCTCCCAACCAAGTCTTTGTGGCTTTACTAACAGACAAGATGGGAAATAAATTTGATGGTGGGCCTTGAAATTGTAAACGGTGAAAATCATTATCTCCACTACTATTTGTGGAATGGTTCAGATCCTTCAATATGATTCTTTTTTTTTTTTCGGGAATGTATGAGGCCCACCTTGGTATATACATAAGGCCCATTTGAGGAGGCCCACCTTGATGTATTTATGGCCCGTTGTTGAGGCCCACCTTAATGGGTATGAGGCCGTTGTTGGGGCCCACCGTGATGTATATGAGGCCCGTTGTTGAGGCCCACCTTGACATATATAAGGACCACATGATGAGGCCCATTCGATGTATTTGAGGTCCATGGGTCGAGGCCCAGTGGGATGTATATAAGGTCTATTGTATTGTGTGATTCCACCATGGGTTATGTAATGACATTTATGGCAAGCCATGCCTTGGGAGCAATGTTGGTTTGACGTCCATATTGTAAGAATAATGTTGGTTAAATGTCCGCATTATAACTCTCCCTAGGGCCTATTGATAGGCCCATACTTGTTGTGTGTAGGCCATCAAGGCCCATCTTCATTGTGAGGATAGTTCATCACCATATAACATGCTTAGTATAACTCCATGATTCATGCCCATATGCATCATATGTATGCTTGATATGAGGAATGTTTGATCATAGCATACGCCATTGGGCAGACCATTTACGGGACTCCTTATGAGACAGAGTGCCCCACATTATCGCCCAGTACGCACAGGATTGTTGTATGACTGGATAATGTGACTCATGCATCTCGTATATGTGTAACTTGATCATTGTACGCCCTAGCAACATCAGGGTCGTGGCCTCCACAAGCATATCATGGATGACTAGATGGGACACCGAAAATATTTGGTTCTAACACTATAGGCACGTAAAAAATCTCAGAACCTTTGAGGTCAGGAGAGGCCCCAACGTCTAGACCGAGTGGAACACGAGCACCCGAGTGCCGAATAACAGTAGGCTATGTCTCCCACTGTGTCGTGGTCGATTGGGATGGGGTGTGGCCTTATTCGCCCGAGTGAGGGGTTATAAGCTAGGCTGAATATGACCAGCTTGTAAATGAGTCCGCTATCGACGAGCCAAGTAGGTATTGGCAGACTGCTGGCTAGGCGGATAGTGAGGTCTCTTATACTCGCTGGGCTGTGCAGCTAGGGAGGAGGCAGTCGGTGTCGAGTGTAATAGACCCCGATGATTTTCTCCAGAGAGCAACCGTACTGATATGTGGACTTATTGAACAGGAATTATATATTCATTCATTCATTCACTATCTACTCGGGTTGGTGGTGCGTAACTATTTGTTACGTGTACCTTCGTATGACCATGATTTCGGTTGGGCGCACGTCTAACTTGAGATCAGGAGTTTACCACATTGAGTTGGACTATCCAAATTTAGGTATGAGACTGGTTTGGATAGAAATTCCTTGTGGTGAACCTCGTATCCTGCGATACTACGTACTATCATCCCGACTTCACATTCCTGCATGGTCATTTCATTCGCACTGCATATTACATTGCATCCACAGTACTTAGCATTTTGGGTTACTATGTTTTTGCACTTATATGGCCTAGATGAGGTTGATAGTATTCGTGGCTCGTCAGGATTTGCATATTGATTGCATCCTTAGCATCTGTTATTATCTTATTATGTTTTGCATCGCATAATCTTGGTACGGCTGATAGCACTCATGGACTTACCAGTATATTTTCGCTTACTCTGATATCGTATGATTCATAATCTTGTCAGTATTTCCGCTTATTCTGATGATGTATGATTTATGGACTTTATGGTAACTAGACACTTATCTTGTGCACATACTTTCACCACCCTCTAAGCTTTTGTAAGCTTATGCACGATAGATGCGTACAGGTGATGTTAGGATGCAGCCGATTTGCGGGAGGAGTGTGCGGTGGAGCTTTCGGAGTTTTCTTTGATATCTTCATATTGTATTTCCATTTCAGCATTATACTCGAATGATTATATTAGTGGATATGTGGTGATGTTGTTTTGTGACTTGGTTATGCTTGTGGTTATGCTCCATTACATTACCAAAAAAAATTCATACTGAAAATCCTCCTTGTAGGATCCCAGGATCGGAATTTGGCGTATGGGCGCTGGGAGCCGAGAATGGGGTACTACGGAGGTTGTCAGCACCGGATTCGGTGATCGAAAATTTTGTGAGCCCGTTTTCCAAGTTTGGGGCGTGACACCATTGGCGTATATGTGGTTAGATCCACACAATCCATTTAATGTGTAGAGACAAAACATGGTAATACCTCAAGAATCTGGATGATCCAATCATCCGATGGGCCACCCCGATTAATTATTTGACATTCAATTTCAGGATCTTAAAAAGAAAATCTAAATCTTGATAATTAAATTTAAATAAAAATATAATTTTAATTATTTGATCATTTAGGGTTTGGCTACTTATGATATATATCAAGGTAGGCCCCACCATGTAAAATAACTAGATGAATAATAATGTTGCTGATATAACTGATAGGATGTTTGAATTTAAACCAACTCATTTACCATGTAGATTCTACATTATCAGACTCAGGTGAGTAACTCAACTTGTCTCATAATTTATTAAAATTAAAATAAATCGTTTATGATTGTTTGATTTATTGATATACTGATTTGAGTATTTTGTTATGATAATTGTACGCTAAATTCATATGCGAATATTCTGATCCAGATAACTATGCCAAATATGAAAACGATACATTTATACATCATCCATCATTTATTACATTTACATAATGCATAGTCGCTCCTAGGTGCCCTCTCTGGAAGAAATGTCGATCCTGGTAGAGTGTTACCAGACGCGGGCTATGCCCAAGCTTACCGAAAGGTAGAAGCCTACTCAACGGGTGGATGCGAGTTGTCGACCTCCAACCCAAGCAGATGGACGATCATCCTATCTGATGCATTCATACATCATTTGCATCCATATCATTATACATTCATTTTTATGTTATTTTAATTGCTATGATTATGAACCATACTGGGTTATTTCACTAAGCCTGGCCAGCTTATCTTTTTATTGATGGAAAAACTGTATAAAGGAGCCATTAACAGATGATGTGGCGTAAGAATCGGAAGGATGCACCGTACCTGAACATGATCCATGTGAAACATGACCATACTTATCTGGAGATGAAATGGCGGCATTAGACCATTTATGAATGCTTGTTAGCATAATTTGATTAACGTAAATGCATATCAGTATTGATTTTAAGATTTTAAGAAATTATTTAGATTTATTTCATTGAAACAATGTTAATATGAAATAAACATAATTATACTACGATGATATAATAAATGAATGATTTAAGGTTTATTTTATTTTAAGGGTTGTCAAGATTTATATATGTTTGGTTGATTGGTGCTAAGTGTTATGTATGTATGATTTAGATTATGGTGGAACTTAGACTGAATATAATTATCATCTTTGATTAAATTGATTAAATAATTAAATTAGTACACTTTGTGTATGAGTTATGAACTGAAACTCGGGTCTGAGGGTGTACACTTTGTACTTGGATTTCGAGGCGTGACAGAATGGTATCAGAGAGAGGCCTTTTTTTAAATCTAGAGTGACCTGTAGGTTATGTACCTCACTAAATTTCATAAATTGCAGACCCTTGAAATTAAAAACATTTCATTAAGATATCCTTCTTGATTAATGTATGGATTGATGAACTTAGAGACCCAAAACTAAGTTCCTATTAATTTTTGTTAAACGTAGAAATAAGAATTTAGATTCCCTATACTCTTATTTGAATATAATTTAGATAAAGATGGATTAATATAATAAAAATGAATTTTAAAGATATTTAATCTACAAAATTCTGCTGGACAACAATGGACAACAAGAATTATCCAAATTATAAAATTCATAACTATAAAAGTATTACTCCGATTGAGGCAATTCAAAATCCTAATTGAAGATAAACAAGTCTAAATTAAGATAAAAATAATAAAAAATCGAATCTCATAGTCACTATACTGATCCAGTGAGTTAGTACAGGCTAGTTATAAATTATCAAATTTTGGATAGGACTGACTGCAGGAATTTTAAAATTTTCTGTAGTTGAAATTTTTAGATAAAATTTTACAGAGACATAGTAAACTTATAATAAGATCTCCATAAAAATTTTGAATCAATATAAAAATTTAAAAGTATAATAAAATGTGATAGAAACAATAGTCATCAAACAGAAACTCAATCTGCCCATACTGGCTTTCTATAGATTTAATTAAAAGAATTTTTCATTTTGATAATTACCTTTGGTTAAATAAATATTTTTATTTGAAGTACTTTATTTAAAGAATATATATATATATATATATATATATATATATATATATAAAGTATATAAAAAAACCATAGTCTCTATTAAATTTTAAAAAATTCCTTCTTATAGGATCATAAGTCTATATTTGTTGAAAAAAATAATTAAAAAAATTTTTTAATATCAAACTCATTAGAACCTTTTTCAGGTATAGGACAACATCTTTCCCAAATTTCAAAAGTATGGAAAAATTATTTCTAATTTTCAAACAAATTTCAACATTATAGAGTGAAAATCTGGACTAGTTTAGTATCCCTGATCAAACCAGATAAAATTATTGCTTAAAATAATTTCCGAATATTTTTTTGAGTCATGTACATACCCCTGGACAACTCCATAAAATTTTACGATTATTCGAGTTGTAAAGAAATTATAAACATTTAAGCACTAAACTATAAACGATAGAAACGACTGTTGGACAGCAGGATTTTTCCCCCTTAACAGCAATGAAAACCTTAGTAAAAGTAATAATTTTAATCTGATTTTTTTTCTTTTTTTTTTCATTATATAATTAATGACATACTTTTCAAATTTCAAGTCACTCTGACTTTTGATTCGAATGTTAAAATTCCGTAAATAATATTGTGTTTGTCAATCCGAATTTGAAATTTTCCGTTAGTCATTTTGAGAGATGTAATACATAAGATCATTGATTGTTATGATATCTGAAACTTAGAAACCCAACCAAGGACCCTATAATATTTAAAAAAAATCCCTCATATTTTGTTAAATAATGAAAATCACCTGATTTGAGAAACTCATAACTAATTAAGTACGAGTCCAATTAAGGTGATTCAAATGCCACATCGTGTATTGATAAATCGAGTTCAAAAGAAAATAATTAAGAAACTAGAAATTTTAAAATTTTAAAATCAAATTTAGTTTTATTTTTAATTGAAAAAAATGTTTATTTCTATATAACCCTCATTGTCTAAATTTTTGAATTTTCTATAAACCTTATTTTTTGACAAAATTTTACATACTTATAAATTCATACTAGAAAAACTAAGAGACCAATCCAGTATTTAAAACCATCCATAACATAAGCATGACCAACGCTATTAAAATAAGAAAATTTTGAGATGTTAGTTTCTAAATCACGAGGAGGAGATTTTATTTTAAGGGGGGTAGAATGTAACAACCCTAAATTTTGGTGCATTAAAAAAATTAAAATAAATATTTAAAGATTTTATTTTTAAATAAAAAAATAAAAATAAGTTAATAGTTGAGTTGGTAGAAACATTTTTAATTAAGAGAGAGGTTTATGGATCGATTATTAAAGAAGTAATAATAAATTTTTTTATATCAAATGTCATAAAAAAAATTCAAATTCAAGATAAGGGAGGATGTGCTCATCCTATCTTATCAAGAGAAGTTTCTTTTAAAAAAAAGGGGATACGGAGAGGTTTCCGCTTAATAGAAAAAAATAGGAAGCTATGGAGAATATGGGAGAAGAGATTTTAAGAAAGCTTGGTCAGGTAAGTTCTAATCATTAGATCTTTTTAATTTTTTATTATGTTGTTAATTTCTTCTTGATCTATACAATAGATGGTGTGGATTATCCACACTATCATTGTATAGGTGTGTAAAGTCAATTTTAATAAAATGATTTTTTATGTTTTCAGATCTGGTTAGTAATATTTTAGAAATATATTGAATGGATGGAATCTAATTGTGCTAAGATAAATCTGTACGGATCATATGATCCCTAAGGCGAAAATATAAAAGGGCCATAATTTTTTATATCAATCTGACCATCAAATAGGTCACATTAGTCAGATCTAAAAGTGTTTAATAAAGGAATTTTAGATTTTTGCGCAAGTGTTGGTATCACTTAGCGTAGAAAGTCGAGATGGGCCCTTGGTATATATGTGGTTAGATCCACACAATCCATCTAATGTGTAGAAGTAAAATATGGTAATACTTCAAGAATCTGGATGATCCGATTATCTAGTGGGCCACCCCGATTAATTATTTAACATTCAATTTCAGGATCTTAAAAAGAAAATCTAAATCTTGATAATTAAATTTAAATAAAAATATAATTTTAATTATTTGATAATTTAGGGTTTAGCCACTTATGATATATATCAAGGTAGGCCCCACCATGTAAAATAATTAGATGAATAATAATGTTGCTGATATAACTGATAGGATGTTTGAATTCAAACAAACTCATTTACCTTGTGGATTCTATACTATCAGACTCAGGTGAGTAACCCAACTTGTCTCGTAATTCATTAAAATTAAAATAATTCATTTGTGATTGTTTGATTGATTGATATACTGATTTGAGTATTTTGTTATAATAATTGTATGCTAAATTCATGTGTGAATATTCTGATCCAGACAACTATGCCAAATATGAAAATAATACATTAATACACTATCCATCATTCATTACATTTACATAATGCACGGTCGATCATAGGGGCCCTCTTTGGAAGAAATGTCGATCCTGGTAGAGCGTTACTAGATGCGGGCTATGCCCAAGCCTACCGAAAGGTGAAAGCCTACCCAACAGGTGAATGTGGGTTGTCGACCTCCAACCCAAGCAGATGGACGATCATCCTATCTGATGCATTCATACATCATTTGCATCCATATCATTGTACATTCATTTTTATGTTATTTTAATTGTTATGATTATGAACCATACTGGGTTATTTCACTAAGCCTGTCCAGTTTATCTTTTTATTGATGGAAAAACTGTACAAAGAAGCCATTAGCAGATGATGTGGTGCAAGAACCGGAAGGATGCACCATACCTGAACATGATTCATGTGAAACATGACCATACTTATTTGGAGATGAAGTGACGTCATTAGACCATTTCTGATTGCTTGCTAGCACAATTTGATTAACGTAAAATGCATATCAGTTTTGATTTTGAGATTTTAAGAAATTATTTAGATTTATTTCATTGAAACAATGTTAGTATGAAATAAACATAATTATATTACGATGATATAATAAATGAATGATTTTTAAAGTTTATTTTCTTTTAAGGGTTGTCAAGATTTATATATGTCTGGTTGATTAGTGCTAAGTATTATGTATGTGTAATTTAGATTATGGTGGAACTTAGACTGAATATAATTATCATTTCTGATTAAACTGATTAAGGAATTAAATTAGTATAGTTTGTGCACAAGTTACGAACTGAAACTCGGGTCTGAGGGTGCACACTTTGTACCCAGATTTCGGGGTGTGACAGAATGATATCAGAGAGAGACTTTTTCTAAAACTTAGAGTGACCTGTAGGTTATGTACTCCACTAAATTTCATAAATTTTAAACCCTTGAAATTAGAAACATTTCATTAGGATATCCCTCTTGATTGATGTATGGATTGGTGAACTTAGAAACCCAAAACTCAGTTCCTATTAATTTTTGTTGAATGTAGAAATAAAAATTTAGATTCCATATACTCTTATTTGAACATAATTTAGATTAAGATGAATTAATATAATAAAAATGAATTTTAAAGATATTTAATCCATAAAATTTTGCTGGACAACAATGGACAACAAAAATTATTCAAATTATAAAATTCATAACTATAAAAGTACTACTCCGATTGAGGTGATTCAAAATCCTGATCGAAGATAGACAAGTCTAAATTAAGATAAAAATAATAAAAAATTGAATCTCATAGTCACTATACTGATCCAGTGAGTTACTACAGGCTAGTCATAAATCATCAAATTCTGGACAGGACTGATTGTAGGAATTTTAAAAATTTCTGTAGTTAGAATTTTTAGCTAAAATTTTACAGAGACATATTAAACTTATAATAAGATCTCCATAAAAATTTTGAACCTAATCTGAAATTTTAATAGTATAATAAAATGTGATAGAAACAACAGTCATCAAACCGAAACTCAATCTGCCCATACTGGCTTTCTATAGATTTAATTAACAGAATTTTTCATTTTGATAATTACCTTTGGTTAAATAAATATTTTTATTTGAAGTTCTTTATTTAAAGAATATATATATATATATTAAGTATATATAAAAAAACCATAATCTTTACTAAATTTTAAAAAATTCCTTCTTATATATTAAAAAATTCCTTCTTATATATATATATATTAAGTCCATATTTGTTGAAAAAAAAATAATTTAAAAAAAAATAATTTAAATATCAAACTCACTAGAACCTTTTTAAGGTATAGGAAAACATCTTCCCCAAATTTCAAAGGTATGGAAAAATTATTTCTAATTTTCAAACAAATTTCAACATTATAGAGTGAAAATCTGGACCAGTTTAGTATACCTGATCAAACCAGATAAAATTATTGCTCAAAATAATTCCCGAATATTTTTTTGAGTCATGTACATACTCCTGGACAACTCCATAAAAATTTACGATGATTTGAGTTGTAAAGAAATTATAAATATTTAAGCACTAAACTTTAAACGATAAAAACGACTGTTGGACAGCAGGATTTTCCCCCCTTAGCAGCGATGAAAACCTTAGTAAAAGTAATAATTTTGATCTTATTTTTTTCTTTTTTTTCATTATATAATTAATGGCATACTTTTCAAATTTCAAGTCACTCTGACTTTTGATTCGAATGTTAAAATTCTATAACTAATATTGTGTTTGTCAGTCCGAATTTGAAATTTTTCGTTGGTCATTTTGGGAGATGCAATACATAAGATCATTGAATGTTATGATATTTGAAACTTAGAAACCCAACCTAGGACCCCATAATATTTTTAAAAAATCCCCTCATATTTTGTTAAATAATGAAAATCACTTGATTTGAGAAACTCATAACTAATTAAGTACGAGTCCAATTAAGGTGATTCAAATGCCACATCGTAGATTGATAAATCGAGTTCAAAAGAAAATAATTAAAAAACTAGAAATGTAAAAAATTTTAAACCAAATTTAGTTTTATTTTTAACTGAAAAAAAATGTTTATTTCTATACAACCCTCACTGTCTAAATTTTTGAATTTTTTATAAACCTTATTTTTTAACAAAATTTTACGTACTTATAAATTCACTACTAGAAAAACTAAGAGACCAATCTAGTTTCCAAAACCATTCATAACATAAGCGTGACCAACACTATTAAAACAAGAAAATTTTGAGATGTTAGTTTCTAAATCACGAGGATGAGATTTTATTTTAAGGGAGGTTGAATGTAACAACCCTAAATTTTGGTGCATTAAAAAAATTAAAATAAATATTTAAAGATTTTATTTTTAAATAAAAAATAAAAACAAGTCAATAATTGAGTTGGTAGAGACATTCTTAATTGAAAGAGAGGTTTAGGAATTGATTCTTGAAGTAATAATAATAATTTTTTTTTTTATCAAACGTCATAAAAAAATTCAAATTCAGGATAAGGGAAGATGTGCTCATCCTATCTTATCAAGAGAAGTTTTTTTTATTTTTTATTTTTTATTTTTTATATATATATTTTTTAAGGATACAGAGAGGTTTCTTCTTAATAGAAAAAAAATAGGAAGCTCTGGAGCATATGTGTGAAGAGATTTTAAGAAGGCTCGATTAGGTAAGTTCTAATCGTTAGATCTTTTTAATTTTTTAAATTATGTTGTTAATTTCTTCTTGATCTATACAATGGATGGTGTGGATTATCCACACTATCATTGTATAGGTGTGTAGAGTCAATTTTAATAAAGTGATTTTTTATGATATCAGATCTGGTTAGTATATTTTAAGAATATATTGAATGGATGGAATCAGATTGTGCTAAGATAAATCTGCACATCCATTGATGCTCGGATTGAAGTTGATCCAATTGTTGAATCAACATAGTCAACACTTAAAGGACGTAGATGAACCTATATGGCCCACCTAAAGCTTAGATCTTCCTGATTTTTGGTGAGAGGCCCTGCTTGGGACCTTTGAAGTGAATGGATGGATTGGATTTATCACAATCATCATGGTGGACCCCACACACATAGTACGTGTACACAGGGCGTGTACACCAGTGGGGCACTGGGCGACACAGCTCGGTCAAAGCTGTTTTGATCGAAAAATTCTTGAAATGGAGAGGTTCTCTCCCTCTTTCTCGCTTATGACCGTTTGAAATGGATGGGTTTTCTCCCTTCTTAGTTGATTGAGATGTGGCCCACCATCAGGGACCTTTAACTAGATTTGGATCATCCATCATGGGGGGGGGGGGGTCGGACTGATCAGACGCATGGAAATTTCTCTGGTGGAAACTCACCAACGTGAGCACAAACTCCAGCACAATCGGAGTCGCGTTGCAACTTGTTGCCGAAAACGGAAAAAAAGAATTCGTCTCTCTCCCTCCACGTTGCCAATCCGCGTGCTCTGGCTTCCCTACATCACAACCCTCCATTTGGGCAGGTCCTAGCCATCCATTTTCAAACCACCCTAAGGTCTTCTACCCACAGTAAAAGGGAACCACAGACGGTTTCTGTTTTACCCACTGTATTTGGAGGAGGTTTCTACCAAACCTCATCCGGACTGTTGCCATCAATCCGACGGCTTAGAAGTGTTAGGGCGGTGCTATTAGAGAGAAAGGACCAGCCCTCAACGCTGGCGTCTCCCATCCTTGCGGCTGCACTCGAAAGCGGCTATTTCTTCCCAAATTCGAACCCATCACCTAGGTGTTCCCCAAGCTTAAAAAAAGCTTGCATCCTAGCTTCCCCGGGTCTATCCAGACCTCCCACAACAATCAGATTGGAAGGAGGTGCGTTGGTCGTGAATCTGCCATTACCACCACTCCGTTTTCCCTGACGGTTTTCTTTAGTTAACGGTGCTGCTAATGTCGCTGGGCCGAGTCCAGGGCTATTTCAGCCATTCACAAAGGAGAAGGAAGAAAAGAGAAAGAAAGAATAGGGAGAAAGAGAGAGAGGGCGACTGCCCTATGAGACTGCAGCTTGAACCGAGCTAAAAGCAGGGCTCGAGTGGGCCTCACCCTATTTGGGAATATGTGGGCCTCACCAGATGGAACAGGTGGGCCTTGGTACGCAAGTGGGCCATGCCTTGCACCAATGCTGTGGGCTGCACGAGCTAGGCCAGGCAGACAGCCCAACTGGTCCTTAGAATCTGGTGGGCCTGGTCGGTTTCTGGGTCACTTCAGCCCAACTCAACCAGCCTTTGACTAGCAAATGCTGGGCCAAGACAGCCTAGCCCAGCCTAGCTCTCTTGGCCTTGAGTGTGTAGCAATGACTGGGCCAAACTAGGCCCAGTTCGGGCTTTGTTGTGGGGCAAATTCAGACCCAAATTCAAGCCATCTTGATGGGCCACAATTGATGGGCCTGATCACTCTAATGTAGGCCCAATTAACCATATTCATGGGACCCTTCAAACCCAACCTCCTGTCATGTCAACCAATGTGAGTTAATTTATTCTCCTCAAGTTAGTTTCATGATTTATCATCACCATTAATGTTACTATAATTATTGCAATGTGGTTAACCATTAGTAGGTTACTTATGCTCAAGTTAATTAGGATAAAATATAATTGTAATTAGCAAATAGTAGTAATTTAAATTATCTCTCTCAAATACTTCCCTTAATAGTAGGTCCTAGTGATTATCGTCATCATAACTATTATTATTACTAGGGTAGCTACTATTAATGTTAACAATTACTTTCTAATTTGTAACGCCCTGAAAATCGGGGGTCGAGTGTAACTCAATTCCTGAGTTCCAACGCATCACTTATGCAACATAAATAATGCTGATTAAATGTTGTCTGTGTTAAAGCAATAAACATGAGTGAGATTATACCAAAACAGTAATTCATACTCCAGATCATTAGTATAAAGGCAAGCGGAAGACTGAACTGTATATATATCTGTATGTAAAGAAACAAAATCATTTCATTCTCCAGAGTATGAATCCATCTGAGTCACCATATACATATGTTTGTTTTGTGAACAAAATGTCAAAAATAAACTAAGATGTGATCCCTGCAAATCCCGTCAATCCGGCAGCCTAGTCGAAACCGCCAGAGTACTGCATATAAGAGAACTCCTCCTGGTCCTCGTCATAATCAGGCTCCGCCTCCTGAGTCGTCGGCTCGTCTAAACCTGAGACAGAGTCTGGTTGGTGTGCGCAACACCGTCCCGTAACGTGGGAGTGAGTAGCTAACTCAGTGGAACAATAAAGCATAGGTTATCATGTTATCAATACAGTCAAGCAGTAATGATAAAGCAGTAAAATCAAACACTCCTAACTACTCTTATTAATGCAAGTGTGGATGCAGGTATGATGGATGCCCTCACCACACCCTCCCTCGTGCGACACCATCTCACGTTCGCGGTATGCTTTCATCCCTCAGTGCTCCACATCTTCCAGGCACATGCAATGCATGATGAGCATGATTACCGAGTTTTTAATTAGTCCATTTCAAACAGCAGGATTGGGAAACTAAGGTACCTCCCTTGTATCATTCCCAAACATGATCCATTCTAGGGTCATCACCCTAGTTAATATCGACGATGATGTGTTTTCTAGGTCACCGCAAAGGCAAACGCTGTGGTCATTGTTACGCACAAAGGTTACACCACTCCCCCATCACTTCTTAAACGATTCATCACTGTACAGAAACAGGCCTAGTTTATACTCTATATACCGCGGCATAACACAAAAGTTCACCGCGATTTCAGAGTATGCTCGTGGTCACTACAAAGGGCTACCAGGGCTATTACACACAAAGGTTGCACCGCTCCCCCATCACCTTATCAATGTAGGCCGATAAAGACGAATATAGTGTCTCATACCACCATAATCGGCTCACGAGTCGATTGCTCATTGGTCACTACGGGAGGCACGTGGCCCCACAGAGGCCGACGACAGCTCGACCACGGTGTCCCATACCACCATGCCCGGCTCATGAGTCTTAGCGGATCGAGGTACCATGGTTAACGGGATTTCACTAGTAAGATTGGTACCCTAGGTTCAAGCAGTAGCGACCAAACATGGTGAACATACATTAGACATATCGGGTTACTTGACGTGCTCGGCTAGCTCGGTCACACAACAAGTTGAGCGATATGAAGCGCAAAAGCACTTCATGTGGCCAACCACTATCGCCAACTGAAGTATGACATGGGTTCGCCAAACACATCTTATGTGGCAAAATGAATCTCAACCACGATCCCAAGTCTGGTGCCGAATGTCTGGACTATAGACATAGTCCCAAACTCAATTAATTCTCATCCATAGCATGTGGAGTAAAGCATGATAAACAAAGTAATTTCAGCATGTTAACAACATATCATAAAGCATGTTATAAAGCATGTTATAAAGCACTATACAAATAGGGAGACAAACACATATATTTCATAAGTGAGTGGTTAGAGTAAACAACCACATGGTGGGAATCATACATGTCTCTAAGGTAGTTGAGAACCCCATCTCAGCACCTATCTAAGGCACTAACATCTAAGCACTTACTCTCACAAGCATTTTCACAAACACTTAGAGTACACTATTTCAACATACATGACGTATGTTAGTAAAATATATATTAGGGTTATCCTTTCGCCAAGCGAGTACTTTATCCGTATATATCATATTCATACAGCAAATAATCATGACAATTACATCTCCAAAATTTATACATATACGGTATTTTCTAGAATACACAATTTCAACATACATAGTGTATATAAGCAAATATGTATTACGGCGATTCCTTTCACCAAATAGGTATTTTATCCATATACTATATAATCATACAACAAATAATCATGGCAAACACAATTCTAAAATTTGTACGTATACGGTATTTCTACGTATACCTAGAGTATATAGAATTCCATATTCTGCATTTTTAATCGAAACAGGAAACGGAAAGCACTTTGTACATGTGCAATTACATGCAGATCATGAATCTATCATTATCTGACATTGAAAGCGTTGAAAACCATAACCTATACACCTAAAGTCCTCACCTTACTCCTTGGAATTGCAACAAATCAGCTAGGTTCGTTAGGCTTCCGTATTCGGCGGTATTGTAGCCTAAAGAGTGAAACCGGTTAGCTATTTCACAACATATACCCTTCACACTCCAAAACAGATCTAGGGTTAGGGTTTCTTACCTTAAAACGGAGTCGGTATCGCTGGGAAAGCGTCAAGAAAGGGATGGTGCAACCCGTGTGGTGATTGGAAACAATAGGAGGGAGATTCTCCCACAACTCTCAAGCTTTCTCTCTCTTTTTCTCTCTTCTTCTTAGGGTTTATCCCAAATTCGTATGGCTGTGAGAGAGGTTGCCCTAAGGTCCTTATATAGCCTAAAAACTCTCTGGAATAGACTTATGTTCAAGGTATACTTATATTATAATCAAATCGGCATTGTTTCAGCTCAACGGAGGGTTTCTGGTGGGCCTCCTTGAGCCAAAAGTCGGACTTAAGCTCACCCATCCTGGATCTAGATGAAGTTAAGTTTTCGTTCCAGTAGGGTTTCCAGATCACGCGTGGCGGACCAGTTTCAGTTCAACGGTCAGCGGACTTCGATCAGCAATTCCAAGTACATGTAAATGTTTATGAAATTTTTCCTGATCCGAGGGTGTATTTGGGTCAGATTCTGACGGTCTGGTTGCTTATAAAATGTACGCAAGCGATACGTGCCAGATCACTATTCAAGATATTTATTTTGTAAAGAAAATAAGAGTTTTCACACTCCCTCGCCCCGGACTCGAGCGAACGGCCGTGGGAAACTGTCTGGACTTGATTTCCGAGATGGTTGTCAAGCCCAGCGAGGCGGTCCTAATTCCTTCACTTCGTATTATTCAGACTCCCGATGTGCGGTCTAGACCTGATACGGAGTTTCAATGTGATCCCGAGAGCAGTCGGGTAATGAGTTTGATCCTAGATTTTAGGGTAACCTAGGGTCAAGGATCCTACAAGTTTTGGGTCTTGCAGATCGTATTTAAAGCGATTCAATTGGATTTCATGGCTAATTTAGTTTAGCCCTTAGTTAACTTTGTCAAATTTCTAAAGGGTTTAACCCTAAGTGATTTCTGGTCGAGGTGGTACTCGAGCCATTGTACGAAAATTTATGGGTGTTACAATCTACCCCCCTTAAACAAAAATTTCGTCCTCGAAATTCGTACCTTTTCGTATTCCTCGAGAATCTGAGGGTAGTTCTTTCTGACCTTGGCCTCAGTCTCCCAAGTAGCTTCCTCCTCTGAATAATGCGTCCATAGTACCTTCACAAGTGGTATGATCTTGCTACGCAGTACCTGCTCCTTCCTGTCAAGTATACGTGTCGGACGCAGCTCGTAAGTAGCATCCTCGCTCAGCTGTACCTGCTCCCATCTGATGATATGTGAAAGATCAGGAACGTACTTCTTCAGCATAGGTACATGAAATACGTTGTGTACAGCTGCAAGCGGTGTGGGCAAAGCAAGACGATAAGCCACAGCACCCACTTGATCCAGTATCTAAAATGGACCAATAAACCTCGGTGTGAGCTTCCCCTTCTTCCCGAACCGAAGGACTCCCTTCATAGGAGAAACTCGGAGGAACAAGTGGTCTCCGACCTCGAACTCAATCGGTCGCCACCTCGTATCGGAGTAACTCTTCTGTCTGCTCTACGCTGTAAGAAGCCGACGCCTGATAATGTCGACCTTCTCTGTGGTCGCCTGTACCAACTCTGGGCCGATCAGACTACGCTCACCAATCTCAGCCCAACAATGCGGGGCTCTACAAGGACGACCATACAGGGCCTCATATGGTGCCATACCAATAGTCGCCTGGAAGCTGTTGTTGTAGGCAAACTCTGCGTAAGGAAGATAGTCATCCCAGCTGTCCTTGAAGTCCAACACATATGCCCGCAACATATCCTCCAGAATCTGATTCACCCGCTCTGTCTACCCATCAGTCTGACGATGAAACGCCATACTGAACTTCAACTTCACACCCATCGCTTCTTAGATACGAGTCTAGAAGATAGATGTGAACCTCGTGTCTCTGTCTGACACGATCTCAAGTGGAACTCCATGCAGACGTACAATCTCTCTGATGTACAATCTAGCCAGCTCGTCTACAGAGTTCGTAACCCTGATAGGGAGAAAATCCGATTTGGTCAACCGGTCCACAATCACCCAAATGGAATCGTGTCCCTTCCTCGTCTTCGGCAGCCCTGATATGAAATCCATGGAGATGAAGTCCCACTTCCACTCTGCTATGGGCATGGGCTGAAGCAGTCCAGGAGGTCGGCGATGTTCTGCCTTGACCTGCTGGCACGTCAGACAACGAGACACAAACTCAGCGATGTGGGCCTTCATGTTATCCCACCAATATGACCGTCTCATATCCCGGTACATCTTCGTGCTACCAGGATGCATCGCGAGCTTCGAGTTATGAGCAGACTCGAGAAGCTCCTGTCTCAAGTCAGGACTATCAGGAACACATAGGCGGCCACGGAATCGTAGACCCCCATCAGAACCAACTCTCCACTCGGAGTCCTCGGCGTCGCTAGCTTGCTCTCGAAGCTCAGACAACCGCACATCGCCCTCCTGGGCCTCAATGATCCTGTCGTCAATAAGTGGTCGCACCCGAACGTGCGCAACACACTCAAATGGCTCCTCCACAGTGAGTCTCTGCTCGAAGTCCCGCACGAACTCCACCATGTCCCACTCAGCGATCATCAACGGAGCCGCAAATGCTATAGCCTTCTTGCGGCTCAACGCGTCTGCCACAAGGTTCGCCTTGCCCGGATGGCAGGAAACCTCGAACTTGAATCCTTCAAGGTCTCCATCCATCGGCGTTGTCTCATATTCAAGTCTCGCTGTGTGAATATGTACTTAAGGCTCTTGTGGTCGCAGAAAAGCTCGAACTCCTCTCCGTAGAGGTAATGTCTCAAGAGCTTCAATGCAAAGATAATAGCTGCCAACTCCAGGTCGTGTGTAGGGTAATTCTCCTCGTGCTTTCTTAATTGTCTCGAGGCATACGAAATCACCTTGTCCTTCTGCATCAGGACATAACCCAAACCAATGCGAGACGCGTCAGTGTATATCGTGTATTTCACCCCTTGCTCTGCCAATACTAGCACAGGGGCGGACGTCAACCTGTCCTTCAGCTCCTTGAAAGCTGCTTCCACCTTCTCATTCAAGGTGAACTTCAGATCCTTCCGTGTCAACTGAGACAACGGCTAGCAATCTTCAAGAAATTTCGAATGAAGCGTCTGTAATAACCTGATAGACCAAGGAAACTCCTCACCTCGGTAACCAAGCCAGGCTGTTGCCAATCCTGAACCACGGCTACCTTGGCAAGGTCCACTGCGATCCCATCCTTGGACACCACATGTCCGAGGAATTTGACTTCCTCCTGCCAGAAGTCGCACTTCTTATACTGCATGTATAACTGATTCTTGTTCAGCGTATCCATCACCGCTCTCAGGTGCTCCTCGTGCTCCTCCCGACTCGTAGAGTATATCAGAATGTCATCAATAAAGACGATGACGAATCGGTATAGGAATGGTCGAAGTACTCGGTTAATCAGGTCCATGAACACGGCTGGTGCGTTCGTAAGACTGAACGACATCACTAGAAACTCGTAGTGCCCAAAGCATGTCCTGAAAGTCGTCTTCTGTACGTCCTCTTCTCTGACGTGCAGCTGATGATACCCTGACTGCAGATCAATCTTCGAAAAAATACTTCGCCCCCTTCAACTGATCAAACAGATCATCTACCCTAGGCAAAGGATACTTGTTCTTCACCGTGACCTGGTTCAACCTACGGTAATCAATATATAACCGTAACGACCCGTCCTTCTTCTTCACAAATAGGACAGGTGCTCCCCAAGGAGACACACTAGGTCATATGAAACTCTTCTCTACTAGCTCGTCAATCTGCTTCCGCAGCTCCTCCATCTCACATGGAGACATACGATAAGTCGGCAATGAGATGGGGGTCGTACCAGGCGTAAGATTAATGGTAAAATTGATCTCACGCCGAGGAGGTAAACCAGGAATAGTCTTAAACACATCTATAAATTCCCGAACCACCGGCGTATCTTCTAATGCCGGACCATCGATCGGCGCTAATAAAGCAGTATAACAGTCAACACGGCAGGGCCAACTGACCTGCACTGGAAACATGAAAGCTGTGCTGTCAGATCCATAGGCCGTCACGACTCGAGTATCGCAATCTATCTCTGCCCTCACCTTCGAGAGCCAGTCCATACCGAGAATAACATCATAGTGCCATAGCGGAGCAACAATGAGGTCGACGAGCACTGTGCTGCTACCCAAATCCACAGAGCAACCCTCACATATCCGCGCGACATCCGAAAAAGTCCCAGTGGCCGTAGTGAGTCTCAATCCCTTAGTGGGAATAGTACGCAAAGATAGACGTTTAACTGCCCCACAAGAAATAATAGAAGTAGTGGACCCAGTGTCCACCAACAAGGAAACGGAAGTACCGTGAATGTGAGCCGTACCCTCAAAAGCTGTTGGGGCCGAAATCGTCATCTCAGGTACCTCAGCAACAAGCGTATGCACTCGAGCCTGCTGCTGACGGTTCGGCTGTGGAGCCAAGGGCCGTTGAGGCGGCCTGAAACGTGATACAGGAGGTCGGAAAGAAGGATGAGCAGGGGCAGTCTGTAGAGGTGGAGTCGATAATGCCTGTGGGCGAGAACGACTCAACATCTACGGTGGAGAGAAACCACTATCTTTCATCCGCGCGAAACAACTCCCAATAGGATGACCCTGTTTCCCGCAATACGTACAGGTCAAAATAGGGCGTCTCATAGAAGCCACTGGCGCTGCGATCCTGGGAGGTGAGTCAGCACGAGGCCTCTTGCCTAGGATAGGCCTGCTCTGTAACTCCTGTCGTGGTCTCGGAACCATGGTACCACGAGAACGGGCCAACCGGTCCACATCCTGCTCGGCCGTCATAGACATGTGAACCAGCGCCGCATAAGTAGGTATACTGATACAGCATATCTTCGACCGTATATCAGGTCGCAAACCCAAAGAAAAATGACGCATCCGCATCTGCTCATCAACCAGTATAGCCGGGACAAAGCGGCCCAACTCTGTGAAGCGGTGCTCGTACTTCGTAACCGTCATGCCTCCCTGCCTGAGGCGCATAAACTCATCCTCCTGCTCATGTCGGTACGTCTGCTGGTAGTATTTCTCATGGAACCGAAACTCGAATGCCTCCCAAGTCCACACGTAGTCCGCTGCGACAGACCACAACACACTATCCCACCATGGGACCGGCCTCCCTCTCAAACATGAAAGCTCAACCCCGCTGCTCGCTCTCATACAAGGCAGCATCCGAAGCATCTTGGAGATGCGGTCTAACCAAAACTCTGCCTCCTCGGGTCTGTGAGAACCCATGAATGAGGGAGGCCTCAAGCGCTGAAATCGCTCGAGTAAGCCGCGGGTACCGACATCTCCAGTAGGAGGTGCAACGGGTGAGGGCAGAGGCACATCCTCAAACTGAGCAGGAGGCTCCGAATGCTCAGCAGGACGTGCAGATGTCGTAGGTGGAGTCGCACTACCACCCTGGGATAAGGCCTCAGCAATAGTGGCCATAAGCTGCTGGTGCTGCTGCTGTATCTGCTGCTGCTGCATCTGCTGCTGATGCATCATCAACATCAACTGCTCGATCCTATCCGTAGGCGGAGCAGCCTGTGAGTCATGCTGCGCAGATGATGATGCCCGGTACTGCTCACGAACCGGGGGCGTGTAAGGTGGCAGTCCACCGGTAGGACCAGCAGGAGGCTGATCAGAATCTAACCCTCGGTCCGCAGGACCACCCCTACCAGAAGGAGTCTGGTCCATCGAGCCGGTAAGAAGAAGGTGTGCTGTGCTCCGCGTATACTGCCGCGACATGCCCTATACAACATAGGGTACAACGTTGGTGAGATTAAAGCATATCAACACATTATTTAAGCATTTTAAGCATTCCACACATCTCATAGCAAAAGAGGCTACATGTTTTTCATTTACCCAAAATTATCATAATACATGGACTACAGAGTTACATGAATCATGACAGAAATTACATGCAAGCCAATTACATCCAAAGCATCAAACACTTAAAACATGTTACTAACTACTACATCATTAGCATGAAAGTATAAACTGCCTAATGCGGTAAGCAAAACAACCGCAACAACAACGTAGATGACTAGGCATCCGAATCAGGCGATGGAGGAGGATCATCCTTATCCTGTAGACAACACAGGATGGCCTTCAAGGTGCGAGACACCTTGCTTAGCTTGGTTTGGACCCGCCCGACTTCCTATCGCAGGGCGGCTTGGCCCTCCTCGAGACGTGCTAAACGCGCATCTATGGAAGCCCGATCGGTGCCCTGCTCCTGAGCTGTAGGAGGTGAACTCTCCTCTGTATCCTGGGCCTCAGGTTCCTCTTCCTCTTCTTCAGCTTCACTCCCATCTTCACTCTTGTCTTCTTCGCTCTCAATCTCATCCTCACTCTCCTCATGTCGGGCCCGTTGTCGCTGTGTCCCAAGTTTCATCTGCTTGAGAGCATTCTCGTCGATTTGGTGGACAGGTACTGGCATTTTCACCCCCAAACTATAGCCATACTCCCGTGCAATCCTGCATATGAGTCAGCTAAAAGGAAGCGAATCAGAGCTCCTGGTGGAGCGTGCAATATTCACGATCTGTCGCAACACGAATGTGGGTACACACAAGTTCGCCCTCTGCCCCACTTGGTACAGAAAGTCAACCATAAGGCGCGTGCACTCGCTGCGATTACTGTGTCTGGGGTAGAGGTTGTATGTGAAGATGTGATGTAATAGGCGGAAGTCGTCTGACATGTGGGACGCTAGCAGGCTTTTGTTCGGCTGCCACTCAGCTAGTCGGCCACCACAAAGGTATCGTGTGCGACGATCCCTTTCACGAGCAGTCCCCAAATTCAGCTCGCTAGCATGTACGTCACCAAGGGGCATATTCATAAGCCGTGCGATCACCCTCACATCAATGGTGACGAACAGATCCACCCCAACTAAGAGCCAGAGCTGCAAAGGTTCTAGTGTAGGCTCACGAATGTTGGCGTAGAAGGCTCTGACAGTGCCAGAATTGGCGCGACCTCTGACCTCAAATAGGGGACCCCAGAGGGCCGCCTCCACTTGCTCAAACAAATAGTATTCCCCAAATAGCCGACCATCCACCTGGGCTTCAAAAAGAACTCTGCGGTCCTCATAAACTCCATGAGGTAGCGCCGTCAACTATACCCGTTCAGCAGGGATCCGGGGATCAAGGTCCCGCTTCGTGCGAAACTCCCAGGCAAAGCTCGAGCTAGCGGCGGTGTCTCTCGGCCGCCTTGATCGTGCAGGGCAACTAGGCCCAGCCTCATTAACGGCACCCTTTCTCTTGCCCATCAGAGAGAAGATGGTGGAGATGGAGAAAATGGTTGCCATAACTTCAAAAAGGGCCATGGAAAAAGACGGAATAGGGGAGAAAGGGCTGGGAATATTGTTTCTCCACGGATTTAGGGCCCAACAGATCTTGTAGGGGCCCAAACGAGAGGGGATTAAAAAGGAGAATGGAGAGAACAGGTGGGTGAGGAAACTCCCACGAGTTTTGGAGCTCCAATGGCGTGTGAGGGGTCCAAATGAGAGAAACGAAGACAGAATGGAGAGGGGGGCTACAATGCATGATGAAAAAGGGTAGGCTGTGGTCGAAAACAGTAGAGAAGAGGATTGGAGAGGTGATTTGCAAGAGAGGGCAGCAATGCAAGAGGGAAAAACAGCTTGGGGAGGGCGTTTGTGAAGGAGGTGCGATTTTAGGTGATGGGAATGGGACGGAGTGGGTACTAGGGGGTTTATAAAACCCCCAAACACAATCGGCCCAGGCCGTGGGCCCGGCCCAGCCAGAAAATCGGCGAGGCCTCGCTAAAAAAATTTGTAATTTTTGAAATGGGGCCCCACGGTCGTGATCCTCCAGTCCCCTGGGCCCCAAAAATCACTGGGTCCCACCCTGGGTACCCCTGGATTAGCGTGGGTAGGCCCCCGACCCCGATTCGCTCTATTTCGGGTACTTTCAGGCACTTTCAGACACACACTGACATTTGTAGATTTCTGACTGCTGTGTTAAGGGATGTGATTTGGGTTCGATACGTGCGGTCAGGATCGAGTACGAACTGAATTAAAATGCCTATTTTCGATGAACTTCGCCGAATGGCGAAATCGGGAAAACCTAAGACTGTTTCTATATTTTTCTCGCACCCTCCTAGGTTGTAGTACGTCAGCGTACGTCGTGGGAACATAACTCAGGTCCGGTTTAATCAAAATCATGCTCTGATACCAACTTGTAACGCCCTGAAAATCGGGGGTCGAGTGTAACTCAACTCCCGAGTTCCAACGCATCACTTATGCAATATAAATAATGCTGATTAAATGTTGTCTGTGTTAAAGCAATAAACATGAGTGAGATTATACCAAAACAGTAATTTATACTCCAGATCATTAGTATAAAGGCAAGCGAAAGACTGAACTGTATATATATATATATATCTGTATGTAAAGAAACAAAATCATTTCATTCTCCAGAGTATGAATCCATCTGAGTCACCATATACATATGTTTATTTTGTGAACAAAATGTCAAAAATAAACTAAGATGTGATCCCTGCAAATTCCGTCAATCCGGCAGCCTAGTCGAAACCGCCAGAGTACTGCATATAACAGAACTCCTCCTGGTCCTCATCATAATCAGGCTCCGCCTCCTGAGTCGTCGGTTCGTCTAAACCTGAGACAGAGTCTGGTTGGTGTGCGAAACACCGTCCTGTAACGTGGGAGTGAGTAGCTAACTCAGTGGAACAATAAAGTATAGGTTATCATGTTATCAATACAGGCAAGCAGTAATGATAAAGCAGTAAAATCAAACACTCCTAACTACTCTTATTAATGCAAGTGTGGATGCAGGTATGATGGATGCCCTCACCACACCCTCCCTCGTGCAACACCATCTCATGTTCATGGCATACTTTCATCCCTCAGTGCTCCACATCTTCCAGGCACATGTAATGCATGATGAGCATGATTACCGAGTTTTTAATTAGTCCATTTCAAACAGCAGGATTGGAAAACTAAGGTACCTCCCTTGTATCATTCCCAAACATGATCCATTCTAGGGTCGTCAGTCCTAGTTAATATCAGACGATGATGTATTTTTTAAGTCACTTGCAAAGGTCGCTGTGGTCATTACGCACAAAGGTTACACCACTCCCCCATCACCTCTTAAACGATTCATCACTATACAGAAACAGGCCTAGTTTATACTCTATATACCGCGGCATAACACTAAGGTTCACCGCAATTTCAGAGTATGCTCGCGGTCACTACAAAGGGTTACCAGGGCTGTTACGCACAAAGGTTGCACCGCTCCCCCATCACCTTATCAATATAGGCCGACAGCACGAATATAGTGTCCCATACCACCATAATCGGCTCATGAGTCTGGTTGCTCACTGGTCACTACGGGGAGGCACGTGGCCCCAGTGTAGGTTGATAGTTCCACCACGGTGTCCCATACCACCATGCCCGACTCATGAGTCTTAGCGGATCGAGGTACCATGGTTAACGGGATTTCACTAGTAAGATTGGTACCCTAGGTTCAAGCAGTAGCGACCAAACATGGTGAACATACATTAGACATATCGGGTTACTTGACGTGCTCGGCTAGCTCGGTCACACAACAAGTTGAGTGATATGAAGCGCAGAAGCACTTCGTGTGGCCAACCACTATCGCCAACCGAAGTACGACACGGGTTCGCCAAACACATCTTATGTGGCAAGATGAATCTCAACCACGATCCCAAGTCTGGTGCCGAATGTCTGGACTATAGACATAGTCCCAAACTCAATTAATTCTCATCCATAGCATGTGGAGTAAAGCATGATAAACAAAGTAATTTCAGCATGTTAACAACATATCATAAAGCATGTTATAAAGCATGTTATAAAGCACTATACAAATAGGGATACAAACACATATATTTCATAAGTGAGTGGTTAGAGTAAACAACCACATGGTGGGAATCATACATGTCTCTAAGGTAGTTGAGAACCCCATCTCAGCACCTATCTAAGGCACTAACATCTAAGCACTTACTCTCACAAGCATTTTCACAAACACTTAGAGTACACTATTTCAACATACATGACGTATGTTAGTAAAATATGTATTAGGGCTATCCTTTCACCAAGCGAGTACTTTATCCGTGTATATCATATTCATACAGCAAATAATCATGACAATTACATCTCCAAAATTTATACATATATGGTATTTTCTAGAATACACAATTTCAACATACATAGTGTATATAAGCAAACATGTATTACGGCGATTCCTTTCGCCAAATAGGTATTTTATCCATCTACTATATAATCATACAACAAATAATCATGGCAAATACAATTCCAAAATTTATATGTATACGGTATTTCTACGTATACCTAGAGTATGTTAAATTCCATATTCTGCATCTTTAATCGAAACAGGAAACGGAAAGCACTTTGTATATGTGCAATTACATGCAGATCATGAATCTATCATTATCTGACATTGAAAGTGTTGAAAACCATAACCTATACACCTAAAGTCCTCACCTTACTCCTTGGAATTGCAACGAATCAGCTAGGTTCGTTAGGCTTCCATATTCGGCGGTATTGTAGCCTAAAGAGTGAAACAGGTTAGCTATTTCACAACCTATACCCTTCACACCCCAAAACAGATCTAGGGTTAGGGTTTCTTACCTTAAAACGGAGTCGGTATCGCCGGAAAAGCGTCGAGAAAGGGATGGTACAACCCGTGTGATGATTGGAAACAGTAGGAGGGAGATTCTCCCACAACTCTCAAGCTTTCTCTCTCTTTTTCTCTTTTCTTCTTAGCGTTTATCCCAAATTCGTATGGTTGTGAGAGAGGCTGCCCTAAGGTCCTTATATAGCCTAAAAACTCTTTGGAATAGACTTATGTTTAAGGTATACTTATATTATAATCAAATCGGTATTGTTTCAGCTCAACGGAGGGTTTCTAGTGGGCCTCCTTGAGCCAAAAGTCGGACTTAAGCTCACCCATCCTGGATCTAGATGAAGTTAAGTTTTCTTTTCAGTAGGGTTTCCAGATCACGCGTGGCGGACCAGTTTCAGTTCAATGGTCAGCGGACTTCGATCAGCAATTCCAAGTACATGTAAATGTTTATGAAATTTTTCCTGATCCGAGGGTGTATTTGGGTCAGATTCTGACAGTCTGGTTGCTTATAAAATGTACGCAAGTGATATATGCCAGATCAGTATTCAAGATATTTATTTTGTAAAGAAAACAAGAGTTTTCACACTCCCTCGCTCCGGACTCGAGCGAACGGCCGTGGGACACTGTCTGGACTTGATTTCCGAGATGGTTGTCAAGCCCAGCGAGGCGGTCCTAATTCCTTAACTTCGTATTATTCGGACTCCCGATGTGCGGTCTAGACCTGATACGGAGTTTCAATGTGGTCCCGAGAGCAGTCGGGTAATGAGTTTGATCCTAGATTTTAGGGTAACCTAGCATCAAGGATCCTACAAGTTTTGGGTCTTGCAGATCGTATTTAAAGCGATTCAATTGGATTTCATGGCTAATTTAGTTTAGCCCTTAGTTAACTTTGTCAAATTTCTAAAGGGTTTAACCCTAAGTGATTTCTGGTCGAGGTGGTACTCGAGCCATTGTACGAAAATTTACGGGTGTTACATAATTATTAAATTAACTTGATTACCATTTCCATCATCATCAGGATTTGCAAATATCAAGAATGCATGGCCATTACTTTTTAATAATAGTTATTATATACAAGAAATTTAAATAATATCATTATTAAATGCTAATGTACCGTTTTATCCTAAATAACATATCACAATATTAATTATCTCCATGATGATTATTAGCTAATATAACTATAACACTAACGTTAATAAATATTACTAAATTAACACTAAAATCAATCGTACACCAACTAGGATTCAAACCCTAAGATCTAGGCCTAGACCTTGACTCTAGGGTGAAACCCTAAAAATAAGTAATTCAAATCCTAGGTTGTATTGGTCTTGACCATAGGTACTTGGTAGAACATTGATCTTACATACAACTTCACCATTCATGGTAGGATTCAGTTCTAAGGGTGCACGCGCTCACTCGCAACATTAGTTGGCGGTTCAAAGTGTAAGGTGATGATTCTTCCCCTTAAGGTTTCCTTTTTCCCATTAGCTTAAGTTATAGTTTTTATTTTAATTTATAACCACATGTGTTAATTATTGGAATTGAGTTGCTACATCACATGCTTAATGTTTATCTTGTATATTTAATTCATGCTATTGGATTACTAGTGGATTACTTCTAAAATTTAAACTAGTACATTAGTGGGAAACCCCCACCTATAAATATACACCCATACTTGGAATGTAACATGACTGGTTGTGATTGTAATGGACCTTTGGCTTAGTAGTTATTGAGTGGTGGTTTAAATGGATCATTAATGTGAGCCTACCATCTAGGGTTGTTGTGTCTAAGTGGTTTTCAAGGACGATCTTTTATCGCATGATTTTGATACTCACCCTATGTGGCTTATTTCGATATTTACCCTAAGTGGCTTGTTTTAATATCACCCTAGGTGGCTTTGTTTGATATTTTTCTTATATGGGTTCGTTGTATTATTTGCGCAACCATGAGATGGTAAGCCCCACATATTGGATTATGATTGGCCACTAGTCGATAGGCTTCCATTAAACATCTTAAGATGGTAGTCTCATGGGCCGGGGATGGTAGTCATGGGATACTATGCCCGAGCTGTCGGCCTACGCTGGGCTCTGAGCTCCCCGTAGTGACCTTTGAGCTTATTAAACTTGCTGGTTGTAAACGGATTAATAATAGTTGTGCTAATCATACATACATTACATTCGAGCGATGACGAGTGGCTAATTTTAGATGTTGTAACACGTGCCTAATAGGATTTAGTTAGGGTATCATTTCACTAGCTCCTAGACCTTCAACTATTGGCCCACTTTTGGTGAGTTTGGCACTATGCATGTATTATGTACTTTCATTGGTGACTGGCCACATTGCATGGGTTTTGCTCAAAAGCCAACTGGATGAGCATCCCCAGTTGATGTGCACTCATACATCCATGCATTTAATAAGACTGCATCACATATTATTTTGTATGCCTTGTATGTTTTCATAACTATGCTTATCTAATGCGGCGGTGTGTAATCTTGAGGAGAATTCATACTGAGTTGGTCACTCATCCATCAAATATACAACCGTACAGGTAGTACAAGTGGCTTAAGTAATATGCAGGTTCAGACTGAAGAGGAGCCGTTATGATGGTCAAGGATACGTAGTTATACTTGCAAGGAAGCTGCACGGTCTTGCGGCTTTCATTTATATATCTTCTTTTATATTTCTCATATATGTAAATCTTGTAATTGTTAACGTTGAGACATTGGTTTGTATAAGTCATTATGGACAACCTTGTATATTCTAAATTTAAATGCAAATTTTCCTTTACACTTACTTGTACATTCTACGCTCATCTGCTTACTCTGATAGAATGAAATATATATATATATATATATATATACTTGAATTTGACCATTCTTTAAGGTTAACACTTGGGTTTTTGGGAAACGAGTCATATACTCGGGTCCTGAAAAGTCGGGGCGTTATAAACAGTTTGCCCATTCTTCCAACTGAACTTTGGATGGTTTCTCCAGCCAGAGTTGTATGTGTTTGAGGTGATTCCCTTGAAAGGCCTCTGGTAGTTGTTTACGACATTCGACTGCTCATTCAATATTTCTTGAAAGACAGGTATTGTTGGATAATTTTCAGTCGTATGAACATTGCAAGCACAAATACCGTAAACTACTTCCTTATCCTTGTCCTTCTTAAGTTCAATGACATCGAGTTTCCTTGTAAGACTGGCCACTTTAGCACTTATATCATCTTCTTCTCTCAGAGCATACATTCACCCCTCTTCTTTATTTGAGTTGTCTTAGAAGTGGTATTGGGTCTAAGGGAGATGCCCCATGATTGTGTGTTTTCAGCTAGCTTGTCAAAATAATCTCACACATCATTAACATCTTTGCTCATAATTCCCCATTGCACATTGTCTCGACCATCTGACGCATGGAAGATGTCAGTCCTGTAAGTGCTATAGTTTATATCCCTTTCTATTGTTAAATTTGTGGTGCCAAAGACACTGGTATGTAACTTACTATGTGAAGCTCTACTCAAGATCAAACAAAGATCCACTCAAGATCAACCTTGATGAACAAGCAATGCTCACAAATGTAAAGTACAAAGATCCACTCAAAATCAACTTTGATGAACAAGCAATGCTTACAAGTGTAAAGAAGAAAGTTCTACTCAAGTTCAACTGTGATTGACAAGTATTGCTCTTAAGTCAAGACATTGCAAGATGTCAAGAAGCGTACAAGTTCGATCGTAAAGAACTCAAGATACTTTCAAGGATTAGCTACAACAAGACTTCAAGGGTTACTACTTTCAAAGGTCACTTGTCCTTAAGTTTCAATGTCCTTACTTCACGATTGAGGTTTGACTGACCTTAGGTTGACCTTTAGAGTAGGCCATTTTGGATACATAAGTCATATGTTTGATTTACGTGAGTTTGGTCAGTTCTAAGGCTAGTCCTAGACTTTGTTCGACTAGTCCTATCACTGCTTTGACCTGTCTAAGAAATTCCTAGATCAGTCGTAAGTTTGTTACAAAATTTGAATATTTTTTGTTAGGCTTCGACTAGTCCTGGGGTCTGTTCGACTAGTCGAAGGAACAGTGTCGACTGCATTTAAGACTAGTCGTAAACCTACGACTCAAAGTCCAGCTTTGAAATTCAGATCCTACAACCAGTCGAAGGAAACCTACGACCAGTCGAAGGAGACCTACGACCAGTCGAAGGATACCTTCGACCAGTCGTGAAACGGTCAAATCTTATCGCGCCCGAATTTTTAAATATCTGTTGCTTCTACGACCAGTCGAAGAGCTCCTTAGACCAGTTGAAGACGTGATTTGCTCACCTATAAATAGAGCACGAATCTCAGAAGAATAAAATCAATTCAAGCTAATCTAATTCGGCCTTCTTAGAGATAGTTTTGTGCTCCATCAAAGCTAAGTGTGCTTATTTAATATTCTCTTTCTTTAACTTTATTTGATTGATTTTTTTTTTTTTTAGCATTCCAATCTTATATGAAAAGAGGAATTGTTGTTTTCCTTCTTTTGGAATCAAAATCAATTAAAGTTAGCCCGTAGTTTTTAATTTAAAATCTATTAGAACTTAGAACCATTATAAAGTGAGTATTAGACATTCAAATCTCTACTCCAATTTAGTTCTTTCGGGCTGCTACAACGAAGGAGATAATCAGGTATTTTACATTTGTTGTAAATTCTGTTTGGTTTTCTTTTGAGATTTGCCAGAAAAATCTCATTGTATTGGTTATCTGAGGAGAGCCAGAAAACTCAGAAGTGGGGTTTTTTTTTTTAATTGTGTAAGCCCACAGATAAAGACACAATTGTGAAGGTTTTTAGGTGAACCTGGGAAAACCTATTTTTGTTAGTGAACGCTAATATCCCCTGTGTGAGGATATTAGGAGTGGAGTAGCTGTGTGGCTGTTGTTGAACAGTTGGTGTACACACAGGCGAACCACTATAATCCCTTGTGTTTTGTGGTTGTTTGATATTCATTTCATATCTTTAATTATTCAGTGTGGGATGTATATGTGGATGTGAATGTTGTAATCATTTCATTTCAAGCTCAGTGGTGAATGTTGTAATAGTTAGATTTATATTTCTGCAATTTATTGTTTACTATTACTTTATTAGTTTAAGCTTCTGTTTCTATATTTGTTTTAGAAATAAGGTTGTCCTACCATAAACTTTGGTTTTTAGTGTAAGGTTGTCCTTAGAACAATTTTTTTATTGCTTTCCATTCCTATACTGCAATTCAAGTTTAGTGATTTAAATTCTTATTCTTTATTCCACTGTATCTTTTATTTTAAATTTGGCATAGTCCTATTCACCCCCCTCTAGGACATATAGCTTGGCCATTTCAAGTCCATCATAGAAGAAACTAGTTATCGCTATGTTTCGAAACCGTGTTGTGGACATGAACTGACAAGATCCTTAAACCGCTCCCAACATTGGAAGAATGCTTCATCTTCCTTTTGGGCGAAGTTCATGATCGACTTTCTAAGGGTGTTCATTTTATGATATGGGAAACATTTCTTTATGAACTCCCTTATCATGTTGTTCCATCTACAAATGGATCGTGGACCTAGTGAGTGCAACCACGTCTTAGCTTTCTCTTTTAAGGAGAAGGGAAAGAATTTCAGCCTGATCGTGTCCTCGACACATTAGGAAAGTATAAAGTAGCTATTATCTCATCAAACTCTTTCATCTGTAAATATGGACTTTCATATTCAAGTCCATGGAACTTTGGAAGGAGCTGGATCACTCTTGGCTTAATATCCATGTTTTCTGTATTTTTTGGAAAAACCATACAAGAAGGTGTGCTCACCCCCACCAGTTGTAAATAATCTCATAAGGTACGAGGCGGGGGTACTTAATGCACCTCATTCTCATCCCGGGCTTCTTCAACTGGAGGTTGAGGAGGATTCGCAAGTTGATTTGCAGCCATAACTTCAGTTAACTTGGAAGATCTCGAGTGGTGTCTAATCTGGTAATGGATAGGCAACCCTTTGACTAATCCTCCTTCACTCAAAAGACGTAGAGTGTTATCACGGACCCACCTGGGCATGAAACAGTCTTAGCCCTCAAGTAACTAAGCCAACTTAAGATCTAGGAATTGAAAACTACACAGTTAAGAAGTAAGAAAGAGAGACTTAGAACAAAGTTACCAGATAAGAGTTGCTAGGTCAGAATCCTACAAAATAGAAAACAAAGTTAGTTTCTAAAAATAAAGCAGAAAAATTCTTAACCTAAAAATAGAATAAAAAGTTAACCCTAATCTTAACCTAATTCTAAAACTAATTAAATTCAGAAAAACACAATCGTTAATCCTCGGCAATGGTGCCAAAAACTTGTTCAGAACCCCAAGTGTAGGGTTGCGATGTAGTAATAATCTCGATAAGACCGAGGTCGAATCCACAGGGACTGAACTTGTACGTTTCTGAAGGCAACTAGAAGTAGAACCAGAAGAAGATATGAATCTAAATCTGAAATTATAGGGAGAGTAATTGTGAATAAAGTAGTTATTACTGGTGAATTTAAAAGTGGGAACTCGGATTCCAAGGATCTACTTGCAGCTATCAGGATGTTTCCTTATTTAATTCAAGGAACACAATTGGAATTGGAGCTCCATCCTATCCAATTGGAAGATATATCAATAAAATCAAATTTGAACTATCATTGACCTAATTCTCAATGATGGAGAATTGTGAAGGTTGGAAGGGATTCCATCACCAAACCATGCCCTAAAGACAATGGCTAACAACAAGATTTACCAATCCCACAATCTCAAAATAAGAAAAAGAAGATAGTCAAAGCTATTGTAGATCTATTGTAATTTGAGTCACAACAAACCATTAAAAACTGAAAATATTCCTTAAATATCAAATTAAAATCAAAGAAGTTCAACAAGAACAAGAATCAAAACAAGAAAAGCATCCAAACATGATACAAGCTTCACCTCTTATCCTTAGCTAAGAGATTTAGCCAACCATAAACATGATTGGATCTAAAACCTTAGAAGAAAGCATTAAAAATAAACTAGGAAAGAAAAAAAACTCATGGGAGGCTCCTCCACCCTTTAGTTCTACTCCTTGAAACCTTAGATATCTCCAAAAGTTTGTAGGAACCCCATATTTATAGCCTAGTCCGGTCAGTTTTGCAAAACCACCTCAATTTATGCAGTCTGCGTAACACTGCGTAAGGCGTTCGATGATATCGAATGACCTTCGATGTCATCGAACGTAAGTTGAATTCAGGAAGTCGTGCCTTTACGCACTGCGTAACTTTCATGTCATTGAACAAACTTTGATGTCATCGAACAGCCTTCAATGTCATCAAATTGTCTTTGAGTAATCGAAAAAGTGTCAAAAACAGTTTAGTGAGTTGCTTCAAAATTCTTCAATAAATTCGATATCATCGAGCAATTATTCGACATCATTGAGAGAGTCTTCAAGTACTCGAGAATTGCATCCAATGTATCCAACAACCAACTTGATTTTCATGTAAAAATTTGATGTCATCGAACTCTAGGTTCGATGTTATCAAACTGTGGTCGATGATAAGATCAGTTCTAATGTTGTTAATTTTGGCACTTTGAATTGCAAATTCCCTTCCTTCTCCACCTGGTTTCCTTGAATCTTGGAGTCTTAAAATCTTTAATCTTGGGCTCCAAAAATCCGTTCTTTCCCTTGGTGATTCTTGAGCATTAAATCCATACTTTTAGCATTCTTTTTAATCCAAGCTATTAAACTCACCAAGCAACACAAACATGTATAAAATATACCATTAAGCATTATCATGTTCATAAAACTAAGATATAAATGAGGGAAAATATGCAATATTTGATACTCAACATTTATCTTGTATACCAAATAAGTTTTGTTTGGTGAAAAATTAGATAAGTTTGATTGGTTAACTTATAAAATGGACCAACTCTACTAATCAACATGGACCAAAGGGATTTGAGCCTTAAGGGACATCTACTTCCAAAAATAGGCCGACCTTCAAGGAGATTGGTGTAACTATAAGGATACTCAAAGAGGATGCAACTTTAAGTCCACTCAAATGGCTGATTGCCGACCTAACTTATAGGTCGACCATAGCTCGTTCATATCTCAATCATAGCTCAGCCATAGCTCGGCTATATGTAACACCCCATACTTTTCAATACTCGGGTGTTATCGTGTCATCCAACTTAGTATGGACGCTAACCTAGCTTACTTGAATAATCACCCTCAATCTATCTTAACCATTTGATGTTAACTACGATGACAAGACCTTTAACAGTTTAGTTCAATCAGCCCTGGATCCCTAATGACCTTTCAACCATCTAATTTTGGACTATGACTACTTACAACACAATCGTAAGATTTGAGATCGATCTGTCCATTTAACCACCACAACATGATTAAATTGACCTTGTACTTAAATAAATAAATAATCCTACCATTAGAATCTGGATCATGATGATATTTCAGAATACACCTATTTAGTACAATTAAATCACATAAAGTAAATTAGGGATCAAAGTCACAAGATCCACCATTCATCAGGTTAAAACATCTCATTGGATTATCCGTCCTTTGGAAACACAAACCAGATCATCTATCCCCATATTTGACTACCAGATCACACCTAAATATTTCTTAGGGTTCCTAGGACTATTAATAACTAAAGATGAGTCAGTTCAACTGTTGAATTATTTGAATCATTAGGATGTCGAGAGTTGATAAGTAGGCGTTCACTCGGTGTGGCTCACTTAACTGTTAAATTAGTTGAAAAATGAGGTACATAACTCGAAGTGGTCGACTCACCTGGAGGAATACTTCCCATTAGAGGTAGGCCCTGCAATTTTAATTTATAATAATAATAATAATAATAATAATAATAATAATAATAATAATAATCATAAATGTTGAAATTCATTCTAAAAATAACATTTAATATTCTAAATCCATAGAATAGGTGGTCCCAGTCATCTAAATGAATTTCAGGGACCCTTTTTACCGTTGAAAATCATATGAGAGTTAACCCAACAATTAGATCAATATGAAGTAACAAAATAAGATAAAATTCGCTAAGTGCGGCCTACCTAAGCCTTGGATCTGCTTCGTACTTTGGGCTGGGCCCTAATTCAAGCCGATAAAATAGATGGACAGAGTGGATCCGCCGAAATCCCTATGTGGATCCCACTTTTGAAGTCACAAGTGCACAAGGAGGTGTGCACTTGATGTGCACTGAGCTGAGAAGCTCGGTCAAATTGCATTTACCTGAAATTTTCTTTAGAAAAGAGAATTTCTCTCTCTCTCTCTCTCTCTCTCTTGTTTTCTGTAGTACCTTGATGAATAGACGTCGTCCGTCTATTTTGATCAGTGGCCTACCATCAAACATCACCTTGAAGATCTAAACCGTCCATTTAGTAGAGGATCCACGTGCGACCAAAACCTGATAAGTTTCGCACAATTCAGCATGTGTGCATGCACATGATTTTTGACGCAAACAGGACTTACAACCACAAATGCTTTCCAAAAATGGAAATTCCAAACCATTACTACCAGCTTGGCAATCCGCGTGCGCCCCTCATCCTCTATCTTGACCGTTTATTCCAAGCAATCCCAACCCTTCAACTTAGGGCTCTCTTCCGTAGCTAAACTGAAACAACGGCCGATTTTGGCAGTGGTTTCGAACTGATCATATCCTGATCATTTGGGTTCAATCAAATGGTCTAAGAAGGGCTAGGGTTCGTCATAAGAGAAGAAGGGATCTTGCAACAGCAGTTGGGCTCGGAAACCCACCACAAGCTCCCAACGTTGAACCCACCAGTCCAGTCTCCTCCAAACTTCAAGGAATCTTGTTTGCAAGCTTTCTAGGGCCCATAAAGATTGTCCCTAAGGACTGGATTGGAGGAAGAAGCCAGGAAGTCGGAAACGCCATTAATGGCAGCCATCTTCTCCATTGTTCGACTACACTAGGTCGACATGGTTCGACCATGGTTACAAATTGGTCTCACTCCTGGACGTCTCTGGAGAAGAAAGGGAGAGAAAGAAAAGAAAGAGAAGAGAGAGGAAGATGGAGAAATGAAGAGAGAAAGGAAGAGAATGAGTGTAACTATTTCACTCGCTGCCGAGTCAAGAGGACTCGACTCGATAGCATCGACTGTCTTCATCGAGTCAAGCTGAGTTGTTGCCCTAGTGGTCCGCTCAAGCTCTTCCTAAGTCCATACATTGCTAGACCTATTTGAGGAAGGAAGAAGAAAAGAGAGAGGGAGTCAGGGGGACTAGACTGAGCTCGGACTGCACCACCTCATGTGGTTAAGTCGACTCATTGGGGCTGTTGCGCATTCATATTGCATTGAGTCGAGCTGACTTAGTTTGAGTTGTGTATCTGGTAGGAACCAGGCCTGTCAAGCATCCCTTCCATCAGGTAAAGAGTGGAGAAAGTGTGCATGTGTGCAACATCGACTCAACCCAATCGAGTCGCCGGTGTGATTGCCTAAGTCACTGGTTTGAGTGCTGCTGGACGTTCCAACATAGTAGGAGAAAGGAGAGATGGAAAAGAAGAGAGAAAGAGGGCTGACTGATTGGAACTTAACTCGGTCCAACTGAGTTGACTTAGTCACCGCACACCCAACCCTAGTCTAGCCCGAGTTCAGCAGTTTCTCCTCGGGGTGAGCCTGATTTCTCAGCACCTTAGCCGAGTTAGATTGCCAAGTAATTCCTCTCAAGAAATTCATTAGTCTAATGAGTAAGTTATAAGTCATTAACTTAGTAGTTTATGGAATTTAAGTTGAACAAATCTGATTAGGTCCATTTGGACAACAACATTTGGAGAAGTGCGGCAAGCCAAATCCCCAATCAAGTATAATCCGGGATTGAGTCTATCACCACATTGTACTAGTTTCAAATGTAGTAAGATGTTCCCTCAACACTCTCTTAATTAGGAGCTATTAAAATTGATTGGTTACCTAGTTCGACTCCTTATACATTATGTCTTCGTTTAGATAGGTAACTTCCATTCGAAGTCAATCCAAATCAACCATCCCACTTCCATCAAAAGGACAATATTCGATTTAGGAGGCACATACACCTTCTGGGGGTAACGCCATTTAGCAAACCTGTAAGACCCGTATCCTAGACCGTACTATTCCGTAGGCTTCCGCGGTCTTCCCGGTCGAATTCCGGCAACCTTCGACCTTTATCCGACGTTTGCGCATGATCCTAATCTGAGTCCTACATACCAAAGTCGGCTCGACCTGAGACTTGTACCCTGGTGATTGCACCGTCGCCGCGATTCCGATGCCGCACCTCACACACCGAGGCGATACCTAGGCCAGGAGATGTGGGCCCACGTTCAGTTCAAGGAAAACACCACGCATTGTAAAACCCAAGAGAATCTCTACCGAATGTCACATCCATCAATCAATCAATCCCATCAAGGGTCAAGTACATGTCAAGTACACATCACCTCACACCCATCTCCAAGCAACCCTAAAAGTCAAAAAGTTCTTACACACCCCATACCTTTCTTACACCATCTACCCCTAAAGTCAAAAAGCTCTTACACACCCATCACTTACCACATCCATCACCCATATCTCTCTCTCTCTCTCTCTCATTCTCAAACCACTTTCCCAAGCAAGAGAAAAATCACATGCCCAAGCTCTTTCAACCTTCAAGAGAACTTTGTGTGTGGTCCACTTCCTACCCTCTCATCTCCCATCTCAACCATTAAAACTCCATCTCTTCCGTTAGAATCGAAGCTAAGGAGCAAGAAGAAGTGGACGGTGGGTGATCTTGAATCTTCATTTCTTTAATTTTTGTGATGTAAGAGCCCACATATGTTGGGACCCACCTTGATGTATGTTTTGTATCTAAGAGAGGCCCATAGTGGCGGGGACCCTCCACCATCGCTAATCTCTCCCATTCTCTCTCTCTCTCTCTCTCTCTCTCTGTGAGGGCTTGTGGCCCACTTGATCTACACCATACAATCGTGAGAGCCCACTTCTATGTATGTGTGCATCCACCCATCCATCCACAGGACTAACTTGGACGGTGTTGCAGGGCCACACCGTGATATATTTGTCCATCCACACCGTCAAGATGATCTGGACGGTGCTGGACGACTCCGCACGATGCTATAGGGCCCAGATGCATGCAGCCACGCTGTCCATCCATCTCTCAGCAGCAGACGGCTGCTGCATTCATCATTGTTCAAACTGTGGGCCCTATCATGATATGTGTTTTATTAAACCATCCATCCATTTGCATGGGACCCACCCCACACGTGTGACACATGTGAGGGTGGGGCCCACTAGATGAACGTGCGTTCATCCAACCGTCCATCCAGTAGGGATGGACGGTGGGCTGATCGATGTATGTGTTTCGTCCAGCCATCCATTTGGACACTGGATGATTGCAGCCTTGTTTCAATATATATATATATATAATAATAAAATATATAAATATATAATATAAGTAATAATATAATTATATATATATATATATCTCTTGTGGACCACACCACGTGGACCCACAGGGAGCATGCACCCCATCTACTCTGTCTATCCCTAGCCACGGGCCAGGGACTGTTGCTGATCAAAACGTCTGGTGGGCCACATCACGTGGGACCCACACACGTATGTTTTTCCCACTCGTCCATCTGGACATTGGTGCGTGGGCCACCACTGAGGTGTATGTTTTGTATTCCATGACCGTCCATTTGGACGGGTTGTGGGGACCCATCATGATGCATGTGTTATATACAAACTGTCCAACCATTTATGAGATCATTTTATGGCATGGGGTAAATGAGTGAGATCCAAAGTTCAAGTAAACCCCACCATTTGCAATAATAATGGGGTATAGTGACATCCACCGTTTAAAACTTCTTAGGAGCCACAGTGGTTCCCACTCAAGCTGATATTTAGCTTTCACTTCATTTATCTCTATGTTAACTTATGCGTAAGTCGGATCTCAAATATACATAAGGGTGGGCCCGATTTGATATACATGAGGCCCATCGATGCGGCCTATTTGATGTACATCAAGCCCATTGGTGCGGCCCATGTGATGTGGCCCGCTTAACATAAGAGACCCATTGAGATGTATTCGAGGCCCATGGGCGAGCCCATTGTGATGTATTTGAGGCCATATGATATATTTGAGGCCCAGGTGTGAGGCCCACCTATTATGTATTCGAGGCCGAATGTGATGTATGTTGGCCTATATGACGAGGCCTATGCGATGTAAATGAGGCCCATCGTGATTGTACGTGAGGCCATGGGCCCACTATATGTTTAGCCCTATGTAGGCCACTCCTTGGGAGCAATGTTGGTTAGATGTCCACATGATGGGCAATAATGGTTGGATGTCCACACTGTGACCTTCCCTTAGGCCTTGTTAGGCCCATTCTCATCATTCCCTTAGTGGGTTAACCCAAATAAGTGGGCCCCATTCGCCGTAGACGAATGACTTCATGCTATCGGATTTAATATAACCACGGCCGAGTGCCGATCTTTATACTATGGATGATCAGCTGTTCATCTATGGACCCCACCTTGTTTATATGCCGATTATCGAGGCCGACGCCGATTATCGACCCTGATTATCAGTGCCAATTATCGAGGCCGACGTCGGTTATCGATACCGATTATGAGTATGTGATAACATAACATCATAATACATGTCCATACGCATCATCTACATGCTTGTGATGAGATGAGTGATTGATCATAGTACATGACATTGTACAGATTGTTAGGGACTCCCTGGTAAGGAGAGTTGACCACTTGAGCGTGCGATACGCGCATGTTTGCCGTTTGACTGGATTGTGCGATTCATGCATCTTGCATTGTGTGACATATATACTGTACGCCCTAGCGACATCAGGGTCGTAGCCGCCACACGCATATCATGGTTGACAGGATTGGATACCAAAAATCTTGTTTTACATGAAATACTATAGATATCCCTGGGTAAAAGTCCCTAAACCTTATGGTAGCAGAAGGTTGCTCCAATGTCTAGACCGAGTGGGTGCATGAGCGCTGAGTGTCGATTACCAGAAGTTCACACTTTTTATTGTTTCATGGTCGGTTGGAAGGGGGTGCGGCTTTACCTGCCAGAGAGGAGGGGGTAAAGCTAGGTTGAGTTGGACCAGCTCGAGGAATGGGTCCGCTATCGACGAGCCGAATCCGATATTGGCAGGCGGATAGTGAGGTTTTTTTTCACTCACCTTATTATGCGCAATGGGGCGGTAATCTGGTTAGAGTGTACTAGACGCCGATGATATTCCAGAGTTGAGCTGTATTGATATGTGAACTTAGATAAGGATGGTGTACTTGAATTGCATCTTGCATCGCATGGCCTTGGTATGACCGACATCATTCATGCCTTACATCGCATGGCCTTGGTATGACCAATAGTATTCATGGATTCATCAGCATATTCCGCATGACTCTGATATTGTATAATTGTATTACCACATTGTGCACACACTTTCACCACCCTCTAAGCTTTTGTACCGTAGCAGCGCTGAGGCAGGAGCACTTAGTAAATCATCTTGGAGCACTTAGCAAATCATCTTGGAGCTTTTTATCCATTATCATTGTATTTCCCTTTATACTCATTGTATTTATAAGTTTTTTTTATCATAATTAAAATGTGATGGAGTTTTTGGTTGTTGTTTGTGGGTTATGCCTTTGGTTATGCTTATTACAAATAAAACTGATGCTGAAAATTCTCCTCGTAGGATCTCAGGATCGGAACTTGGCGAATGGGCGCTGGGAGCCAAGAATGGAGTACTATGGAGGCTGTCAGCGCCGGATTTGGTGATCGAAAATTTTATGAACTCAGTTTCTGAGTTTAAGGCGTGACAGAACTAACATCTAAGGTGATGACTTTCCCCTTAAGCTTTCCACTTCCAAATTAGTTTATGTAATAGTCTTTATCAGAATCACAAATGTTATCTCATAGCATTCGATCTTTTATCAATTCTAAGGCATGGATTATACTTGAATTATAGTTGACAGCTGTGAACCATGATTCCATATAATAACTACTTACATGATGGTTTTCATTTAAATTTAAATTGATAGTTCTTATCATGACTTATTGTGATTATTATGAATTAACTTATGTCTAGAATGTGAGTTGTTTATGGATCTCTATTCATTTAATCAACTTATGCTTTATCATGGTTTGTTGTGAGTTGCTTATGGATCTCTATTCATTACACTTAATAGTGGGTAATCCCTCTTGTGTGTGTGAACCCTTGCTTAGGATGTAACAAGATAGAGTGTGGTAAGAAATAGACCCTCGATTTGGAGGTTATATAGGACATGGAACATTAATGTGGGATTTACCATCCATAAGTCATATGGCTTGAGTGACTTAGAAATGACCTCGTTAACCGCTCTAATTTAACTTTACCTGACCCCTTTGCCATCTTGATTTAATGATCCGAGCACCCTTTTACCGCTGCGATTTAACATTTATCCCATGTTTTGATGATTGCCTTGCGTGCCTTCGATGGTTTATACCCATGTGATGGAAATCCCTACTTATTGAATTTGATTGGCCACTGGTCGACGGACATCCATTACACATCCTAAGATGAGAAAATCTCATGAGCCGGGGATGGTGGGAATGAGACACTATGCCTGAGCTGTCGGCCTACGCTGGGTGACAAGCCCCCCGTAGTGACCTTTGAGTTTACTTAAATTGGCTGGTTGTAATTAGAATAATAATGGTTTGGCTAATCATGCATTCATAGCATATTGGCGATGACGGGTGGCTAATTCTGGATGCTGTAGTACGTTCCCTTAGGTTTAGTAGGGTATCGTTTCGCTAGCTCCCAGACCATCGACTATCGACCTATGTATATGATGTACGATGACTTGGTCACTATGCTATACAAGATATGTTACGCTGGTGACCAGTCTTATATATGGGTGACGAGCCCAAGTCCGACTGAATGAGCATTCCCAAGTCGATGTGCATTCACGCATCCATGCATCTAAACAAGACTGTATCATGTATTGTTTTGAATGGCTTGTCGTTTTTAACTATGTTTAGCTAAGGTGGTGGTATGTAATCTTGAGGAGAATTCACACTGAGTTGGCCACTTATTCATCGAATATATAACCATACAGGTAATACATGTGGCTTGAAGGATATTCATGTTTAGATTGATAAAGAGTAGAGTACGATTATAAGCGATGCATGGCTGTATCTGCCAAGAGAAGTTGTGCGATCTTGTGGCTCAAGTTAACATGCATTTTATTATTTCTCATGTGTAAATTGTGTAATTTTTGTATTTGTTTATATATAGACATTGGTTTTTATAAGTCATTATAGGCAACCGCTCATACATTCTGAATGTAAGTGCAAATTTTCTTTTATGTTTAATTTGTCCATCTTTTGCTAAACTGCTAACTCTAAAATAAAAGGAAAAGAATATATATATATATATATATATATATTTCTGAATTTGACTATCTTTAAAGCTTAACACTCGGGTTTTTGGAGAATGAGTCATATACTCGGGTTCTAAAAACTCGGGGTATTACACTATAGCTTGGGATAATCTCTAAAACAAGGCAAACGCCGACTCAACGGAAAGCTCAATATGGCTTGTACGATCTTCTCCCGGATTAATAGTCCAGGAATCTCTCTAATAGTCCGAAGACCTCTCCCAAGATCTTCGGAGGATTAAATCAGATCCCGAGAGCCTCGGATGACGATAATCTCTAGAAGATCTCAAACGAATCTCTAAACGGATTTATCTCCGACGTATCAGAAACGACTCCTCATTACAGCTGTCTTCCTTCTCCTATAAATAGAGATACCCTCAGCCAATGTAAGGTACACATTACACACCTATATACTCGACTGGTGACTCTTTTCCTTAAGAGATCCTACCCTACAAAAGACCTAAGGTCCTGACTTAGGCATCGAAGGGTCCCATGTACAAACCAGGGTCTCATTTGTCTCTTGTTTTCATCTGTGCAGGTCTTGAAGGGTTAACCAAGGAGGGTCTACCAGAAAACTACATTAACAGTTTGGTGTCGTCTGTGGGAATCGACGTCTTAAGCTGTTCCAGCTTTACCAGATAAACTTCAGACAAGCTACAATGGCGAGAGGGAAGAAGAGAACTTGAACCTCCCCAGTTGCAGCTCCAGTTAAACATGAACACACGCCGCCATCCCCGGAATAACCCGAGCGACTAGAGAATCATCAGGGCTCATCCTCACAACATTAGGTGAACTCTGATTCTAGGAGGCAGGGTCAACAATCCCATGTAAAGGGAGGTCGGTTGAACTCCCTCGAAAAAGAGGTTAGAATGATCAGAGAGAACATGGGCTACATGAGACAGATGCTGGAGCAACTGCAGCCCCAACATATGTAGAGAGTCGATATGGTAGATGAACAAGCGGGCAACAACCCTCTTCAACCTTCCTATACGTGAGCAACCTCTCAAAGAAGCTAACCACCCTCTCAAAAAAACCAGCAATATAGCATGACCAAACCAGTCTCATCTCATGTCTTGAAAACCACAACTTTGCCCGCTTCTGACCTACGCCATGAGTTAGATCGGAAGAAGCGCGGTAAGGCCCCAGTCGAAACTACTGCTGAAAGTGGCCAATCCTGTGAAGCCGAGCTAAAGAATGTGCGAGATTAGATCGAGGACATTTAACAAGCTTACTAAACCAACGCGCCGACACAAGCCACAATGGAGGAATCCAACCCCCCATTTAATGCCAACATTATGCAGGTACAACTGCTGGACAGGTTTCGGTTGTCCCAGATCACTCCCTTCTCAAGGAGTACCAATCTGTCGGAACAGATGGAATCCTTCGGAGTCTACATGGAACTCCACGACGCCTCTGATGCGGTCATGTGCCGAGCCTTTTCTCTAACCCTAGTTGGAGCTGCTCGACTGTGGTTCAAGCAGTTGAAGCCGAACTCCATCAGTTCATTCTCTCAACTTAGCCAATCCTTCATCACGAACTTCATTGGAGAAAAGAAGAGGCTCAAAGCACCTGCCCACCTCCTTCAGATCATCTAGAAAGAGGGCGAACTCCTGAAAGACTACATTAAGCGCTTCAATCTGAAAGCCTTGTAGGTTTGTAAATACTCGGAAGAGCTCGCCCTCAACGCCATCATTACCAAATTAAGAGATAAGCAGTTCCTCTTCTTGCTGGATAAGAATCCTCCTATGACGATGGCTGAACTATTGAACAGGTCCCAGAGTATGCCAATGCTGAGGAATCTCAAATCCTATGAGAAGCCGTATAGAACAAAGCCTCTCCGATCAAGAAGCAACAGACAAAGGCAGAACCAAGTTCGGCCAATACGAATAGGAAAAGGAAGGACGACCAATCGCGGGACAATCGTAGCCCAAACAAGCAGCCTGATAGTAAGTTTAAGACTTACACTCCCCTCAACAAAACTCCTGAACAAGTTTTGATGGAGATCTAAGATAAGCATCTCCTCAATAGGCCGAATAAGATGAAGTTCGATCCCAAAAATAGAAGTAAGAACAAGTATTGTCAGTTTCATCGGGATCATGGACACAACACAAGTGATTGCTTTGATCTTAAACACGAGATCGAAGCACTCATTCGAAGCAGCCATCTTGGGGAGTATGTTAACCATAGAGGAGATCAGGTCGCGGTGAAAGATAATCAGCCCATTAGCAATGAACCAACTACAGAGATCCGCACTGTAGCAGTCATCTTGGGGAGTATGTTAACCATAGAGGAGATCAGGTCACGGCAAAAGATAATAAGCCCATTAGCAATGAACCAATTGCAGAGATCCGCACTATCTTTCAGGGCCACAGAGGCGGAGGAGACTCAAACAATGCTCGAAAGGTACATAATAGGAGCATTGGTCATCCCGAAGATGAAATCCTACTAATCGGGAGACCTCTGAAAGAAAAAAGAGAGGAGAACCATAGCCGGACCTTCATTGAAGAAGATGCCCGAGGAATCCATCACCCACACGATGACGTGCTCGTGGTCACCTTGACCATAGCCAACCGAAAGGTGTTTCGTATCCTCGTTGACACTGGATCATTGGCTGATGTCCTCTTCACTCAGGTATTCAACAAAATGGGGGTTGGTTGATCTCTACTTCGGTCCGTTAAGACCCTATTGCTCAGTTTCTCAGGTGGAAAGGTCATATCCTGAAGGGGCAATTCAGCTCCCGCTCACGGCCGGGGTAGACAAAACCAAGTCACCACAATGGTTGACTTCTAAATAGTAGATTTTCCATCCGTTTATAATGCAATCCTTGGTTGACCATTTCAGAATGCCCTACGAGCCGTGGTCTTGACCTAGCACTTAGCTATGAAATTCCCGACCGAGCAAGGTGTCGGGTCATTAAAGGGTGACCAACATGACGCTTGGTAATGCTATGCGATGACACTAAGAACCTCGCACCAGACTATGACCATTACTTCACTGGATCCTCGTGAAGACTCCGAAGAAAGGGGTCGTCCCGTGGAAGACCTTATTCCCATTCCACTGGACGAATCCGCCCCTTCTAAAACCATTCAAATTGGGTCGTCCCTGACGGCACCATTACTGGACAACATGATAGCTCTCCTCCGAGGTTGTGCAGACGTCTTCGCATGGTCTCGTGAAGACACGACCCACGTGACCTCGAATCTTGAAATGACATGGCGTGTTCAGTTACCGACACGCCTCGATCACCATGCTAGCCGGCATACCCGGCATTTATGAGGACACGACCCGACCTAAACTATACATAACACGAGCTAGCCATATTGGACTTACTTTCCGAACCTCTATAGCTCAGCCCGGAAAGTAAGGGGGGCTTACTGTTGGGTGAAAAATCAGATAAGTTTGATTGGTTGACTTATGGAACTACTAATCAACATGGACCAAAGGGATTTGAGCCTTAAGGGACATTTACTTCCAAAAATAGGCCAACCTTCAAGGAGATCAGTGTAGCCATAAGGGTACTTAAAGAGGATGCAACTGTAAGTCCACTCAAATGGCCGATTGCATACCTAACCTATATGTCGGCCATAGCTCGGTTATAGGTCGGCCATAGCTCATTCATATCTCGATCATAGCTGAGTCATAGCTCGGCTATAGCTCGGGATAATCTCTAAAACAAGGCAAATGCCGACTCAACGGAAAACTCAATATGACTCGTACGATCTTCTCCTGGATCAATAGTCCGGGAATCTCTCTAACGGTCTGGAGATCTCTCCTAAGATCTTTGAAGGATCAAATCAGATCCCGAGAGCCTCAGACGACGATAATCACGAGAAGATCTCGGATGAATCTCTGAATGGATTTGTCTCTGATGCATCAGAAACGACTCCTCATTACGACTGTCTTCCTTCTCCTCTAAATAGAAGTACCCCCAGCCAATGTAAGGTACACATTACACACCCATATACTCAACTGGTGACTCTTTTCCTTAAGAGATCCTACCCTATAAAAGACCCGACGTCCTGAGTTAGTCATCAGAGGGTCCCCTGTACAAGCTAGGGTCTCCTTTGTCTCTTGTTTCCGTCTGTGTAGGTCTCGAAGGGTTGATTAGGGAGGGTCTACTGGAAAACTACATCAACAAGTTTTAAAGTTTTATGCAGATCCAACAAAGTTAGAAGTGGGCTGGGCTCTCAACTTGCTACTTTAGCTCTTGCTCAAAAAGACATTAAGAAACGTTTAGCCTATTCTACAATGTCTCAATTAGGTTATACTATGTTAGGGATAGGTTCCTATCGAGCTACTTTATTCCATTTAATCACTTCTAAAAAAAATAATAATAATAATAATAATTTAAAAAAATCCAGCATTGTTAGCATCCTTTAGAATTCATGGTAATTGTCATGCCTTGGAACCATGCGGGGGCCACTCGTCACATTCGATGCACCTGGCCATATTGGGCCTCGATACTAAATTCCAGCCTGAGCCATAACTCAGGTGGGCCACACCAGAGAGATCAATGGGGACACGGGGAGGGTGACACCTCTCATAGAGATGTCCAGATGAAATGTGAGTCCCACCATATTGTTTACATTCCATCCAAGCCCTTCATCTGTTGCTCAGACCAATCCAAAACTAGCCGTGATTGTACACTGATCCCTGTGGGCCCCACACAATATAAATGTATGGTAATTACCATGAGTTCGAACGCATGTGATTATCTCCAAGAAATCTTTTTAGTACTTCAAATTGATGAGTGCCACTGCTCATGTGGCCCACTCGCTCAAAGTAATTAGGTCACTATCTCTAGGAAAGGCTCCCTCATGAAAAGCCCACTCCCCACCTTTTATGTTGACTTGCACCATAAAAAAGTCTGCCATATTTAAAAGGGTAGAAAAGGAGCCAAGTGGCCAACAAATGGACCATTGGGATTCCTTTGTTTGATGGCTCTCCACCCACTGCAATGAAGGCTCCTTCTCTCCACTCCCAAAATCGCCCACCATGGCCCACGAAGCATATGGGGCTCTCAAAAGAAGTTTAAAAAAGAGCTACGGTCATGGTCCCTTTTACCCCTTCTCTTGTATAGAGGAAACACTTTCCATCTAAAAGGTGGACTCTTTTTATTAAGGCAAGAGGCACTCTTTTTCTTTTGAATGAGTAAAGTCTTTTTGAGTGGGAGAAATGCAAAGGTGCTGCTTGTCGCACATGTGCCAGTCATCGCACACTTGTAAGATATCCAGTACATGTACTTGGTGGGGCATCGTGGGAACATGAGATGATAGGCTGATTAACTCATCTTGTTGGTGAGTTTGTTTCTAACCGTCCATTCTGCCCATGTAGGGGACACCTGATGAGTTGATTGACCTGGTTTACAGGGCAGGGCATGTAAACGAACAGACAGCCGGATCCCACTAAGCTACCCCATATCCGCACATGATTCACATTTCTCATCATCGGTGGCTCCGCCTGAATCTCGTGAGCATTCCTTGCTCTTAGAGCACGCAAGTTAGAGGTCGTTCGGCCGTGGTTTGGAGGGGATTTGAGGGGATTTCAAATCCCCTGGTTGTTTGGCAGCATAAAGTAATCGAGGGTTTCAAATCCAGGGAGTTTCCAATCCCCTCTTTGAGGGGGTCACCGTCCAAACATTGTCCATGTCCATGTAAGTTGGTTAGTCACTCAAACATTGTCTAGCACCGTCCAAACATTGTCCATGTAAATCAACGATTAAAAATCGTTGGTTAGTCACTCAGACATGATCTTGTGCTTGTGGCCTATCCGAGACTTGGAATTTCATCATTTTCGGGCAAAGCATATATTTGAGCAGGTTTATCGCAACCATTGTGTCAAAAATTACATATCTCACTAATTAGAGATATGAAGTTGATTTAGTAATTAAATTCAAACCCCTGTAAATATACCACGGATAGGTACTTTTGGATTAAAGTTGATTCACACTCCTGGGTACCAAACACAATGGCCAAACACACCGGGATGATTGCAAATCCAGGGGGTTAATTTCTAGTCCCAGGGTCCCGAATCCAAGGGGTTCCAAACCCACGCTCCCAAACAGGCCCATAGTACTCTTGGTCGGATTGGGACATGTATAGAGTCCAATCGATTGATTTGGACTGCCCATTAAACCCAACAAAAATTTCATAAGCCATCGGATAAAAATCAGACTGAGCGTACCATTCTGGAAAAGGTCAATAAGAATGGGACACATGGCATTGCACAAGAGATGGGGGATGGATGAAAAGATCTTCAAGATACTTGGAGTTTTTTTTTTTTTTTTTTTTAAATTTAATGGAATTATATCTTAGCATAAATCTGGTGCTACACGTCATTGGATGGTCGATGAAGTAACACGGTCGTGTTATCTAAAAGAATTAGCTGTAACATAAATCTATAAATAAGAGAGGAAATTTATAGAGCAAGGATCCATATATCAATCTATAAATCCAACACACAATCAAAATTAAAAAATATATCTTTTATCTTAGCTTATTCTAGAAGTAGTGATAATCTAGCAGCAATAATTTTTAGCTATAGTTTTTAGTTGTAATTCAAATCTATGCTCATACGCTAGATTTGTCCTTTTATCGAAAATCATGCAGTTCTTTAAAGAGACGCATTTTTGTAGTTGCTCCTAGTGAATGATTGTTAGTTTTTCTTTTGTTTGATTGCACTAGTATTCTGAAAGGTAGAGCTGTGCACGAGATGACTCGACTCGGCAAACTCAACTCGTCTGACTCGTTTAGATCCGACTCGATCCGAACGGAGTGTGTGATTAGTTGACTTCATCCAATCCGAACTCAAACCGAGTTGAGTTCGAGTCACCTAGTAACTCGACTCGACTCAACCTAAAATTCAACTCGGTGCTAACTCGACTTGATTCAAAACTCAACTCGTACATATATATTTAAAATAAAAATATTTAAAAAAAAAAAAAAAAAAAAAACTAGGTTTTGAGTTGATAAAGAGGTTACAATGGAGAGGTTGCAATTCTAGCAAGTGAATCTAGGTCTTTGAGTCGTGATTTTAGCCCGTGGATATCTGCTGCACCCAACCTGACTCGGTACCGACTTGACCCGACTTGGTACTTGTGACCGAGTCACACTTGGTCTAAATTAGTCCAAGCTAGAGCCAAACTCGAATCGGGTCAAGTATGTTGGACTCAGTACCAAGTCAGGTTGAGTTCAGGTCAGGCCTATTTCCAAATTGGATTAAGTCGGGTTAGCCCTAACTCAATTCGACTCAACTCGATGCCCGGCTCTACTGAAAGGCCCTTTCTTGTAGAAGGCAAAGCACAATCTACTTTTGAAAGAAGAACCACACCCTCTAATTAGCATCTAATCATTATAAAATTCTACTAGTGGCTGAGTAAGCAACCGATTTTCTCAAAATATAGTCATATACGTTTATAATGGATGTATATGCTTATGTCAGCACTTAGAGCTAAAGTTGATCGATTTGGAGTGAGCCGCTTAATCAATTTTGGCATGCCCACACACTACATGAGAAAGAAAACAAACCGATGATCACCTTTAAATGAATGGTAAAGATTGTTTACAAGAGAATAGATCCAATTAACAATTTGATTGATCTATTAGTCGGGACTCTCATGAATGGGTAATTATAATTATGAAGAATATATTTTGTTAGGCAACCCTAGCCATCCCATCGATGGCTTGAAAAAAAGGCTGGCTAAAAAAGGTAAGGCCAAATCAAAGATGGATTGGATAATCCAGTCATTGTGTTCTAGCAAGAAATGTATTCTGAACTTGATGGACAGTTCAAATTGTTCAATAGAACTATGAAAATGACCCAATGTAAATAGGAGCACTGTAAATTACATTGGCCAGAGAGGTTTGGAGCATTGCTCGTAAAAGAAAGCCCCCTCATGCATTACAGTCGATGAAGGGGAATGCTAACGCCAAAGTGATGTAGAGCGGGTCGCAGATAATTTCATGGCCAAGATGGATCGGAAAAGTCCCGATTGGAGACAGAGGTGATCCAGACTGTCAGAACTTAAAACGAACGCATCTCGCAAACCGAAATGAGTTATCCGACGTGCCATATATGATTTTCGGGTAGGACGAGCTAATTTAGCCACCCAACCTGCTATGCCGGGTTGTGCGTGTCGAATTTGCGAAATTCCATTAGATCGACGGTCAAATTTCCATTTTATTTTTATTTTTACTATTTATAGTACGTTTTAGTTTGATTATAACTCTTCATCCGTTGGGCTTTAGGAGTTGCGTCCAACATGAAAAGTGCTTAGAATAATTAGGAGAATAGTATGGTTGAGCCAAATAGGACACTTATTATTTTTTGGCCAAAAACCATGAGGTCTAGTAGAAATCATGACCGTCTATAAATAATAAGTTTACTATTTATAGTTAGTCGCGATTTCTAGTAGTTTTAGTTATAGCATGATTCTGAAACTTCTTCCTACGGTACCATTCATGTTATTACAGAAGTGGTAAGCTGGTTTTTCATCATCAATCAATTTATTTTGAATTTTATTAGATTTTTTTTTTTTTTTTAAAATCTCTCTTCGTAGATATGAGGCATCTCTTTGAAAAATCTCTGTGAGGAGTCCATCTCTTTGAAAAATCTCCTGTGGATTCTCTGTGAGGAGTCTAGAGAAGTTCCGTGGATTCAGAGTAGTTATCCCCTTGTGGAAGAGGATGCTTGACCTACAAAGCCACATCTTCAAGCGCCAAACACACGCACCAGTTCACCACTTATGCCAGCGTGGCACATGTGCCTTAAATGACTGTCGTTTTCAGTTTTCAACGGTGTGCCCTCTTCTTAGAGAACCGGTCCATTTATTTGTTAGGTTGGCAGTTGTCGGGCCTGGAAATTTCTCTCTTTACATTTGAACTCCAGCTGTTAACCTTATCCTACCAATCCTATTTAAAATTTGTCATTTACTCAACTAAGGCTAGCCCATTGCCGCCCCTGTTTTTTTTTTTTTTTTAGGTCCACCGTAGTTGATGGACCATGATCATATCGAAAGATTTGGCCATTGATTCTTTGACCTTTTCCAGTTGAATGTTGATCACTGCAGTATTTCTTTTCTTGGCCATTTACTTGAAGGCCATCAATGTAAGAGTTTAAACCACACTCCAAAGATTTTTGGGACATGGACCATCGATGGTGGGGTTCACTAGATAATGGTCTTCATCACCAGGCAAGCTTAGCTGCTTGTTCACTGGCTGAGGATTGTAAGGAAGCATTTAAGTGAATGGTTCAAAAAATGCTGAATGCCGAACTCTACAAGTACTGAGAAAAGTCCAACGGCAGGTTCGAGTAGGGCGAGTATACTTTTACCTAGGTGCCTTACTGTCGAGGACGTATGGTGTCATCTTAGGTCGATTCGCGTATGATGTTTGTGAGGGCGGAGTATGTGGTGATGAGTTCTTTGCATTTATTTTTGAATTGCATACATGTCCATCTTATCTATTGCGTTATTTGATATTTGTATTTACCTGATGTATTTGATGTTGTCTTTGGAGTCATTGTGGTACAGAGATGTGCACTTATTGGGTTATTTTGAGCTCATGTTAGTTGTTTATATGTTTCAAAAAATCCTAGCTAACTACATTAGGCGGGTGGGTGATGGGTGATGAGAACTCCCTACTACAAAGTCTAGGATTATTTTTTTCTTTTAAGAAATGAAAAGATATAATTAAGAACCTATTTTGAGAGAAATATATATTTTTTATGTTATATATGTAGGAGTTTTATACTCTCATTGCCAGTCCCAAACCTAAGTAAGGGAGGATTTTGTTGAGTCAGTAGCTAGCATCAAACTTCCACCGCAACTCTCTCATTAATCTTGATAATCTAAAATGTTTTAATAGAGTGAAATAGCCTAATCGAATTCAGTTAAAGGGCCCCAATTAGTTGGGATAGGCCTTAAATGATAATAATTCAATCTTGAATACCTATAAAATATATTTGTGATAATAATATCTCATCTTCTAGTGAGTCTTGAAATAGTACTTTTTTTTTTTTTTTTTTTTTTCACACACGCTGGTGGAATTTCACCACCTATGGGTACTCGAACCCTTGACCGGGAGTTGAAACTCCTGAGAGTCTGCCACCCGAGCAAGAGTAAGGACCCTCTTGAAATAGTACTTGATTAGTCAATCACCGGATCTATTGCCTCTCTTGTAGGGTGAAGTTCCAAAATGTGAGAGCTTTTACCAAGGGGAAGAAATAAATAACACTACAAGAAAGTGGGCCATTGCCGACGCTTTTTTCACCGATGACCAGCACGAACTGCCAGCAAAGGTAAGAATCATTAATTAGCGCTTTGTGTGGCCACTGACGATCCAATGGTGTTACGGGAACTCTTTGTAGCGCTAATTAAGCAGCCGCTAGCAAAGGGTGCGGAAAAAGCTTTTTGAAAAAACAGAACCCTCATTCTCTCTCTCTCTCTCTCTCTCTCTCTCTCTCTCTCTCTCTCTCTCTCTCTCTCTCTCTCTCTCTCTCCCAGCGCCCTCCACCCCATTCCCTCTCTCTCACTCCCGGCGCCCTCCGCCACCCTTCCCTTTCCTTTCCTCCCACCCTCCCTCTCCCTCTCTCTCTCTCTCTCTCTCTCTCTCTCTCTCTCTCTCTCTCTCTCTCTCTCTCTCAGCGCCCTATTCCCCTATTCCCTTTCCCTCTTTCTCTCTCTTTACAACTTGGAGAAGATCTAGTTTGGATTTTCTTTTGCCTTTCCCACTTCACTAGTTTTTAGGGTTTGGAATATGGCTTGGAGCAAATCTAGTTGAGGTCGAAGCATTTGGTGGAGGGTTTCTTGTAGAAATTGCATTTTGTGAGAAGTCCCATTTTTGGATGTTTTAGGCGTTTGGAGTTAGATTTATTTGGCATTGAAGTTCAAATTCTAGACGTGTTGAAGAAAGCGGAAGAGGAGTTTGATTTCCAGATGTGCGGGGGCCTAATTTTATCATGTGAGTTGATTCTGAAATCTCTAATTGGATTTTGAGGTTTCCAATTCCTGATATGGGAATTCTAAAATCCTCAATTACCGTATTTGGGAATCAAAATCCCCAATTGTCGATTTTGGAATCGAAATCTGAAATCCCTCATTTTCTAATTTTGGGATCGAAATCTGAAATCCCTAATTTTCTAATTCGGGAATCAAAATCCGAAATCCCTAAATTTCTGATTTGGGGATCATAAATCGAAATCCCTAAATTTCTGATTTGGGGATCATAATCCGAAATCCCTAATTTTCTGATTTGGGGATCGAAATCCGAAATCCCTAATTTTCTGGTTTGGGTAAATAAATTTAGAGTTCAATACTGTATTCTGACAATATTATTCTCATGTTTTGATGTTTTTTTTTTTTTTGGGTATTTGTTCCCTTTCTTCAGGGACTTGCATTACCAGGTGAGATACTGTTCCAAGTATACATTTCATTAAGAAATTATGTAATGTCTTTCGCCTTTTTGAAATCTAGCATATCATAGTTTTGAGCATATGGTTGTGGGTATAGATGTATAGTGTTTTTTTTTTTAAATCATTAATCTTTCTGGAATTTCTTCAAAATGCCATGTTGTTCACTCCCCAAGTATAGGGTTGTGATGTAGTAATAAACTCGGTGAGACTGAGGTCGAATCCACAGGGACTGAAACTTGTACGCTATCTGAAACTAAATAGAACTAGAACTAGAATAAGATGAAACTTAAACCGAATAAATTTGATGTAATAATGATGAAATAATTATCTAAACTTAAAGAATTCAAAAGTAGGAAACTAGGGATTCAGAGGATCCACTTGTAGAGATCAGGGTGATTTACGGTCGATTCATGAACTCAACTGGACTTCGAGTCCCATCTTCATCCAGTTGGAAGATATTACCTGAAAATCAAATCTGAATATCTTTTGATCTGGTTTTCAAGAGATAAGACGGATGTAAATTAGAATGGATTCCATCACAAGACCATGCCCATGAGACAAAGCAAACAACAGAATTAAACTAATCCACAACCAATCAGAGAGATGTATGAAAGTCAGGAAGAGTTCCGTCATCCAACCATGCCCAGGAGACGATGGTGAACAATAAGGCTTCCTAACCGCATAATCAGAATAATGAAAAGGAAATACTCAAGCGATCGCAGATCTACTGTAATATCAGTCACAATAAACCATAAACAACTAGAACATTCCTTAATATCAAACCAAAATCAAATTAGTTCTGAACATGAATCAAACCAGTCATAAACAACCCATCACACGACAAGCTTCACCTCTTGGCCCTAGCCAAGAGATTCAGCCGATCATGGTCATGATTAGGCTAAATCCAAAATAAATAAATAAATAAAGAAAAAGAAAAACAAATACTCTACTCTCTCTCTCTCTCTCTCTCTCTCTCTCTCTCTTGATTTCCGATCCTCTCTCTCTCTCTCTCTCTCTCTCTCTCTCTCTCTCTTTATTCTCTTGCTTATATGGCTGCTGGAGTGCGAAACTCCTGGAGTCGGAGAGGAGTCGTGCCAACTCCTGTGTCGATCCCACCGACCTGTTTTACGCAACCCAAAAGTGCCACATACGCAGCCGGTCTCTGCTTACGCAGCCAAGAAAACATGCTAAAACAACCAATTTCCTTAATGTCCTTCCAACAATGCAACGTCCCTGGGGGTTATCTTTGATCAGATACACATTGAACGGTTCAGATTACCAATCCGAACGTGATCGGGATCACAAAACCGGCCCACAGCGGCCGGTTTTCTCCGATGCGCGAAACAGGGCCTGCGAACTCTCTTTGCTGTGGCGCTGGTGGGGTCCACTTCTTTATTATTTTGAGAAATCCACTCCGTTCATTCGACTCGTGACGAAATTTCAGCCGGAGAGGGTCGATTTTGGATTGCTTCTAACGCGGCCTAGCTGATTTTCTGCTCTGCCATCCGTTAGATGTTGTGGACATTGTTTCCCTGTGTACACATGCATGAATCTGGAAATTCTCCATATGTACGGTCTGTTTTGCTTCTTGGAATGAATGAACGGTCCGGATCAGCAATACCGATGATGATGGTGGCCCACCTGACGTCAACCGCTCCCCCTGTTGCATAGTAAAAAATGGAATCTTCCATTTTTAGGAAGGAAGTCGGGTCAGCGTCTGCTGACCGACTTGGTTTGTATGGTGCACGACGAGTGTTCATATGCACTATACACATTCCACACAATGTGGGTTCCACTGCAATGTTTTTGAGAAATCTAATCCGACCACCTGTTTTGTCTCCTCATATAATGGGTTGAGAACAAATTTGAGGCATATCCAGAGACCAGGTGGGCCCCAAATCATGATTTTAGGGGCTGATCTAGCCGTTGGGCCACTTTTACATGGATTCAATATCTCAAATTTGATGTGTACGGTTAATTTATATTCCACAGGCCCCGTATGAAGTTTCAAGCTGATCAGATGGTGGGAACTCTGTAATCTTGCGTTCTGGAAGGCTTTCAGGCCTCTTTAACGTGAACGGCTTGATTTCCTCAGATATCTGGCGTGTAAATCTGTCGATCTTGATCCCTTGGAGTCCGTCTCTTGCCTTGGTGATGCCTGCACATTAAATCCATGCTTTTAATATCTTTTTCAGTCCACGCTTGCAAATGTACCTTGCATCACATACACAGTTAAGACCGGGCATTAAACAGTATTACGCTCGTAAATCCAGGTAATAAATGGGGTCTAATATGCAATATTTGACCCTTAACACATGTGCATCTTTCATATCTGAAGAACTTGAATTGATATTGTACTCTATGATCATCCTACTTTTCCTGAAATTATGGAACGTTTGTACTGTATTGATTGCCCTCTTGATTATATTGGTGCAGTCATCTCTTGCTTTAAACTGGGTTCTTGCATGCTCATAAGCTTTCATGGATTTGATACTACTAGTTGTCAGTATAGCAGTTCACTCAGTGATCTTTATTTGGGTGATAGTAGAATTTTTCATGGAGTGGAAGAGATGTTTGGATAATGAAGAAATAAAACATGAAACAGTTGATAGAAAATCTATGGTTCTAAGTGAGGTTGTTGTTCTTTGTAATTTTTTAATTCCTATTTCCTATTTGGGTTTTCTTGTTTTTGAGACATTGCGAGTAGATTCAAGTTTTGTCGAGTTTCATCGACTTTTCTTTTTTCAAGTTTTATGAGTTTTGACTAGTCAAGTGGACTGAATCTTAAATAAGTCTCGACTGAATTGTGACTAAATTGATTTTTTTTCCCTTCCTTTTTTCAAGTCTTGGTTAAATCTAAAATTTTCTTAATGAAATCATGTGGAAGTTTTCAGAATGTTGGAAGTAGGAACATGTGGTTCCATTGTGTTTCATGATAACTAAAAGTCATCTTTCTTTCTTTCTTTTGGATATAAATTCATGTGTAACTTTTTTTTACAAGTTTGTAATCATCTTTTACCGTACTATTAATATTTGGAGCATATGTATCTACGGAATAACCTGGAAGAACTCAAAAGCAAAGTAGCAGCTTTGCTCTCATTCTTCTCTCCGTCTCTCTAACGCGTGCAGCTTGCAGAATGGATTCTCAAGTAAAGCTTGCAGTGGTGGTGAAGGTGATGGGCCGAACAGGTTCAAGAGGACAAGTGACTCAGGTTAGGGTCAAGTTCCTGGATGACCAGAATTGACTCATCATGATGAATGTGAAGGGTCCTGTCAGGAAAGGCGACATCCTTACCCTGGTCGAGTCTGAAAGGGAAGCAAGGAGGTTGCGCTGAGCAAGGTTTTGTTCCCCAAGGTTTTGTTAGGTTTGTTTTTCATTCACATGTTCCGTTTGGCTTACGGAAATGCTTTAAGATGGGTATGAGAGAGAGAGAGAGAGAGAGAGAGAGAGAGAGAGAGAGAGAGAGAGAGAGAGAGAGAGCTGAGATGGAAAAGCCTAGGATTTGGAATGATATTAGCTAGACTTGTTTGCTGCAATGGTTATTTTTACTACTTGGTTCTTATCTTTAAAAAAAAAAAAAAAGAGAAAAAAAACACGAAAGCAGTGGCTAATGGCTAAGATTTGTTTTGTAGGTTAGAACTGATTTGGTTAATTTGAGTGCTTCCCTTGAAGAATCTCCCAAATAATGAGTTCGTTTCCATTCCCTTGCTAAATGGTGAGTGCTTCACTTATATAATCGCCTTTTAGAACCTTCTTGTTAATACATTGATGAGTATTTTCTCTGTCATGCTCAACTAGGAGTGACCAAATTTTTTTGACATTAATTTGTGCCTTTGACAACTTTGTTAAAGGTGACTATCTATATTTGGTTGTAGACAATCAGCATTAGGCTAAAATAACTGTTCCAACTGCCATGCCATCTTGGTTCTTTAGTTGTTCTAAAAGAGGATGGGCATATTTTTATTCCAATGTCCAACTCTGTTGTTTTCTCATTGGTCTTGCAATGATGATATGGTGATTGCCCTTTCTAACTTCAGTTGGATAGATTCAGTATGTCCTATGTACATTGTAATGAGCTACATTATGTGGCCCTGGCTCATTGTTTTATCCATCTTCATGCCATCTGCTGAAAACTTAGTGCTTACTGAATCTAGTTCCTTGTTATGTTCATTTCAGTTTACTCCATCTAATCATGTTTGGCGTTGGTTCCTTTTATTATTTTTTCTTTTTATGAACACAACCTGCAAAGCTAAGCTTGTGCAATGGTAAGTTACGTTGAGACAAGTGAAAGACTCGAGATACAAAACCAAGAGAAGCAATCCAACCCATGTTTTTTCCTTCACATTATTCTTTTCTGGAGACAAAATAAGGAAGTTGTATATATTTTTCTACTCCCTCTTACACTGTCAGGAACATCTTTGCCATAGAACTCTAGCAGTTTTCTATTTGTTTCCTCAAATCATACCCATTTTTTTCAAATCCTCTTTCTCGAAAGGTAGGAGAACCATTTTCCAAGAAAACATTATCACAATTCACAGCAATTTCATTATGTTCAAAGGCTCACATCTTGCTAATCATTTAAATTTGTACCCTTTTTATACTATAAAACCCTTAAAGTTAGTTTAAGTTGGGAGCGTGATCTACTCTGTTGATGGGTTAATCTTAGATACTACAAATCACTAAGCCATAAACCAAGAATTATGTAATACTTCATCCCATACTGAACAAATTATTTTTGCACTACATTAATTTTTTTTTATCTCAATGTGAATGTGGTGCATCATTATATTTTTCTTACTAATAAGTGACTAAAAATCCTCAAAGCCATTGGTACTTGTACCATCCCACATTTTGCTTCCTTCTTGTGATATCTATGGTCCAATATATGATTCCATCTTTGATAAGAGCCTTTTGCAAATGGCCGACACGTCGAATGATTTTAGACTGACCCCATCTTGTGTGCAATATCAAACTGTGGTAAAAGGCAATGTAGGATCCAGAAATTAACATTCTATCTAACCCCATCTTGTGTGCAATATCAAACTGCAAGTTTTTGCCCACAAAAGATAACCTAAGGAGGAGGGAAATGGACAAAGAAGTGCTAGCTATTATGAGAAGAGGGAGATGGCCTCTTTTCTAAACTGAAAACACAAATACTATCCTGGTTCAAAATTTATATGTCCTCATGAATGTTTCAATGGTGGGTGTTCATTCTCTATTTTTGTTTTTTCCTGTTATGTGTCTTGCATTTTGTATCTACTCCATCAGCTAGACATCATCATGATTAGGAACTCAAATGGACCTTCATCAGTACGATGTAAGTATCTGTTCTTCCATTGTTTCTATTATTGTTTTTTAGTCTAGTATATTAATCAGTAATAATTTTTCTGATGACTCTTGTTGATGAGGATGATGGTCAAGGTGGTCCTAGGTCCTTTTACAAGCATTTCCATATATACATTATATAATTTGGCATATCTATGCATCAATCTCTCCTTCATAACAATGTTCACTGACATGTGCTACAGAAGATGTTCTCACTTTATGGGACCTAGACACAAATGTTCTTGTAGCTGTAATTGGAGATACTCTTACAGTGATTGTCTGAATATCATTATCTAATTGTGTTGTGTGTGTAAGTAGACATTTGACGTGGATCATTGTTGAAAAATGATTGATGGTTATCATACACATTAATTTGTCATGGAAGCTTACCAAAAGAGATGAGGCCTTGGTGCAAAGCAAGAGTGCCATAGAAAAAGGTTTATTTTTTAGTGTTTTTTTTAAATGCAAAATTCTCTGTTTTCATTGACAATTTTATTGAATTGAAGTTGGGTTTCTTTGGAAATTTATTTAGGATCTGTTTGATAGTATTTTTATGTTTGTTGAGTTGAATTCTTGAAGAAACAATGACCAAGAAAAGGAGGCGGTTGATTGATAAACAGCCCGATGGCAGTAGTGGAGGTTATTCAGGTGGGTTCCGTGATCTTGAAACACAACTCAAGCTTTATGGTACGGATTCCAAAGAACTCAAGTGGATTTATCTTTTCTTTTCCTTTTTTCCTTTATTTCTGGAAGATGACTTTGAAATGGCATTTGGTTGTTTTGTTTCTTTGAATCTGGCTCTCCAATGTTAGAAAACGGTAACTTTCATTTTGAGTTTTTAAATTCCTAGGGCCTCAATCAGAAATTCACAACCCAAATCAATTTTTGCAGAAAGATTCAAAATTGTTTGGCATTTAGAGAGCCAAAGTTTCTGTGGCTTAAACATAGATGACTTGACCTTTTGTTGTGCAGATGTAGAAAGAAATAAAAGAGCTAATTCAACATTAAGATCTTGCTCAATCTCCTCTCAAGTTCTACTTTGATAACATTCTCATTGCCTTCATTATCTTGATTGTTGGGGCACAAATGGTTGTATCCTGCATGGCAGTACACGATTGTTTCTTGCTGCATGGCCCACGTTTCAACAATCCACAATGAAAAGAACAATTACTATTTTCTTGAATCAGAGTACCTATGCTATGCTTGGATGTACACAAGGATGGTTTTGTGCTTCTATTTTTCATTCTTCTTCAAGGTAACTCAATAAACAAAATTGTTAGTCTTATTCTATTGGCATTTATTATTATTATTATTATTATTATTATTATTATTATTATTATTATTATTATTATTATTATTAATTTTACAGTAATAAACATATGCTAGAATTCTAGATATTACTATTTAAGAAATTCCTCTTTCTGTTGCTTCATCTTCATCTATGAATGCAGATGGGTATATAATCTAAGTGTAGTTTGAAATCATCCAATCACCCTGCCATGTTTACTTTGGTGAGTTGGCTCTGCCATATTCAGGTTTGATCAGCTCTACTACATAAATCTCCATTTTCTTTGAATGAGAATACTGTTGGGGTTCCTTGGGATTTCTATGGCTCCACTGTATTTTTGGCACATGCAAAGTGGTTGCATTCATAGTATGAATTCAGTGGGTTCTCTGAACTGTTGGCTGTCCTTGAAAGGGTTGTCATAGAATGATTGGCCAAGAGTTTGCAATGTACATTTAGGTTTCTGGTTTGTATGAGCGAGGCCCATGGTTCATTGATCCATACTATTTCAAAGGTATTATAGAGGTTTCCATATCATGCACCACCATGTAGGTATGTTTGTAGTTTGACTGATGTGCAGTTGTGTAGAAGACTAGAGGCTAGATGTTTAGGCTTACAACGTTAGTGTTTGCTGTATGTATGGATTTATGGGTGGTTGTCTTATTGCTGTACGTTGTGTGCTATAAGGCTGTTAGGAGGGTGGATTGTAAAAGTCAGGGGTGTGCCGACGGAGGTATGTCTATAGAGTAGGGTTCGGGCCCCCCTTCTGTTTTATATCTAGGTGTGGCTTCACACAATGGTTGTTGCAGGCCTTCTAAAGTTTGTTGTTATCTTGCAATCTAGCATGAAATCGGCACTCAAGGAAGACCTTTACTGGTGTGCTGCATGATGGGGTTTTTTGCCCCGTGCTCGACCAGTCGTGAGCCCTGCTCGACCGGTCGAGGGCTGGTACGACCAGTCGTGGGAGTCGAGTCGTAGCTCGACTCAAAGTCCAGCGAGTTCGGACTATTTTTCTCCGAGGTTCTCGACCGGTCGTAGGTGACCCACAACCGGTCGTAGGTGAGCTACGACCAGTCGTAGGAGGCTAAGACCAGTCCTGGAATTTCCAGGACTAGTCGAAGGTTATGCAGTTTGTTCCGCGATTTTGCGCGAAAGCGCAGCATGGTGAGTCCTTTCATGGCGGGATGCGGAAAGGAGTTTCCCAAAACTATAAAAGGGGTTGCCTAGGGTTTTCTAGGGATCACAAAATAGCAAGAGGGTTTCCTAAAGCTTTGCGAGGATTTGCTAAAGGTTTAGGGCTATCAAAGGTGAGAGAGGGAGAAAAGAGAGAGGAAGCTTATAGAAGGGAGGTTCTGCTCGTGGAGGTTCTCTACTTTGCAATCTATATCTCAGCGCTTCTATGTCCTCATAATCGGTTAGATCTCTCCGTTTTCTCTATTTCTCTTATTGTTTATCCACTCCTGCGTGAGTGAAGAAGATTGTAACATTCTACTTCATAGTGGATTGTTGATCTGGACGAGGTCCCGTGGTTTTTACCTCTTTGAGGGTTTTTCCACGTAAAAATCTCTTGTGTGGTGTGTGATTGATGCTTTGATTTATTTCATTGCTTTATCCATAATTCTGGTTTGTTTCGGGAGGCTAGATCCTAAGGTTTGTGCAAGGCATCCCAACAAAGTGGTATCAGAGCTAAGTTCATTGAACGGGTAGGATCGGTTTGAATTATGGAAGGTGGCTCAAGGATGATCGCCTCAATGGTTCTAATGGACCATATGGAAGGCTAAGATGGAGGACTTGCTTTATTGCAAGGACCTATATTCTCCAATCTCAGGCATATCAGCAAAATCCAAAGATATGACTGATGATGATTGGAAGAAGATGGACCGAAAGGCGGTGGGGTTTATTAGACAATGGTTGGATGACTCTGTGCTCCACCATGTGTCTACAGAAACCTCGGCCGAAAGCCTATGGCTAAAATTACAAGGGCTGTATGAGAGGAAGACAGCCGGTAATAAGATATTTCTGATAAGGCGACTTGTGAATCTCAAGTTCAAGGATGGTGGTTCTGTGGCCGAGCACATGAATGAGGTCAACAATATAGTGAACCAACTCACCTCTATGAAGATGGTCTGGATGATGAATTGCGAGGCTTTACTATTGCTTAGTTCAGTTGGGAGACATTGGTGGTGTCTCTAAGTAACTCCGCGCCAGACGGAAAGATATCCATGGAACAGGTAACCAGTTGTCTCTTCAATGAGGAGACAAGGAGGAAGTCTCAGGGGTCTACTCAGCAAGAGGCCCTTGTGACACAGGAACGGGGGAGAGGAAAGAACAGGAAGGGCGGAAAGGCCCGAGATAAATCAAGAGGCAAGTCGAGTAACATAAAATAGGTTGAATGCTGGAATTGTGGCAAGAAGGGCCACTCAAGCATGAATGTCGTGGTAAGAAGAACGCACAAGAAAGGAAAAGGAAGGAAGATGAATCTGATTCCACTGCTTGGTCGCTTCGGATGGTGACATGGTAGTTATTCTTTCTACGGATCACGATGTATGTCTCACGGCTACGAGTCGGCACCGACTGGGTGATAGACTCGGGAGCTTCTTTTCATGCGACTCCACACAGGGACTCCTTCACAAGCTACAAGTCAGGTGACTATGGGACTGTGAAGATGGAAAATTCTGGTGTATCAAAGATCATGGGAGTCGATGATATTTGTGTGAAGACCGATGTGGGCTGCACATTGGTTCTCAGGGATGTGAGGCATATCCCAGACCTTCGCCTCAACTTGATGTCGACGGGAAGGCTGGATGATGATGGCTATGAAAGCCGGTTTCTTTGGTGGGCGATGGAAGCTCATCGAGGTTCATTGATCGTGGCTAGAGGAAAGAAGTGTGCACCCTGTACAAGGCAAGTGTCGGTATGTGCAAGGGTGGATTGAAGCAGCCAGAAGATTCATTATTGACATGTGGCACAGGCGTCTAAGCCACATGAGTGAAAAAGGGGGGCCTACTAGCAAGGAAGCGGCTCCTTCCAGACGTGTGTGTATGCCTCTCAAAACTGTCTTGATTGTTTATCGGGAAACAACATAGAGTTTCATTAATTAAAGCTCGCTTCTCATGTTAATAAAGTGCATGCATTAGATTTGGTTTATTCTGATGTTTGTGGTCCTATGAGGATAAAAACCTTGGGTGGGGCATTGTATTTTGTTACTTTTATAGATGATGCATCTAGGAGGGTTTGGGTTTATGCTTTGAAATCCAAGGACGAGGTCTTTGGTGTGTTTAAATTGTTTCATGCTATGGTCGAGAGAGAGAGAGGGTAGATCATTGAAGTGCATCAGCAATGACAATGGTGGTGAATACATTGGCGACTTTCATGAGTACTGCAAGTCCCAAGGTATACGACATGAACAGACGGTTCCCAAGACCCCCAGCATAATGGTGTAGCTGAGCGAATGAATCGCACCATTGTTGAGAGAATCAGATGCATGTTATCCCATGCGAAGTTGCCCAAGACGTTACGGGAGAAGCAATGCATACGGCAGTGTATTTGATAAACAGGTCTCCATCAGCCCCGTTGAATGGAGAAGTGCCTGAGAAGGTGTGGACTGGACATGATCCATCGTACAGTCATCTCAGGGTGTTTGGATGCAGGGCATCCGTTCACGTACCAAAGGACGAGAGGTCCAAACTCGATATGAAGATCGGGCAGTGTGTGTTCTTAGGAGTACGGTGATGAAAAATTCGGTTACGAGGTTATGGGATCCGACCGAGAAGAAGCTCGTCGGGAGCAGCGAGATGTGGTTTTCTTTGAAGATCGGTGTATCGAAGACATTGGTAAGCGAGAGAAGAACCAACCCTATTCGGGTGAGCTAGAGGACATGGATCCGATTACTCCTCCGGTGCGATGACGGGGAGTACAGCCAAGGTGCGAAGGACGAGGGAGTTCCTTCGGAAGATGGACCGGGGAGCGGCCCCTTGATCCACTGTTGAGCCACGGGTGAGGAGGTCATCTACACCGTCCAAGAGGTACTCGCCGCATGAGTACATTATGCTAACCGATGGGGGGGGAGCCAAAAGATTATTCTGAGGCCCTAGCCGACGAGCATAAGGAGGAGTGGTTGAAAGCTATGCAAGAGGAGATGGAATCTTTGCATAAGAACCACACCTATGACATGGTGAAATTGCCTAAGGGCAAGAAAGCTCGAGCAACAAGTGGGTGTTCAGAAAGAAGATTGAGCAGAAGAATTCATGAACGAGGTTCAAGGCCGGACTTGTGGTGAAAGAGTTTGGTCGGAGGAGGAAAGGCATAGACTTCGAGGAGATATTCTCACCGATTGTGAAGATGACATCCATACGGGTGTTGCTTGGGTTACATGGATCTGGAGATAGAGCAGTTAGATGTTAAAACTGCCTTTCTCCATGGTGACCTGGAAGAAGAGATCTACATGCACCAACCAGAGAGGTTCGAAGTCAAGGGCAAGGAACATATGGTGTGTAGGCTGAGGAAGAGCTTGTATGGGCTGAAACAAGCTCCACGACAATGGTACAAGAAGTTCGACTCGTTTATGTTGAAACATGGGTATGACAAAACGGAGTCGGACCACTGTGTGTTCACGCGCAAGTTCTCAGATGGTAATTTCTTAGTTCTGCTATTATACGTTGATGACATGCTCATCATGGGAAAAGACATCAAGAAGATTGTGGTGAAACAGGAGTTGGGCAAGTCTTTTGCGATGAAAGACTTGGGCATGACAGATCCTAGGAATGGAGATAACCCCGTGAGTAAATAGCAGGAAACTTTGGTTTGTCATAAGAGCGGTATATTGAGAAAGTCCTAGAGCGGTTCAATATGAATGCTGTGGCGGTCGGTACTCCACTAGATGGTCACTTGGGAGGCGAGCGACAGACGGTGTCCCAAGACGAAGGCGAGAGGTGGAAGAGATGCGAGAAAATACCCTACGCGTCACTGGTGTAGGAAGTTTAATGTATGCTATGGTGTGTACACGCCCGGATATAGCATATGCGGTTGGTGTAGTGTAGGTATCTTGCCAGTCTCGGCAAAGAACATTGGCGGCGGTGAAATGGATACTACGGTATCTAAGAGGCTCATCCAGGTTGAGCCTATGTTATAGTGACGGAAAACTGTGTTAGAGGGCTACGGATGCGAGATATGGCGGGTGACATAGACTCAGGAAGTCTACATCGGGGTTCATGTTCACGTTTGGGGGAGCGGTTTCTTGGCGAGCAAGCTACTGAAGGTCGTAGCATTGTTGGCACGGACTGAGGCCGAATACATTGCGATCACGAAGCATGTAAAGAGATGCTTTGGATGAAGAGGTTCCTACGGGAACTTAGCACGAGGGGAGGAGCACGTGTCTATTGCGATAGTCGAGTGCTATACACTCGAGCAAGAATCCAAGTCGGCATTCCAAGTCGAAGCACATGAGATTCGGTATCATTGGATCGAGGATACTTTGGAACAAAAGGTGTTACGGCTGAGAAGGTCCACACGGACGATAAACATGATGACCAAGGCTTTGCTCAAAGGCAAGTTCGAGGTTTTGGGCGGCTTGAAGAAGGTGGATCCCTCCCGGGTCAAAAAGGGGGAGATTTGATGGAGTTTTTTACCCCGTGCTCGACCAGTCGTGAGCCCTGCTCGACCGGTCGAGGGCTAGTACGACCAGTCATGGGAGTCGAGTCGTAGCTCGACTCAAAGTCCAGCGAGTTCGGACTATTTTTCTCCGGGGTTCTCGACCGGTCGTAGGTGACCCACAACCGGTCGTAGGTGGTCTACGACCAGTCGTAGGTGAGCTACGACCAGTCGTAGGAGGCTAAGACTAGTCCTGGAATTTCCAGGACTAGTCGAAGGTTACGTGATTTGTTCGCGATTTTCTTGCGAAGCTATGATTTGAGTCCTTTTGCAACTGGGATGCGGAAAGGAGTTTCCCAAAACTATAAAAGGGGTTGCCTAGGGTTTTTCTAGGGATCACAAAATAGCAAGAGGGTTTCCTAAAGCTTTGCAAGGGATTTGCTAAAGGGTTTAGGGCTATCAAAGGTGAGAGAGAGAGAGAGAAAGAGAGAGAGGAAGCTTATAGAAGGGAGGTTCTGCTCGTGGAGGTTCTCTACTTTGCAATCTACATCTCAGCGCTTCTATGTCCTCGTAATCGGTTAGATCTCTCCGTTTTCTCTATTTCTCTTATTGTTTATCCACTCCTGCGTGAGTGAAGAAGATTGTAACGTTCTACTTCATAGTGGATTGTTGATCTGGACGAGGTCCCGTGGTTTTTACCTCTTTGAGGGTTTTTCCACGTAAAAATCTCTTGTGTGGTGTGTGATTGATGCTTTGATTTATTTCATTGCTTTATCCATAATTCTGGTTTGTTTCGGGAGGCTAGATCCTAAGGTTTGTGCAAGGCATCCCAACACTGCAACCCTTTCCTTTTTTAACAAACAGGTGATGAGTTCTCAAATAGAACAAATACGTGCACATACACACCAATAATAAAACAATACATGCATAAAGAATGTCAAGAGCATGCTTGATATAGGGAATGGCACTCTCTACTTGAGTTTTTCTCGTAGGCAAATAAATAGCTTTGCAAATAATCCACTGTCTCATGAGTTGCTTCCACTGTTCCACATGAAAATCTTCCATTGAAACTCTCAAGATCTTTTTAGAATGCTGAAATTTTTATTGAAAATTAATTGAAAGAAGGAAAGCTATCCATTAAGATAACGGACAACTATTGCCAATTAGAAGAGAGTCCCTTACTTTCAGATAGCTATCAGATCATTAAATAACCATTTTGAGTTCAAGAGTTTTTCAGATAGCTCTTCTTGATCTTGATAAAGCTCTTTTCTTCTGATTGTTTAAGTTATTTAGAAACTGAAATGCTTGCAATGGCTTGCAATGGCTCTTGTTTTAGTGGTATGCTGGGAATGGGATTCTTTTGAATATCTAATCGGAATCCTTATTTAACATTGACAGTCGACAGATGTATTTGCATGTGTTATGACAGATTTCTTTTTTGGAAAGTAACATTACCAGGGATTGAACCCTGGATCACTCACACATACTTCTTAATCTTATTATGACAAATAAAATTTTTCCTGGTTCACTGGCTTCCTTTTACCTAAATAGTTCGCTATCATCTTGATGAGGACCCAAAGACTTTGAAGGTGTTTCCCATTCCACTTCATGATGCCAGTGGCTCAACTCTGCATTATGACCGGCTTAGCATTTCACCTGATGGAAAGATATTGGCAGCAACCCATGGTTCCACATTCTGTCATGTGCTGAAACTGGAAAGGTTTTGGATACAGCTGAAAATTCACATTAAGGTTTTGGATACAGTATAAAGATTTGTTTTAGATATTTTGATATGTAACCATGTGCTAATATTTATTATATGTTCTGTACTTTAATTCATAGAAACTATTCAATTAAGGTTTGATTTATTTCACTATAGGCATTGTCTGCCTATCAATTTCTTTACGGTATCTGCCTAGGAGGGCTTCCATGAATTTTATTTATTGCCTATCATATACCTAGAATAACTAAGAGTTTCCCTGTATCTTATTGGGGTAAGTTGATATGGATTCAACATTGCCGTATTAGCTGATGTGAAACTGATTTTCTGAACCCCACTCAGCAGGCTATGCATTTACCGTGGCTATGGTACCAATTGCTACGGTCATACTGTGGGGTTAATCATATTTAGCTACGGATTTTATCCGTAGCTTTTGACCATTTTTCAAAAAAATGACGATTTAGCGGCGTTCAGCACAACTGTCAGTAAAGGTCCTGGCCGTCGGTAAAGCCTTTACCAGCTGTTAGCTAACCGCAGGCAAAGGATTTGCCGGCGGTTTTCTTGGTCTTTGCCGGCGGTTTTGACCGCCGATAAAGCCTAGTTTTCTTGTAGTGTAAACTATTATAAACTTCTCAGTTGTCCATGAATTTTAATTTGGAACTGATGGATTAAAGTCTAGGTCAAAAACAACATCAAGATTATATATATATATAAAAAAAAACAGATCAATTCTCTCGTAATCTTTTGAAATTTGCCTAACCCAACTTGCCCCAACGTGGCTCTAAAATGCAAGGAATTTGGACAACCTAAAAGGAGACCTAACCCTAGCTAGTTAGGCTCTGGACTTTTAACACGACGTTCACATTAAATGGGGAACTAGAGATTGGTCACGTGTAACCTGCCGATCGAGGCATTTGGCCATCGATGCTCTCAGCCGGACCCAGCTCTCGGTACATTTGAGCCCAACCCACACCTGACTTTTGATATTAGTGGTTGGGTCCGGGCCTAAAACTACAGTGGGGCTCATTTTGGATGGGCTGCCATGTAAGAGACCTGATCAGATATTTCGTTGGTTTGAAAAGCACCCTACAAAATGGATGATTAAAGATAGAAACGCCATTTTTACCGTAGGGTGTATTTGGTGGCTCCCAATATGAGGAGATTTCATGATAATCATGAAATTCATTTTGTGTTATTTGGTGCAACCAAACGTGACATAACCTACTGTTATGATCTCGAGGGTTTAATAGGCTAACTTGATCTATTCCATCAGTTCTCAGGCTTTTGGTGTATTAGTTAGGTTGTTAACAATTGATATCAGGACTGTCATGAAAGTTGGCTGACCGGCGTGTTAGAATGTTATGATTCCAAAGGTTTGAAGAGTCTAACTTAATGTGTTCCATCAATCTTGAGGCTCTTGGCGTATTAGCTAAGTTCTTAACACCTATTGGCATCCATGATAAGTAGGGAGAATCAATTAAAAGAAACTGAAAGCGGCTCTTCCTTCCTCCACATGTCACTTAGTAAAGTAATCTTGATTTTTTTTGTATGGAATTTTTGGAGGTAAGGTTTGGATTTTCTTAGAAAAGGATCGGAGAGCTTTGGAATTTTATTCACCAATAGAATTGGAAGATCAAAGAGAAGATAGGTTTGTTTCTATGCTTGCATTGAAAGGGGATATGTTCAAAGGACTGACACTTTCAAAGCTTCATATTCAATATGCGACCAACAGATGAGTGTGTATGCCATCCAACTTGTGCATGAGCGTGTCCCATCACGATCAACTGAGGGTTTAAATGAGACGAATTTAACCATCACATGGCCCCGCCACTGGAATTTGTGTAATTAAATAGACAAAATTTCCATTTTTTTCTTCAGTTGTATGGGGCTCAACACCATTAAATGCACAGCGTTAAAGTCCGACCCACATCATGTTGGGGCCCACACAGCTCAACCTCTTGGGAAGAGGTCGATCTCATGGGAACTTTCCTAGAGGTGGAGCTGTGTTGAGCCCCACTGTGACGTGTGTCAGACATCTACCTTATCAGCCAGATGCACCGTTCCATTGTTGGCTACCGGCTTAAAAATCAAGTCAATTCATAACTTGGGTGAGCCACACTACATACAACAGCTGAGAGGGGTTACCCTCTCATTAAAATATTCGTAATCATTTATTGGATCCACTGAGATGTTTTTCACAAATCCAGCCCATCCATTGTATATGTCCCGATTGGACGAGGGTCGGACCAAGTTTCAGGCACATCCATAACTCAGGTGGGCCCCATCAAGTGCTTTTACATGTTTTAAGCATGTCTTCACATGGTTTTAGCTAATATGGCCCACATGAACTCCTTATACAGGCCTCATTTCTGGAATATCGCGTTACCTAAATGACACTCATTAAATGCACACGGCACGACCTCATGGGAAGTTCTCGGCACGATATATATATATATATATATATATATATATATATATATATATATATATATATATATCAACTGTAATGTGGGACCTGCCACTCGAATGTGTATGTACAGGCACTTTTTCATTGTTTTTTGATGTGCGTGTAAGATCCAACCAGCTGGGCATCAGGTGTGCCATGACAATGGGAATATGAAAAATCAGCCCAATCCAATGGCCCAATAAGCCACCACTTGAATTTGTAGGTTTGGGATTTGTTTTAGTTGTTTTCCATGATGCAGTTCTATGGCTGGATTTTCCTAATTTTTAAAGTGTCCCATATTCATATAATGGCACACAAGTTCGGTGGAATGGACGTCATGCACACACTACATGAAAGCATGAAAGGTCATTTTTAGCTGTCTGAACCACAACTATAATGAGATAATTTCATTTTTTACACTATCATTTCCCATAGCTCTGAAAGTTTTACTCCCATGGATGTAAGCATTGAAATATGCCTATCATGGCTTTAAGATTAGGATTAATCTAGCTTATAATGTGGCTCGTCCACACCCGGTAGGACCATAATGACCAATCTCGTTCTTAGCAATTTTGGCTGAGGAATTTTCTGGAGATTTTCATATTTGATGTTTTTTTTCTGGTGTTATTATTCAGAAAATCTCATATTTATGAATTAGTACATCAACTTTATTATATAAATATGTAGTTATAAAATAAGTTGTTTTATCTTCTAAATGTACTTATGTTTTTTTTTTTTAAAATAAAAAAACATAATAACTTCACAAAAATAGTACAAGATTTTAAAATCTAAATGATATTTGTCACAATGGGCAGGAATTGATCTGGTTCAATGCCCTGAGTCACCCTGGACTTGGGCAAATTGGGCCAATTCAGCCCCTGGCAAGTCCTGATTCAACTCAGGTCTGAACTAGTCACTCTGAGTTGTAAGTCTTTTAACCATGATGACTATTCTTTGTTTGATTCTGGTCATGATAAAATTCCAAGGCGTCATGTCTCTTTTTAGGAAACTCCAAATGTTACTTTAAAAAAATTACATAAAAATCCAAGACTAGTACGATAAAGCCCTCCTAGCCCTAACTGGTCTAGAAAGGCCTTGGCCGTACCTTTAGGCAGGGCTCATTGGGGTTGTGCTATGGGAAATCAATGTTTATTGCTTTTTAACTTAGTTTTATACCTAGATTATTCATTCATTCATTGGCCTATTTAATAGGTATAGAACATATATTTTTAGGGAGGTTTGAAAGGACTTTCTTCGATTATCTTTGGGCATCTAAGATTGAATACAACCTTAGTTAAGGAAGAGTTGTGGTCGATGGATCTTAGTGTCTCCAACGTTACTCTACATATTTTATGACAAACTTACAGTATCATATGAATGATCATCTTATGTGAGGAGTTAACTTGATATCAGGTTTGTGCATAGATGGTACTTTAATTTAATGGGACCTTTCATCAGTTCCATTGGTAGGATGGCTGGCAAGCAGTTCTATAATTTTAGTCTCTAAAAAATTATTCCTTGATGAAATTTTGAAAAACAATTTTTTTTTTTTTAAATACTATTTATGATATTTATAAAAATTAACTTTTCATTAAGCTACCTTGTTGATTAAGATAATTGTAAAAGGATACCTTCAGCTAGTTTTCTCTTATTTTCTATTTTTTTTTTCATAAAATGAAAAAAATGGCCATAATTATTTAAATGTAAATATCATATTTAAGAATAATTTATTATTATTATTATTATTATTATTTTAAATGAAAACACCCAACTCTTGTTTGTGGACGGGAATTGCCTGCCTATTGTGCTCGTAGCTAGGTGCTATGTGGGGCTCCCCATGATGTATGTGTTTTATCCATGCTATCCATCCATTTTTTCGTATTATTTCATGGCATGAGCTCAAAACTGTGTTAGATCCAAATCTCAAATAAACCACACCACAGGAAATAATGGCTATTCAATGCCCGCCATTAAAAACTTCTTAGGGGCCAAAAATAGTTTAGGATCAAGCTCATATTTGTATTTTTCCTTCACCCAGGTGGACGTGAACTAATCAAAAGATTAGATGGGATCAAGCTAATATTTGTATTTTTCCTTCAATTACCACGGTATATTTTGTGATCGACTTGAGATTTGGAACTGACTCATTTTTGGGCTCATACTCGAACCCTTGATCAGGTGTTGAAACTCATAAGAGTCTACCACTGGGGCAAGATTAAGGACCCTTTTAGGCTAGTACCTTTTTTCTTTTTTCTTTTTTTGTTCATATCCTAAAATGGTTTGAAAAACAAATGGATGGAAGGCGGGATAAAACACATACATCATGGTGGACCCACAAAGCACCACCAACTAAGTAACCGCCGGTAGAACATGGATTGAAGGTATTTCTTGCCACAGGAAGTTAGGTGCGCCCATTCGCGCTGTTTGTGAGAAATCCAACTTGTCCATCCTTTTTTCCAATTCACGTTAGGACATAGGCTCAAAAAATGAGGCAGATTCAAAACTCGAGTAAGCTTCGTGACAGAAAATAATGAGAATTGGGCATCATCTATTGAGACATTTGTACAGCCCGAATGTTTTGGATCAGGCTATTATTATTGTGCTATCAGGTCATTCCAAGTGACATTATGAGCAGCATAGATGGCATATAAACAACACCGTGAACTCTGGGGAGGTTTCAACGCTAGGCATTTCCCTACCCAGTTTTTCCTGCCGTGTAGCTCACTTGAGAGCAGGATGAAGAGTTATCATGTTTACAGGCCCACTTAGCTTCCGGTCGCTCATTCAATCGACGTCGCGTCAGTGGGGGCAATCCGCTTTCCAAGGAGAACGGACTAGGTGCGGGCCAGGTCTCACCTAAAAGAGTGCTGCTCTGACCGTCGGGCTCACCTTGACATATATGCATTATATCCACACCGTTCATTCATTTTTTTTCATCCCCATTTAGTCAGTGGACCCAAAAATAAAGTAGATCCAAATCTCAGGTGGACCACACTACAGGAGAAAGTGGTGATTGGATGTTCACCGTTAAAAACTTCCTGGGCCCCACAATAATGCTTATTTGCCATCCAACATGTTAATAAGGTCAAACAGACCAGGATGAAAGGAAAATAAAAATATCAGTTTGATCCAAAACTTTCATGGCCCACAAAAAGTTTTTAATTGTCAATCATCATTGTTTATGTCGTATTGTCCACCTTAGACATGAATGGGGTTCATTTTTAAGTTCATGCCCTAAAATGAGCAAGCAAAACGCATGCCCTACAACGAGCAGGCAAAACACATAGACCGCATGGATATACTACAGATACTTCAAGGAGGGCTCCAAGGTCAGGGCCGCACTGCGTTGAATTTGGCTGGGCCGCACCTAAACTTCTATCCATCTTTCCCATCTCACCACAATCTTCGGTTCTCTTCTCCATCTGCCAAGCTCTCCCTCTCTCAGAGTATTAGACTTGATTTGGATGAGAGATCCAAGCTGTTCATCATGTTGGCCCCACTTTGCCTGTGCTATGCCCCAAAAGTTAGGTACGACTTCTCATCTAGTGGGCCACATGGTTGTTCAAGTTGAAAATAAACACCTACCATTGAAAACTTCTTGAGGGTCGTAAAAGTTTTTTGGATGAAGTTGATATTTGTGTTTTGCCATAATCCAAGTCAATATGACCTTCTAAATAAGTTGAATGGCAAATAAACACCATGGTAGGTTATAAGAAGGTCGAAATGATATGGAAAATGGATACATAGTGTAGATATAATACATGCATCATGTTGGGGACGGAACTTTCTCATGTCAACGTGTTGTGTTCTACATTAGGCAAATGGTAGTTGGAGTCTGATTACATTTTAATTGGCTTTTGTGTCATTTTATAAAACGTAGTGGGGCCAAGGTTTGAACCCGACATAATCATTTCCATTGCTTTCTAAGGTGTGGTCCACTTGAGCTTTGGATATACCTCAATTTTAAGTTAATGATTTAAAATAACATGAAAAAATCGATAGCCTGTGTAGATATAACACACACATCATGGTGAGGCCCCATAGAACTTTGTAAAGTCAACGAGTACAGATCTCTTGTTGTGTTTGGGAAAACTTAGTCGAGTCATTTATCAAGAAATAAAGAAATGAAATAAAACCAATGAAATTAATCTTTTATAATTATCTTCAGAAATAAATAGTTTAGTGAAAAGTTTATTAAAAATGATGGAAATGAAAAGTTTATTTTAAAAAATGATGGAAATGAAAGAAAACTTAAAAAGTAAAATATTAAATTCCATAAACGGGATTTGAACTCAGGTAGTCTAGGTGAAAGCCAGATTTCCTAACCGGACTAGACGACAATAGATTAATGATTTCAAACTCTAAAACGTTTAATAAGTAGTAATAGTAATTATATCTTAAGGCACTGTATTACTGATTTTTTTTCTTATCATAAATGATCGGTGCCCCAAGCATGTAGCTTCTTTTGGACCAGTGGATTAACCTGATTTGTTTTGCACCGTCCACCTGACCAGTGGATTAACCTGATTTGTTTTGCACCGTCCACCTGACCAGTGGATTGACCCTATTTTTAGTGCAGGGAATTAATATAGTGGTACAGTTCTAATGGTAGAATTTGGATCTTGGATTTTGAATCTATCGACACATGTTAGCACGTGTGGCATGTACATGAATTTTATTGACCACACGTGTTACTAGCAAAGTTCTACTTAGATAATACACATGAACATTCGAACTAACCAAATAGTGGCAGGCCATAAACTCCCATCTAGCTCGTGTAGCGTAGCAAGAGTGTTTTAACGTAGTGAAACGAATAATTCAATATTTTGTAGGTCATAGCGTTTTTATATTATTGCATGTAGCTTCTAGCATATTAATCTTTGAGATTTTTTAATTTAATCATTTTCTTTATTTTAATGACTTTTTATATTTGTTTTAATTAATTAAATATTATTAATTAAAGTAGTTTGCTTGGAAAGTTGTTAACGTAATAATTAATAACTTGTTTGAACATCTCACCTTTTAGGTATTTTTATTTTTTCTTATTATTTATTATATTTTAAAATAAAAAAATAGGAATATAGCCTGCAAGCTATGCTACGTACGCTGTACGCCATAGAGGTTATGCTACCTAACAGGCTATAAATATTTAAAACATTGCTCCTGTCATAGTTAACCATCGTTTTAAAATGCTAGCGACTCATCTTTCCTCACACGTGGCATCCATGTATATATTTAGGCCACCTAAATTGTGGGTCACATTGTGGATGGAGCATGCATCTAAAATAACACCGATCTATCAATAAATCCCAGCCATCTAATTGATGGCTATCAAATAATTACATCAATGGAAAAATCTTGTCTGTGTAATTTTTGGAGTATGCTTCATCCACAACTAGTTTAGAGATTTGGATGGCCTGGATGGCCCTACAACCATACCAAATACACAGTTGAAGAGTCTACTCATTCCTCCTTGGGAACAATTCCAGAAAATGATGTGATGACTTTATCGACGGTAACGATTGACTAGGACAATTTCTCTTAGGACATGAATTGCTTGGAAACAGGGGCAACAGGAGTTCCACAACCCTTCGTGTGGCCCAAAAATGATATGTACGTGCGTTTGTCAAATACCACGTCTAAGGTGAGAAGGGGACGTGAATTGCTCAACGTGGCCTAATGACAAAGTAGCACGTAAACATTTTAATCTTGGATACGGATTTGGCCGGCAGCTCCCTAGTTGGCAAAGGAGAAGAGCTTTGAAGGACCAACATGATGTATGGGCTTTATCCACACTGTCCATTCATTTTTCCATACTGTTTTAGGGTACAAGCCCAAAAATTAGGCAGTTCCAAGACTCAAATAAACCATGCGGTGGGGATTAAACACCTACCATTGGAAAGTTTTTGAGGGCCCATAGAAGTTTTGGATCAAGCCGATGTTGTGGTTCGATTTCCAATTTGGTCATATGATCAGTGGCGTGCCATAATTGAATGTGCAACTCAATTTAAACCAAATAACTACAACTCGAAGTACCACAATAGCGGATACGTCGGAAATTAATAGTATGTGACCGAGTTTTAATAAACCTATTCAGTCACTTGTACAATATTGCTTTTAGATGGTTAGATGATATTTACATGGTATAGTTCTTCCTATGAAAATGAGTCACACATTTGCCTAAAATGACTTTACACACACACACACACACACAATCGGTCACAAAGAATAACTACATAACATCTCTTTGAATAAAGAACTTTGTTTGATACTTGAATTGAATCCAGCATGTGAGTATAGACTCAAATTACAAGTAAAGCTAACGATTATTAGATAATTGCTACGGATTATATTAAAGAATGTAAATGATTGATAATTAAAGCGCTAATTAAAAAATATATTTGGTTTGATTTGATTTAGTATAAGATAATTTTTCTTGTTGAATTTTTTTGCTATTTATAGCCTTAATCTGATCATATATATGCTTCCCACATGGTTGCTGTAACCGTTTCAGCACTACTTGTTTTTTTTGCTTTTAAACTTGTCATTTGTCTCGATAATTGCTTTAGTGCAACTATTTTCTCTTAATAGATAAAGTGGTATTGCTCCGTAAATACTAGCTATATTGTCACAAAATTCTCAATGTATACCACTAAACATCTTCAAATATACCAAGCAACTCCCCGATAGTTACATACAACATTTCTTCATTCGCTCTTGTATGAATTATCAGAAATAGGGACAAACAAATGATATTTGCTTTTTTCCTTCATCTGAGTATATGTGATCTTATGAACAAGTTGGATGGCAATTAACCATCACAGTGGGCCTTAAGAAGGTTTCAATTGTAACCGTCATTATCACCGCTGCTTCCAATGGTGTGGTTCACCTGAGCCTTGGATCTGCCTCAGTTTTGGGCTTGTACCTATAGTAATATGGCAAAATAAATGGACGGTGTGGATAAAACTCATGCATCACAATAGCCCCTCAAAACCGTTGTTAGTTCCTAACTAGGGACGGGTAAAGCACACAAGTCTTTTTTTCATTTAATTATTTATAATTAACGTACACATGACATATCATCATTGCCAGGTCAGGAGTTAAAAGGAATACCCGCTCCATTTTTCATTCGAGCTGAGGAAATATTTTAAGTGGCCAACTGTCGTCAACTGGGTCAAGATCTCACAATCCAACATCTAATTTCCATCTTTCTTTTAAATTATCAACGGTCAGCTACAACAACCCAGTTTACATATTCACGGTAGATTGATCAACGTTGAAGTGATTATCGTATTGAGACTAGATCGTGTGAATACTAAGACCTTTCAAACTTCTAATGACTCTTTCGTCGTAAGGCCAAGGCTGAAAAATATACGAGCTCTTGGAAAAGATACGGAGTTGGACCGTTGAATTGTCTTATAATCGTTAGTATAGTTGAACCAACCTTCACCGAAGGGGCCCACTCTTCTCTAGAATCTCACAATTCGTTGCTCAAATTTTGGTGATGCAGGCCGTACACATGATGGTCCACACATGGATGGGAGATGGTCGAAAAATCTCCCATTTGGAATGTTTTCCTTGGCATCCAAAGAGAAGCGATCCAAAACTCAGGTGGGTCACATCATCTAAATTCATGCATAAGATCTTTAAAATCATGTGGTGTGGTCTATTTGAGTTTTGGAACGGCTAGAGCTTTGTAGTGTCCGTTCATCTTGGTAGGACGCATCTTCTAAATGGATTTAGATGGTATTTACAAAAAAAAAAAAGTGGGCCCCATACACAATCTGCAATGTTTTTAATGGTGGGAGTCCCCAATCCAATTTTACCCTGTGGTGTGGCCCACTCAAGTTTTAGATCGGCCTGACTTTTTGCGTATTTAAGAGAACATGGGGGCGCAAACGATAGACGAATTAGATGCCATGCATGCAGACATCGTGGTGGTTCCCACATATAGCATTGTAAGTTATGCTTAATCAACAAGGTTTTGTAGTGAATCCAGTCTCGGTGGGAATTGTCCATTTGCAAGCCAACGATCATATGCTACAGTCTCGGTGGGAATTGCCCATTTGCAAGCCAACGAGCGGGATGATATTTGTATGGCCATTCACAATGATAGGGTCCAACCGGCAAGTTCAATGATTCAATTGCAGTGTGAGAAAAAGAAGTATCCATTCTTTTCTGTGCAGCTTCCTACAAGACGCCATTAATCCTTTTGGGGCCTGTTATCTGAAAGAGTCTGGACTACGCATGGATTTAAAACTTATGTAGTCGAGTCACTACTTGGCCAAGTTGGGGTGACTCGGGTCTAAAACCGGATCGGGTCAAACCAGGTCCAAGCCAACTTGGATGAGCTGCATCCAAATCCTTTTGAGTGGTCAATGCATGGAATTACGTCGTAACTGGGCCTGGTGGGTTTGATCCAGTCTCGAGTTCAAGCCCATGATCTACTGCACAACTCCAAGCCCAGTGTAGATCAGACTGTGAGCTGAAAGTATGCAGCCGAACCTCTGTACTTTTTTTTTTGTCAGGTTGTTAGTACACCCCACTGTCAGTTCACAAATCACTGTTAGCCACCCCCATTAGGGAATCGATGCTAAGACCTCGGTGTTGAAATGAGGTATCTTTCACTCAGTCTACCACTTGAGCTATGGATCAGGGTGTGCGAACCTCTATACTTGGATTTTACGCCTGTCCGTTTATTGCAATGGTCTGCCCCACCTGACACAGGAATGAACGTGATGAGGTCGATCACAGTCTTCCTCAAGGATAATTACTCTAATCAATGGAGCTTCTCTGGACTCTTCATAAAGATTCCTTGAATCCACATGGGAAAATAAGAAAATAAAAATAATTATAATAAATTTGAAAATAACTTGCTTGATGATAAAGACAAGTTTACTGCCTTTTATCAATGAAGAAGTTTCATAATCAAACTCCAACTCAAGCTCTCTAAAATCATAACTTACTATAAATAGTAAAGGTTTTGATTTCCATTAGACTTCATGGTTTTCGGCTAAAAATAGTAAGTTTCCAATTTGGCTTAACCACATTATTTTTAAAATTTTTCTAAGTCCTTTTTCATGTTGGGCACGAGTCATAAAACTCAATAGATCAAAAGTTAAGATCAAACTAAAACTTACTATAAATAATAAAAATGGAAATAAAAGGAATTTTCAACAGTTGATTTGATGGAATCTCACAAATTCGGCATGGGCAACCTGCTATAGTGGGGTTGGTTGGCTAAAGTAGTTTCTCTTATCCGAAAATCAGATATGGTACGCAGGGGCGGCTCTAACAGGTAGGCAGGTGAGGCAATCGCCTAAAGCCCCCTAATTATGAAGGCTCCATATCATAGGAACAAGCTTTTAATACTCTAACAATATTTGGTAATCTATACACATGCACTGAGAAATTGCAACCTTTGAATATTTTTAAATTAAATTAAACAGATATAAAAGTGGGTCCTAGTTTAGATGGTTCATGAAAAACAAAAACAAAACCACACAATGAATGGATCTCCTAACTGGTTGATTCTTGTACACTAAACAAATTATTTGAATTCAATGTACAAATTCCCACTAATTGGAAGATGGAATAGTTAAATCAATGGATTTTTTGTAATTTAGGCTATCCAGAACGGATCACCTAATTTAGACGGTTTGGATGGAGTCAAAATATGCTATATTAACAATCTAGGAATGCCTATTTATTAACTATAACATTGCTAGAGTACTATACAATTCTAAATTTATTATTCTCACAATGGACGCGGATTGCATGCAGACCACTTTAGGGATTCCTGTAACCCTGAGCTCTGTGGGGTCCACATTATTATATGTGTTATATCTATTCCGTTGATCCGTTTCTTAATCCCATTTTAGAATATTAGAAAAAACATGAAGCAGAATCAAAGCTCAAGTAGACCACAACACAGAAAAAAGTGGATATTGAATGCTCACCATTAAAAACTTTTCTACAGGCAGCAGAAATTTTGGATAAGCTAATATTTATGTTTTCCTTTCATCCATCTAGGATTCACCTTACGAACGGTTTAGTAATTTTATCAATCAAAACTGACTTACTGGATAAACTTCAATACAAAAGTTTATTAATTTTTATAGTTTAATTTTGAATTTATAAATTTTTTATTTTTTAAACTGAAAAGCCTCATTTTTATGACTTGCCTAGGGCCCCCAAAAATGTTGAGCCACCCCTGATGGTACGGTTGAATAACTCATTTTGGTTTGTGAGATATGCCTGTTTTAGCATTCTGATGATCCTAATCACTTCTGCAACAGGCCTTTTCTGAAAGTATCCACAACCCACCCTACATATCCACCTTATGTGTCGAACAGCCTGATTTTAACGCTGGGCAAATTACATTGTCAGATCTTTCCATGGCAATTGGAAGATGGCACTGTACTGTTCGGGCTGGGCCCATTCAACTCTTTTGCCAGGCCCGACCGGCCCATTAAAAGCCCTAACAGTACTTGATTCGGTGATCCAAACCATTGATTTGGTGCATCCCACCACCATGGGTGGGATAAATACTAAGCTGCGACTTACGGTTCAAGGGTCTAAAGTCTCGTCCAAAACCGCTACATATTGCCAAATGTACGGGTATTGTCATGAACGATACAGCTGTATTGGCCATGGTTTTAAGTCTCAGATTAGTCTGATACAACTCCGATGAGTCTAATACAACTCTTCCGAGTCAGATACAACTCGAGAGATTTGAAGTCTAATACATGGACCGAGTCGTCGCACTTGAGACTTTCTTTACCTGCATAGAGAGATTTGAAGACGCCATTCCTTTCTCCTTCAAATGCAAGCATGGAAAGATTCCTGCTTTTGGTTTGATGTTTGAGGTTCTGTAGTAGGAACAAAATTCCAAAGTCCACGGATTCTGTTCTTAAAAAAATAAAATAAAATTACATTCACGAGTCAGATATAGAACTGAAAAATTGACAGTGGGACAATCACATGCATTTGCTTTTGTTATAATTAAATGTATGGGAAAGTCCAATTGTCTATATTTTTTAGAGGTTGGTTATAGAGTGGGCTTTGTCCGTTGCCTCGTGACCTGTTTGGATTTATAAAAAGTATGGGAAAGAAAATAATGTTCTTTAATAAATTTTATTTCTAAAAATTGTGAGAAATGGAATATTGTTTTGCTTACTTGTTTTCATAAAAATTTTCAAGAAAATTTGAATCTAATTTACAATTTTATTTTATTTTTGTTTCTGAAAGAAATTTTTTTTTTTTTTCTTGAAAACAAAAAATTTAATAGTTATTACATGATGTTAACTTAGCTTTTTTTTTAACACAAATATGTTATGCTAGAAAATGAAGAGCTGCACATGTGGCATAGGCGCAACATATGTGATGCACTTGAAATTGAATTTTGGTACATGTGAGGTGTTGAAGCTGTAGGGTACACATTGGTACATTTGGCATGTGGGTACTTAAAGCTAGAGGGTAGCACTTGTGCACATTGGCTCGTTGGGACATATGATATATATGGGGCAATTGAAGTTGGCACTTGTGTCACGTTGGCATTGTGGGATGGGGCACCAAATTGCTTGTAACCCCTAGCTAAAGAGGTCCCTTGTCACCCTTGCCACCAATAAGCTACACCGTGGGTGAATTAGATGGGAGGCCTATAGTGAGAAGAAAATATTCTGAATTAGATGGGAGGCCTATAGTGAGAAGAAAATATTCTCGCTTTTCAACCATTGGTGCAAGGAGGGATTTTTTCAGAGTTGTGACTAGAGCTCGGGAGCAGCAAGCCGTGGGTTCATCAATGTTTGTCGTTGCCACTAAGCTCAAAAACCTTAAACTCGCCTTGAAAAGCTGGATAGCCACTGAGCCAAAATTAAATGAACAGCTTGCCAAGGCTAAAGAGGAACATCTTGCCATTCAAACTCTCATTCAAATTGATCCCTCTTCTACCAATGTTGCCCTTAAGCGTAGTGCCGGAGAAAAGCTTGACAATGTTCAGTCTATGAAATTCTTGATGGGTTTTTTGACTCGTCCTTGACCGGTCGTGAGCCTCGCTTGACTGGTCGAAGGCCGTGGTCGACCAGTCGTGGAAGACAAGTCGTGGCATGACTCAAAGTCCAGTAACTGTGGATTATTTTTCTCTGGGGTGCTCGACCAGTCGAAGGAGGTGCTCAACCGGTCGAAGGTGGCTCTCGACCGGTCGTGGACTCATTTCAACCAATCGAGGTTACGCAGATTCGTTCTGCAATTTTGCGCGGATTTTCGCAACTAGGATGCGAAAAGGAGTTTCTTAAAACTTTAAATAGGAGTTCCTAGGGTTTTCTAGGCATGACAAGAGGGTTTCCTAAAGCTTTACAAGGGATTTGCTTAAGGGTTTAGGGCTATCAAAGGTGAGACAGAGGGAGAAAGAGAGGGAGAAAGAGAGAGAGAGAGAGAGAGAGAGAGAGAGAGAGAGAGAGAGAGAGAGAGGAAGCTTATGAAGGGAGGTCCCGCCGTGGAGGTTATCTACTTGTGCAATCTATATCTCGGCCGCTTCTATGTCCTCAAGTTAGATCTCTCCGTTTTTCTATTTCTCTTATTGTTTATCCACTCTCGCGTGAGTGAAGATGTTTAACGTTCTACTTCATAGTGGATTATTGATCTGGACGAGGTCCCATGGTTTTTACCTCTTTGAGGGTTTTCCACGTAAAAATCTCTTGTGTGGTGTGTGATTGATGCATTGATTGTTTTCCTTGCTTTATTATCCATAAGAAAAGTTTGTTCTGGAGGGCTAGATCCTAAGGTTTTGTGTAAGGCCCCCAACAAAGTGGTATCAAAGCTAAGTTCATTGAATAGGTAGGATCGGTTTTGAATTATGGAAGGTGGCTCATCAAGGATGATCAGTCTCAATGGTTCTAACTGGACCATATGGAAGGCTAAGATGGAGGACTTGCTTTACTGCAAGGACCTATATTCTTCAATTTTAGGCATATCAGCAAAATCCAAGGATATGACTGATGATGATTGGAAGAGGATGGACTGAAAGGCGGTGAGGTTTATTAGATAATGGTTGGATGATTCAGTGTTCCACCATGTGTCTACGGAAACTTCAGCCGTTAGCCTATGGCTGAAATTACAAGGGCTGTATGAGAGGAAGACATCCGATAATAAAATTTTTCTGATAAGGCGACTTGTGAATCTCAAATTTAAGGATGGTGGTTCTGTGGCCGAGCACATGAATGAGGTCAGCAATATAGTGAACCAACTCACTTCTATGAAGATGGTCTTGGATGATGAACTGCAGGCTTTACTATTGCTTAGTTCATTGCCTGACAGTTGGGAGACATTGGTGGTGTCTCTAAGTAACTCCGCACTAGACGGAAAGATATCCATGGAACAAGTAACTAGTTGTCTCTTCAATGAAGAGACAAGGAGGAAGTCTTAGGGGTCTACTCAGCAAGAGGACCTTGTGACACAGAAACGGGGGAGAGGAAAGAACAAGAAGGGCGGGAAGGCCCGGGATAAATTAAGAGGCAAGTCGAGTAACAGAAAGGATGTTAATTGATGGAATTGTAGCAAAAAGGGCCACTACAAGCATGAATGTCGTGGTAAGAAAAATGATAAGAAAGGAAAAGGGAAGGAAAATAAATCAGATTTCACTGCAGTCGCTTCAGATGACGATGTTGTAGTTATTCTTTCTGCAGATCATGATGTATGTCTCACGGCTACGAGTCAGGACATCGACTGGGTGATAGATTCATGTGACTCCACGCAGGGACTCCTTCACAAGCTACAAGTCAGGTGACTATGGGACTGTGAAGATGAAAAATTCTGGCATATCAAAAATCGTGGGAGTCGTTGATATTTGTGTGAAGACCGATGTGGGCTACACATTATTTCTAAGAGATGTGAGGCATATCCCAGACCTTCGCCTCAACTTGATGTCAACAGGAAGGTTGGATGATGATGGCTATGAAAGCCGGTTTACTGGTGGGCGATGGAAGCTCATCAAGGGTTCATTGATCATGGCCATAGGAAAGAAGTGTTGCACCCTTTATAAAGCAAGTGTCAGTATATGCAAGGGTGGGTTGAACGTAGCGGAAGATTCAGCTATTGACATGTGGCACAGACGTCTAGGCCATATGAGTGAAAAAAGGCTTCAGCTACTAGCGAGGAAGCGGCTCCTTCCAGACGTGACAGGTACACCTCTCAAAACCTGTCTGGATTGTTTATCAAGGAAACAACATAGAGTTTCATTTATTAAATCTGTTTCTCATGTTAATAAAGTGCATGCATTAGATTTGGTTTATTCTGATGTTTGTGATCCTATGAGGACAAAAACCTTGGGTGGGGCATTGTATTTTGTTACTTTTATAGATGATGCATTAAGGAAGGTTTGGGTTTATGCTTTGAAATCCAGGGACGAGGTCTTTGGTGTGTTTAAATTGTTTCATACTAGGGTCGAGAGAGAGACAGGTAGACTATTGAAGTGCATCCGCACTGACAATGGTGGTGAATACATTAGCGACTTTCATGAGTACTGTAAGTCCCTGGGTATATGGCATGAACAGACGGTTCCCAAGACCCCCTAGCATAATGGTGTAGCTGAGCGAATGAATCGCACCATTGTAGAGAGAATCAGATGCATGTTATCCCATGCAAAATTACCCAAGATGTTCTGGGGAGAAGTAATGCATACGGCAATGTATTTGATAAACAGGTCTCCATCAGCCCCGTTGAATGGAGAAGTGCCTAAGAAGGTGTGGACTGGACATGATCCATCGTACAGTCATCTCAGGGTGTTTGGATGTAGGGCATCCGTTCACGTACCAAAGGACGAGAAGTCTAAGCTCGATATGAAGATCAGACAGTGTGTGTTCTTAAGGTACAGTGATGAAAAATTCAGTTACAGATTGTGGGATCCAACCGAGAGGAAGCTCGTCAAGAGCGGGTGAGCTATAGGACATGGATCCGGTTACTCCTCCCGTGGTGCCTGATGACGGGGGAGTATAGCAAGGTGCAGAGGACAAGGGAGTTCCTTCAGAAGATGGACTAGGGGAGCAGCCCCCACTGGATCCACCTGTTGAGCCACAGGTGAGGAGGTCATCTAAGAACAGACAGCCGTCTAAGAAGTACTCGCCACATGAGTACATTATGTTGACTGATGGGGGAGAGCCAGAAGATTATTCTGAGGCCCTAGCCGACAAGCATAAGGGGGAGTGGTTGAAAGCTATGTAAGAGAAGATGAATCCTTGCATAAGAACCACACCTATGATATGGTGAAACTGCCTAAGGGTAAGAAAGCTTTGAGCAATAAGTGGGTATTCAGAAAGAAGATTGAGTAGAAGAATTCACAGACGAGGTTTAAGGCCAGACTTGTGGTGAAAGGGTTTGGTCAAAGGAAAGGTATAGACTTTAAGGAGATATTCTCACCAGTGGTGAAGATGACATTCATACGGATGTTGCTTGGGTTGGCGGCTAGCATGGATCTCGAGATAGAGCAGTTAGATGTTAAAACTGCCTTTCTCCATGGTGACCTGGAAGAAGAGATCTACATGCACCAACCAGAGGGGTTCGAAGTCAAGGGCAAAGAGTATATGGTGTGTAGGCTGAGGAAGAGCATGTATGGGCTGAAACAAGCTCCACGGCAATGGTACAAGAAGTTCGACTCGTTTATGTTGAAACACGGGTATGACAGAGCGGAGTCGGGCCACTGTGTGTTCACGCGCAAGTTCTCAGATGGTGCATGATTTCTTAGTTCTGCTTTATACGTTGATGACATGCTCATCATGGGAAAAGATATCAAGAAGATCGAGAGGCTAAAACAGGAGTTGGGCAAGTCTTTTGCAATGAAAGACTTGGGCCCGGCTAGATAGATCCTAGGAATGGAGATAACCCATGACAGAAGCAGCAAGAAGCTTTGGTTGTCACAAGAGCTATATGGCTTCTAACCTTCCAAGAAAGACAATAATCTTGGATATCATCTAGGGATACAATGATCTCTTTGAGTTAATCACAATCCAACTAGCAGATAGGTGCCTGGATGATGGGAACTGGATGATTGATGAGTTTTTATTTATTTCTTTATATCTATTGCAGATTTTTTTTTCAAATTTCTAAGAAAATCATAGGAAATTTTACAATTACATACCAAAGTATGTGTTGAAAAAAAAAGCCTCTACATGTTTAACAACCCAAAATGGTCACTTATCTGTTAAGATGTCAAACACAACAGTCAACAGATATAGATAAAAGGGAATGAGTTCCCAATAGAAGGAGCTCAGTTATGCGCTTAGCCATACATACCATGGCAATAACATTTGTTTCTCATCCCAACATGGGCAAAAAACGAAAAAAAAAAAAAGTTTAGCCTAGAGCCAATACTCCAAAACTCATTGTACACATGTGTACATACCCACAACTATAATTCACTGAAGCCATACTGTTTCTCAAATGGCCTTCAATAATAACCTTGCAAGAGACCTCAATGTTGGCAGTTTTTCACCCAAGATACAAAAATAAGTCCTATCTATGCTACGAAATCAAGACATCCAGAAACAAATTGTCTGATAAATTTTAAATGCTTAAGGTATTGCATATTTGAAATTTTAGTGTTAGTCAGCTCCCAAAATCAGATTGTTCATTAACCAATCTTAAACTGACTTATAAGACACGCCATCACCAAGCAACATTCCCAAAATTAGATCATTCGAATAATCATATTGATAGTGGATGCTTCTTTGCTAGAATATGACCATTGTTTACATATAAAACAGAGTGGAAGGTGAAAAGTGATAGTAGAGATTAAGTTATGCACATGCATTATTATCGTGCATATGTTTGGCACTAACCTAAAACAAAGAGCTCCGAGGCCATGACATCCACTCTAAGCAGTTGCTCCAAAATAATAGCCTTGAAGATCTCCAAGGACCTCACCAGATGGGTTCCAAACATGCATATAGAAAGGATGGGAAGTAACTGAGATAGATATAAAGATGTATATGTTTAGGCAACATCAAGGTTTTACATTATTTGCTCTAAACATGATATATATATATATATATATATATATATATATATATATAATTTGTACGGAACTCGAGCAGAAGCTCCAAAATATGATTGGATTGAGATTAGGAGTTGGAGAAGATGATGGGATCTGTTGGCATGTTAGCAAGCCTAATGGTTTCCTCTTGTGCCTAGAAGAGTGGGTTGTCCTCCACAGTATGAAATAAAAATAAAAATTCTAGAAATTCTAACAACAGCTTCTCAGCTAGTTTATTTATTGTAAATCCTTGAAAATGTGCTTTTGTATGCACCGGTATTATCAAATGTTTGAGACGAGTACATGAACCAGGTTGTTTGGTGGAAAATCCACAGATAACTACATGTTTAGATGTATAAATAGCTCACTGAAGTCTGACATTTATTTCTTTTATTATTTTCTCTTCTTCTTCTTTTTCTTGCTAATCATGGTTTGTTACTACCATGGAAAAACTTGCTAATCATGGTTTGTTTCTCCATGCTTACATGTTTCTGAGTAAACAATTAGGAAGAAATTAAAAAAAAATAAAATAAAATAAAATTTCCTTCTAAAAGGAATTCAAACTTGAAGCCATGGTGATGGGATCCTGTAGTAGGTGTATTCTTGTGGAACATCCTGGTTCCTAGCAAGCCTCTCTAAAATTTTAACACACTTTGGAAGACTACTCCAATATGCTTCATGGTAATTTGAAACTAGATGGTATCTAAGATGTGTTGAGAATCCAAGCAAGAATCTTCTACATAATGATCACAATAATAGTAGTAAAGGAATAGATTTAGAAACATGTAGTAAAGGAACAGATTTAGAACCATGATTTACCTACTCCCATGGATTGACTTACATTTCTCATTTATTTTTGGAAAGCATTACACGCTGCACATCTGGTGTAAATTTAGTCATATGCAATTACAAACAAAAGAGAAGTGCAATTAGAAAAACCTCTGGCTGCAATTCTACACGATCAGCAAAATCAGCATCTGCAACTACTCGAACTCTTCCAACAACTGTCGCAAGCATTAAAAGAAAAGAAAAGAAAAATCAGAATTGATCATAATTTTTTTTAAAAAAATTCGAGACTACAAAATCAACATCTGCAACCACTCGAACTCTTCCAACAACTGTCCCAAGCATCTGTATGCATAGCAGTTTGTATATAGTAACCTATTTGCAACTGTGTATGCAGCTGTTGAAATCCAGGTTACACATGGTTTTGACAAGTTTATGGATGTTAGAACTCTTTAATACAGATGGCACTTCAGAGATAGATTAATGGTTTTGAACTTTTACTTTCCTTTTTTTTTTTTTTTTTGTCTTTTTGAGGGTGATTAATCATGTTTACACCAGACTTTGAGTCGAAAAGGTAGTTGTGGAAATTATTTCCTCCAAAAATCATGACCAATGAATTGGATAGAATATACATATAAAAGTCAATACCATCCAAGTATGCCTTCAAAACTCACCAATTTTTATTGACAGAGCACCAGCGGCCTACGTATGAAAAAATAAAATCAATGTCTTTCCAACATTGGAAAATGAAATGGTAACATATAAATGTAAATAAATGCATTTAATGAAAGACAATTTGCATGTGTGATATGAAGTCCAACCACTATAATGCAACAAGAGCTGCAAAGATATAATTGCTAAATATTTAGGCATAACATTTACAAGAAAGGATGGGATAGTTCACGAGCATGGATTATGCTTGACATTTACCTATATTTTCTCAAAACAGGGGAAGCACATCAATTAAAATACTTGACAAAGAAAGAAAGAACTACAATTCATCAAGCAGAATGTCACATGGAGTTGAATATTAACATGCAACAGGGCAGTTGTGGGCACATGTACTGTAAAACCCCATGGCACCCAGATCCTCCCCCAAAGAGAGACCCAGGCCTAAGAAGGAAAAAACTATCCCATTGACATTCGGTGTTCACCAGGAAAAAAAAAAAAACAAAAGGACTTGAAAGAAGCCTATCGTAAGGCCTACAGGGCAGGAAAGGATGAAAAGACTACCTGAAAGTAGTTGATCATGATTGTTTTAGAGAAAAAACTGTGGAAAAGATTGCCATTCTCTAAAATGTTGAAGCTCATTTGTGTATACAACCCTGCTCATGTACACATACATGGCATTACACATGCCAACATGACTGATGCATGAGGTATTAGAGCTTTCTATGAGATGGGCCACGTTTCTTAGACCATGTTCTCCAAGACTCTTTTCCAATTCTTAGTCCAGAGAGACTGAAGGCCTAAATGCTATTTTTCTAGCCATCCATTTGTTTTGGGTCGTATGATCTATACCGCTTAGCACACATGATGGAAAGTTCACATCTCTTGCACATGTACATTTGTTTATATATCAACAGAGAAATATCATTTCACAAACAACTTAACAGAAGCATCAGAGGTTTTTTTGCAGAAACACAAGGAACAGTGATATCTTTTTCCTATGCCATGTTGCCTGTGATAATCAAACATCAGAGTCTCTGCTACACTCTTCCCTTCATCATAACAACTCCTAACCCCTGCAATACATGCAACATCATTCAACACGAGAGTGTTACATCCCAAATTCTAATAATTAATCATTAAAGAATCAACAAGGAAAGGCATCTACACGAAAAAAAAATAAAAATAGAAAATTGATTGCTAGAAAGAAGAGTAAACATACCACTGGGGTTAACATTTCCCCAATACTCCTCCTTTTGGGGATGTTCAAGAGGATCGACATACACCTCTGAAGTAGATGTCAACAAAATCCTGTTGAAATTAAAAGTTTTTTCATAAGAAACAAGCATACTCAAAAATCACAAATAAAATTAAAAGACAAATGCAATCATACTATCCATCCTCACTCCAACTCGTTTTGCAAGACGCAACATATTTAGTGTGCCAATTACATTTGTCTTTATTGTCTGTTGAAAACAAAATTTCCAGATCAGACACATTCTTAAGCTCAACGAGCATTAAAATGCACAAGCAAGCAACTATTAAAAAATTACTTGGAAAATAACCATTAAAAAAATAACAAGAATGCATGTGGGAACTAAAAGAGACTAGAAAACCTATAGTTCATTTACATGAACCATACGACCAGAAAAGGTTCTGGTAGTACTTCATGGCATTAAGCATAAAAAATGCAATGCAAACAGCTTCTCGTAGTACTTCATGGTTCCCTGACATTAATGACATTGTTTGAGAAGGATCCCATAGATTCCTTGCTTGCATGTGCAAGCATTTTGGTTTATCTCAACCGGGTTTCAGTGTCCAACTTCATGGCTTCAATCTGTCAAGGTTGATACTAGGAAAAAAAAAAAAGAATATGAGGGAAATTGAACCTCACCCATTCAGAAGGAAAAGCAGGAACAAAAAAACAGGTATTCTTTCAGAATATTCAGGGATTCAACTATCATGTATTCAACAAAAAACATAAGATCTGCTAAACAAATAGAAAGCTATAGACAAAAATTCTATTCGCAATCAAGTGACCAACACAAGCACCCCAATCATGGATGTATGGCATTTACTAAAGAACAACAAGGCAAAAACAAAAGAACAAGGGCGGCTAAAAGCTCAAGGAGCCTATCAAATAACAACACACAACAAAATGACCCCATTACTCTGGTAAAGGCTACCTCAAAATCACCCACTGACTAAAAAATACAAATAGCTGAAGCTAGAATGGTTAACTTTATTAAAGAACAGCAAGCAAACCCCCAAAGATGAGCGGTTGTCCACAAACAATCTGGAGAGTTTATTGGTTGGACATCCCCTTTTGACTGTTCCTTATCCCATGCCCACCTGAGTTTCTGATCGGGCTGATTTTTGGAAATCCAGATCATCATAGCCGCAAACAACATTTGAATTTGAAATACTATGCCAACTCTAACATATAAATTGAAAACTATTAGAACAGAGACATTTCATCAAACACTAGTTGTGCACACCTTAAACATTCACAACAATAAACCACAAAAGTGATTTTTTAGGAAAGCCCTAATCCTTTTCCCATTACAGAGTTTAGAAATCCCTAATTCCAATATTGTATCCTCGATAATCATAGATTTAGATCTAAAAATAAAAAACCTAAATATCTATTTGAGAGAAATGAGTACTGGTGGGAAGAGATGAAGGATTTATTTCTCTCGGCAGCACCAAACTGGAGATGATGCAAGTGAGGAAAGAGAGAGAGAGAGAGAGAGAGAGAGAGAGAGAGAGAGAGGCACGAGATCTGGAGATGATGCAAGTAAGGGAGAGAGAGAGAGAGAGAGAGAGAGAGAGAGAGGCAGATGGAGAGAGAGAGAGAGGGAGTCGGGAGAGGGTAGCAAAAGAAGAAAAGGGCTTTTTATATGATATTCATACCGATCGCAAACTGACGCCCCCTTTTAATTAGCGCCGCTAATTAGCCAAATACATCATCGGCTAATCCAGCTTTTGTTGTAGTGAGTATAAAGATTAAACTCCTAGACCATTCTCTTTCTTGAGGAGAACTAATCAAACAGTCGTTTATTATAAGTAGAAGATCTAATCCTTTAAAAATGTCCTTCACACCATGAAAATTAAGCAGATCCACTGATTGATCCGGACACAACATCAAAGTCAATGGGCACGTGTGGGCCACACAATTGAGTAATTCTGCCTGATTTTTATATCAGATGATAATCATGCGGTGGCCCAATTTCAGAGATTAGATTTTCTACACATGTGACATGTTGGTGGGAAAAATGGCTATATCATTACTTATGAACCACTGTATCATTTTGAAAGGTAGATTAGATATTCTACACGTGACATGTTGGTGGGGAAAATGGCTGTATCATTACTTATGAACCACCGCATCTTTTCTCAAATAATAATAATAATAATAATGATGATAATAAATAAATAAACCAATGGTAATGTTTATCTCTGGACATTTCTCATTTTTCTTACATGTTCCTCTTCTGAGATAGGGGATGGTTAGGTGAAAGCAAGTTTTGAATTATGATGAATGACACACATGGTTTGTTAACCCAAGTCATTGGCTTGTTATGTCCCATCCTCAGCTGGACTATGGCCCGAATAGCATTATGGGCCAAGATTCAACCCACTAGCGGCATGCATGTTAGAAGAAGAACTCCTAGGGCTATGTAGGCAAAATTTTCAGACTATAAAAGCCCAAAAATCACACTCCCTCACTCACATACGAATTTTTCTATTGCAAGGGAGAGAGGGAGTTGGGGAGTAAAGGAAGAGAGCTCCCAAGGAGCTGGATTTGGGAAATTTCCCCTCCTACCATAGCCTGCATCGAAGCCCACGACTCCACTGCCGTTGAAGCTGCCCACCAGTAATAGAGAGGTAATCAATTCAGCCCCTTTCCAGATTTTGGCATCTTAGGCCACTTGCATGCACTCTAACATGCAAATTCTATCGGTATAGGGCTCCGATATGCCAACCCATGGAACCAAAAACTTAATTAGGAGCAGCTCCACGAACTATCAGACTATTCCTAGGTGCAGACCATTATCCTTAGGTGACTAATTATTGAACCTAGGCTGAAATTAATAATTGTGTGTGCTAAATTGGTGTGCATGTTGATTAGCAAGAAATTCTTTGGTAGTTACTTCTCTATAAATTTGCCTAATCATGCTTAGAATAGCTAATGATTACTTACTTGTTAGATTAGGCCAAGTCGTTGAACTGTTGCCCTTCATTTATTTCACAATTTGCTATATGAAATTGATTCTGACTTATCTCCAAACTTGCAACAATTTGGGGGTAATGTGCCTACACGACGTCAATATGTTTCGATTGAGTTGAATGCCTATGTTTATTGTTATGCATGCCTGAATTTTCTGTGACTAAGAGTAGTTTATGATCTCCTATAAAAAATGCTAAATGATTGTCCCTTTCTCTGGTTGGTTAGCAAAATTTTGAGAACTGTACGAGCAACCCCACAGGTTGGGTTGCCCAGCAATCAATCTGACTAATCTAGGTCAAACACGAATAGCCGGCAGTAGTTAGACTACGTGGGATGCTCACACCTAATGTCGAATGCTTCACGGTTTGCTTAAATCGGACAAATTGGCCCACTAATTGACTAATCATATCTATCCACCATGTATGACCACGCTTGTTTGAACATAAGGCACCCTACGCCCATGGAGCGCCCACTGACAACATCTACGATGCGATCTACAAGTCTTGGGAGTTGGGCATGGTAGAACGGGATACTATGCTCGAGCCGTCGGCCTATGCTGGGGTGACGAGCCTCCCCATAGTGACCGCAAGCAAACCTAATTTACAATGCCGCCTTTTGTATGAGTTTTTTTTTCTATTGACGAACCTAAACGGATCAAGGATCGCAAGCACAGGGCCGTCACAGCTGCCTATATCTCGTGATTAGGATAGGGCATTGATTTCTTTAGGGTGTCCCAGCTTCCCCAAACCTGTTGGATGAATGGACATAACTAAACACTTGGCTAACATGATCATGACTGCATCGCATTAGTTAGGTTGGTGACTCAACAGTCAAGGTCATATTGAGGGAGTGTTGGACATATGCGAACATTAGATGGTGTCACTTGAGGGAGTGTTGGAAGGCGAGGGCATGCATATGTCATGATACCATGCATAAACATTAATAAGAGTAATTAAGAATTTTGTGCTTAGATGCTTTTCATTAATTACACTTGTGGAATCGGTAACTTGTGTAACTTGATGCTAATGAAACCACTGAGTTGATCACTCACTCCCACTTTGGGGTGGTGTTTTAAAACACCAACCAGACCCTGTCCTCGATGCAGGTATCATGGAGCCTGATGCGTTGTATGGGGTGATTGTAGACGAGGAGGAGGAGCTCTCCTACTTTTAGCTTCTGGGTAGGTCACCATAGGTCGCCCTAGGACCAGTAATGGGGCCTTAGGGCTAAGGGACATTTGTACATCTTTTGGATAATATATTTTGTTGAGACGCGGTCTCGTACATCATGCGTACTATCTCATTTTGCTAGTCATACATTTTATTAGTCATGCTTTAATTTAGTAAGTTAGTCGTAGTTCGTGCTGCATGATCCATTTAATTTCTCCAACGCGCATATAATCAATCAAATGATACCCATATTTTGACAATCCACGAGACATAAGTGGCACCCGGGAATTCAGAAGTTGGGCATTACTTGACCCTCGAAATTTAGGGCATTAGAACTTACTTGGGTTGAATATCCATCAACCTGCATCTGCCCCTGGCAGGCTTCTACCATAGGTAGGCATAAGCAAGGCCTGCATCTACTCTATATGTAGGCTTCCTCTAATGAGGGCATTCGATAATAAAACTACCAGGTAAACCATCTGGGGAGGTCCCCAGGAACTTAGGCACAAGGTGTGCATGCAGTCATCTAGATAGTGCCTCTAAGAATCAGCGTGGAAACATTATGGATGCATGTAATACGTGTTCCGTGTCTATGCATCAACATACTCAATTTGTATATGCATCTCTTGGTACGAGAAGAAACAATGGATTCATGATCATAATGGCTAACATGTTCATGTATTCAATTCACATTAATAATCATCAAAGTATAAATCAATATAAGAATAATCATCTTGTCATGTTATCACAACAACACAATAATTAATAAATCATGACAATCATAACAAACATATCATCTATCTTAACCGTATATGTATGAGACACGCTAAAATTCACTCACCAATTATTAGTAGAGTCAAATATATAAAGTAGTCATATTCTTGGGAATTTAGACTATGAATCCCTATTAAGATGATTTAACATATTACAATTCAATTAAACTATTTCACCAAGTGGGGTCCACTTTTGATCAACTCAAGATGACCCACCATTAATTCCTTTAATTAAATTTGAAAATCAACAATGGACTATCGATCAATGCAGTATATTGATCGAGCTAGGTCGAGGGCCCTCGATCGATCTTCCAATCAATCGATTATAGGTTGATAAAATTCATATTTTAACATCTTAAGTCTCTGGACACATTTGGTCACCTTTGATTAATCGGACCTGCCCATTGATCAATCAAAATAAGTCATTTAATTCGACTAGCTCACTGTACATATTTTATCATTCTCGATCGATTGAGATCACTCGAGGATACTCTTGATCAATTGAACTTGAACTTTGATCAAGCGGACCATGTTATAATTTTTTGACTTAAATTACTGGACAAAAATCGATACGTTCAATCGATCGAACATCAACTTTGATCGATCGACCGAAGTCGGCTAGATTTTATTACACAATATGAATTTCAAAAAATTTAGGGTTGTTTTCTCTATTCCTTAGCTTTTGAGAATTTAATCAATTCTTGGATTGGGTCCAACCCACCCCAATGGTTTTCTCTGCAACAAATTCAAAATAACCAAATGATTGCTTGAATCCAAAATTCTAGGATCTACAATTGTTGGTTAAAACATTTTTTATAGCATAGTCTAACATCATCTACTCTATTCATAGATCGTTGTGGGAAATCTCTCAGTCAGATCACTCTAGGATTCGAGGTCCTTACACAATTTGACTTTAAGATCCTTTTATTTGAATCTTCCTAAACTGATACGACTGGTTTTCTCAAAGTCAATCCTTAATAATATGAGATCTCATGCAAAAGTCATTCTCTTTCTTTAAAACTTCTCCATATATTAAAAAAATAGACGTAGGATGGCTTCGCCTCGTTTATTGTTTAGATCTAGGGTTTTTAGGTTGAGAATTTAGAAAAAAAATATCTGCAAAAAACTTACCAGTGGAGGCTTCTCTTTCAAAGGGCTTCTCTCTCTTTCTTCTATCAGCTCTTTGCTTTAAGATTTTCTATAGAGATTTACTGCGGTTTCCCCCCTTTAAATAGAGAAAGAGCCCTGGATCTAGATGATTCCACCAGGGCTTTGTAAATTTGGCAAAACTATAAATATTGTGGGTGTTAGAAATTAATTCACTGACCTAACCTTCCACCAAGAGTACCCCTACCAACTACGCTAAATGTGTGGTTTTTGTTTGTAACTATAAAATGAAATTAATAATTTGATTAGTTTGGTCCTTATATATCTCAAAAAATTAGAGTCGTTACATTCCACCCCCTAAGAGAAAAATTATGTCCTCGAAATTTACCTGATATAATATTCAAACAATTTGGGCTACATTTCTCAAATCTCCGATTCTTACTCTTAGGATGCTTTGCCAGCTCCATGATGAGTCTATAACACCTTAACCAGTGTCACGGTCTTGGTCCGTAAAACATGTTCCTTTCAATTTAGGATGTGAATCGATTTCTCGATGTATGTCATATCTTCCTATAGCTCGAGGTCTTGCTAGTCGATAATGTGCGAAGCATATCTTTCGTATTTTCGAAGCATCAATATGTGAAATATATTTAAACATTAGCTAATTGAAGTGGCAACGCGAGACGATAAGCCACAATTCCTACTCCCTCCAAAATCTCAAATGGTCCTATGAATTGAGGAGCCAACTTCCCTTTGGTACCAAAATGCATTAACCCTTCATCGGTGAGACCTTTAGAAACACACGGTCTCCAACCGAGAACTCCAAATCATGCCATCGATTATCTGCATAACCTTCTATCTACACTGGGTAACCAACAGTCGTTTTCTAATAATTTCTACCTTCTTCGTAGCCTCTTGAACAATATTAGGTCCGACCAACTATTTCTCTTGTACTTCAATTCAACAATTTAGCGCACGACATGGACACCCATAAAGTGCTTCATAGGGATTCATTCCAATACTAGCATAGTAACCGTTGTAATATGTGAACTCTGCAAAATGTAGATTGTCGTACCAACTTCCCTTAAAATCGAAGGCACATGCACGTAAAAGGTCTTTGAGTATTTGGTTTGCACGTTTTGTCTGCCTGTTTGATTAAGAATCATATGTTGTATTGTAGTCTAAAGTAGTGTCCATGGCTTCCTGTAAACTCATCCAAAAATGAAAAGTAAAATGTGGGTATAGAACTTGACACTCCATGCAATCGTACTATTTCTTTGATATATAGCTTATGAAGCACGTCTTTAGAATAATTGATGTGAATTGAGATAAAATGCATTGACTTCATCAGTCGATCAATGATTACCCACACTGAATCATGTTTCTTCTCAGTCAACAGAAGTCTAACTATAAAGTCCATTGAAATGCAGTTCCATTTTCATTCTGGTACCTTCAGAGGCAGCAAAAGACTAGAGGGGTTCTGATGATTAACCTTCACTTGTTGACACATAAAACATCAGGATACGTACTCGGCTATCTCCTTCTTCATATTTGACCACCAAAATGACTACTTCACATTCTAATACATCTTAGTTCCTCTCGAATGAATTGTAAACTTTGATAAGAGCACTTTCTTGAAAATTTCTTCCTCAGCTCCTGAACATTAGGCATACACAACCGATTGTGATATCAAAAATATTAATCTTATTAAATCTTCAATTTTGAATCATCATTGTCTTAATGTTTAGCCACTATCTTTGTTTACCACTCATCATTTCCTTGAGCTTTTATGATTCTATCCTTTAAATTTAACTTAATCATTATATTGTCGAGATGAATGTATTGTTCCTGAAATTGCAACTTTACTTTGAACTCTTTCACAAAATCCAACATCTCTCACTCTCGAATCATTAGTTTGCCTATACTTTATCACTTATATTACTTCCTACTCAAAGCTTCTGCCACAAAATTCACCTTGCGAAGATGATAGGATAACTTAAAATTATAGTCCTTTAAAAACTCCACCCATCTTCTCTACTCATGTTCAAATCCTTCCGTGAAAACAAATAATGGAGGCTCTTGTGATCGGTGAACAGATCAAATCACTTGCCATATAAATAATGTTGCCACATCTTAAGAGCAAAAACTACGATAACTAACTCCAAGTCATGAGTTGGATAATTACACTCATGATTCTTCAATTGTTGTGGCACCTATGCTAGTACTTTATCTTCCTACATCAGTACATAACCAAGTCCTAAAATCAATGTATCGGTATAAACTACGAACTTCACTCCCTCTTGAGGAATGGTAAGAATAGACGTCGAGGTTAACAATTGCTTCAGCTTAGCAAACGCCTCCTCACACTTCTCTGCCCACTTGAATGGTATACATTTTCTAGTCAAACTTGTCTATGGGTCAGAAATCTTTGAAAAATCTATAATAAACCTTCTGTAGTATCCTACAAGTCTAACAAAACTCTCAATATCTAAGACCTTTGTGGGTTACTCTCATTAAACCACTGCTTTTACCTTTGCATGATCTAATGCAACTCCATCCTTCGTAATTACATGTCTGAGAAATTTTATATTCTCCTACTAAAATTCACACTTTAAAAACTTAATGTACAGTTGATTTTCTTTTAAAATCTATAATGTTATTTTTAAGTGTGCCTTGTGATCTTCACTAGTCTTAGAGTAAATTAATATATCATCTATAAATATGATCACAAATTGATTCAAATATGGTTGGATACCCTATTCATTAAATTCATGAACATGGTTAAGATGTTGGTCAAGCCAAATGGCATAACCAAAAACTCGTACTGCCCATAGCGCATCCTGAAAGCCGTCTTATAAATGTTTTCTTCCTTGATTCGTAATTAGTAATATCCAGACATTAAGTTAGTCTTAGAAAAATAACATGCTCCCTTTAATTGATTGAATAAATCATTAATATGTGGGAGTGGATATTTGTTCTTAATCGTCACTTCATTCAACGGATGATAATCTATGCATAACCACATAATCTCATCCTTCTGCTTCATAAATAGCACATGTACTTCCAAAGGCGATGTTCTTGGTCTAATGAATCCTTGAGTCTTCAGCTCTTCTAACTATTTCTTAAGCTCATACAGCTCAATCAGTGGCATACAATAAGGCTCATTATTATAGGTGTGGTCTATGATACGAGGTCAATGCTGAAATCCACCTCTCTTCTAGGCAGCAATCCTATTATGTCTTGAAAAACTTCTGGATATTCCTTCACGATCAAAATTTTTCTCTAGCGTCAACTCATGTAATTCTCAATCCTTCAGCACCATAATGCATTCTACTCTTTTGTCCTTCTAGTGCCCTTGAATTTGAAAAGGCTCTATCTCTGTAATAGAGAAAGTTATTATCTTGGCATGACAATTGATTGTGGCATTATAGGAAGTAAGTCAATCCATCCTTAGGATAACATCATACCCTTTCATATCCATCACTACTAAGTCTACAAACATTGGAATACCTTCAATAATAATTTCACGGAATTTTCATATCTTGTCCAAAGTGACAATTTTTTCCACAGGTGACTCTACGGAAATTAACTTGCTAAGAGTTATGGGTTTCGTGCCTAATCCTTTAACTACCACAGTTACAATAAAAAGATATTGAAGCTCAAGAATTAAACAATATGGCAATGGTTTGATCAAACATGATAATTATACCTTTTATGACATTATTATCCACTTTCAGGTCTTTGGCAAGTGCGATGGCACAAACCTTGGCTTGAGTAGGCTGTTATCTGAACAATTGTCCTCCTTGAGAATTCGCAGCTCGCAATGATTGTTGGTCGATTCTGGTGTTTCGAAGACACTCAAGGAGGTGTGGAATGCAATGCATGTGGGTATGAGTGCACTGGTTTGGATGCTTAACATGAATGGATAGACTGGTGACTCAGTGCAAGGGATGGCTGTAACATCTCGAAGTTTTTGCAGCCCAAGTACATACTCGTGCGCGAGAATTCCGAGTGTTAATAATGTATAAATTAGATGCTTTAAAAATCACACCATATTTTTTTTCATTTAGATCACATCCAGTTACATTCATGAAGGTAACCATTCACGAGAATAAAATCGACATTATTTATTGTAACGCCCCGGATTTTTACCAACTTGGAAATAGACGTCCTTAGGCAATGGGTCGATCCTAACACGTTATTAACTTCTTAGAATTCAATCTCAAAGTCTAAAATCCCTTTTCAACCCATTTCCTTCAAAAATCTCACCTTCCGCCATCGTATTCTTCAAATTTTTCTAAGTACTTTCACATTAGACACTAATCCTAATGTTTAGGTGATGAAGAACAATACTTAAACAAAAACTTACTATAAATGGTAAATACATAAATAAAATGGACTTTTGACCATTAACCTTTTTGAAATCTCATGATATAAATAGGTTATTTAGATAGATCAGTTTCTCATACCCCAAAATCATATATTACATGTAGCGTAATGATGTTTTATTTAAACCAACACGATTTAAATGATTTTTAAACTCGCAAGTATACGAATCAGATGTAGATACGGTACGTATTATGAGATCGTTCCCACGAGGACTAATCATCACAATTCAAATCTATGACTCTCCTTAACTAATCCAACAAATAATGGACTGAACTACTAAGCACAATTCTAGGAAAAAAAAACAATTAAGAACAGGGAAGAAAATTCAATCAGAGAAAGAGCACTAGGACTTTCGAATCCACCCCTAATTATCCTAACCCTTGTTTTGTCTGTTGATTCACCTTGATCTAGATTGATACCACTTATATAGAGAAAGTACAATCTGTGTCCTTAATCGGGCATACAGAATGTCTAATTCCTTTAAGCAATGCCATGAATAACATATCCCATGTCCTTGATCGGGCACATGGAATGTACAGTTTATTAAAGCATCCTGTTTCTTCCTCTATAGGAAACTTGTTCTTGATACAGACACAAGCACCTATAATAAGCATCCAAACAACATCCATATATATACTTTAGTTAAGTTCATAGATGGAGAAGTATAGAATTTAAACCAATCAAGCTCACTTAGAGAAAGAAACAAATTAATTAATGTTCAAAGTAAATTCAACCAATATAAGAGCTAATCAAATTAGGGGCTTCATCTCAGCCCTAGCTGAGAGATTAGTGACCCATAAAATCCATCAAAAAGATTAAATAAAATTCATAAAAACAAAACACCAAACCAATCGATCTCTCTCTCTTCTTTCTTCTCTTTCTTCTCTCCCTTGCTCTAGATCTAGAATTCCTTGTTTCTGAATGAATTTCCCACGTCCACAATTCCTCTTTTATAACTGTTGGAGGGCTGGAGTCGGTGGTAGAGTTGTAGCAGGACATGGAGTGCAAATTTTCGCAGCCATGATCGGTGGGCCCCACAGAAGTATTTTCTGGAAAATCCACCCGGTCCATTGGATTTAGGATGAAATTTCAGTCAAGAATGGGTGGTTTTGAACATCCGTTAACGCGGCCCAGAGAAGAAATCACAACAAAATCAGTTTTGAACGTCACGAGACCACCTGTTTATGGCCTCTGTATCACGCACGTGTGCACGCATGGACACAAAATATCAACATGGTTTTGTAGTGCTCGAACCACTCTACAAGATGAACGGCTTAGATCGTCCGGAAGGGTGACGTACGGGGCCCACAATCATCCGCAAAAATGGCGAGCGGGTGACGTTACGCGGACGCGAACGGAGCAGCTGTGGTGACGGTGGGTCCCACTTCGATATTTTTTTAACAATCCAAGACGTACATTGGATTCTTCTCGAAAAACCGTTCGGGAAGGGACAGTTTTGGGGTGTCCATTGATGCGGTCCACCTGATTTTTGCTCCGCCGTCCGTTCCGCTTTTGAACGATTGAAAAACCAGTATTCATTGTATTTTTCAGTTCTATCACCTAGGCGTGGGTTATGGCTGCCCCAGGAAGTGGATGGACGGTTTGGATTGTCCATTTGGACAATAGGTGGGGTCCACAACTACGAATCGGCGGCCGTGTTTGCGGACGCTGGAATGGCAGATGCCGTTTTGAATTTGTGAGAGAAGAGGTCGGGTCAGCGCACGCGCTGACCGCCTCTGCCGTCCGGTGTAGCGCCAGCACACGTGCGGTTTACGCACACGCTTACGCATGTGGGGTCCACTGCAATGTAAATGAGAAATCAGCACTGTCCATCCTTTTTCCCATATCATTTAACTCGTCAAAACCAAGTTTGAGGCAGTTCCAAATATCAGGTGGGCCCCAAATTGAAGATTAATGGGCTGATCTGACCGTTGGACCACTTCCCGAGATCCTCAATGACTGAAATTTAATATGTACAGTTAATTTATGGCCCCCATCACATGTATGAAGTTTCGAGTCAATTGGATGACGGGAACCATGTGATCTTGTAGTTTTCACCAGTTTCGGGCCTCTTTAAACGTGAAAGGCTTGATTTCCTCGGGTCCCTGACATGTAAATTCTTCAATATAGGTCCTATGGAGTCCGTCCCTTGCTCTGGTAACTTTGGAGCATCAAATCCACGTCTTTAATTCTCTTTTCAGTCTAACGCTCATTATTACGTCCTGCAATGAAAACACGATTAAAACACTCCATTAAACCTTATCATGTACGTAAAATTAGGCAATTACTGGGGTCTGATATGCAACATTTGACACTCATCACAACCCCCAACCAGCATTTTGCTAGTCCCGAGCAAAACATGCGAAAAAAATAATTTCAGAAATAAAAGACAATTCCTGTAAACTCAAGTGACTTGTGAACAGATAGCTGAGATGTGAAAATTCTAAGATTCATGATTGGTGTGTGGAATTTTTCTCTTGGAATCAATCTCTCGGCAGATTTCATAATTAATTTCAAACTATTAATCCATTAATTGGAACAATTCTGAACATCGAGCTCCATGAATGTAAAGTGTAATCTCGACTTACAATCATTAAGAGATCCAATTGTCAATTTCATGATATCATTAGTAATTCGTGACAACCAAGCTTGAAACCAACACTTATCTCACAGATTAACTTTTCATCTTTGACCTTAGATTTTCTTTATCACATGAACGCAAATGAGGGGAATCAAATTCTCACCTATAGGGAGCAAACCTATGGCGAAAAACTTGTCACCTAACTTTTTTTTTTTTTTTTCTTTTTTTTTTTTTTTTTTTCATATGTCAACTATGGAGAATCAAATCTGCACCTATAGGGAGCAAACCTATGGTGAAGATTATGTGACTTAGCCTTTTAATTCTTCTTTTAAAAACTGATGTTAACAAATTTCTCAGGCTGGTTCCTTTCATGCCTAATGATTACCAAGTTACCATTTAATATCGAACTGAAAACTTAATGCGTAAGCGAGATGTGATATGTGAAATCATGGCTCAATCAATGTTTACAACTTCTAATCATGGATTAACAATTCAAAATTGACTGTGAAATCAAGCAGATGGCCGAATCCAAGAGTCATTAGTTACCAACATCACGTATCTTATAATGTTAAAATCACAACTATCCTTCAAAATCACTTTGAATTCAATAGAAATTCCAGAAAAAATTTTAAAATTTTCACAAATTTTGCTCAAGACCAAGAAAATACTGATTAGGTAACCTAATCTCCCACCCCCAACCTAAAATCTACATTGTCCTCAATGTAAAAGAAATAAGCATACAATGCATATGGGACAACGAAAATAAATGAGGAGTGATGGAAAGATAGTACCTAGATGGAGAATCAAGAGGCTTTCTCAAAAATATCAACGTAAAAGCGAGTCAGCACAAGAGAGAAATCAACGAAAACAAAATAAAAATAAAATCCTACCTATACCACTTTCGCAGGTGCTCTCGATTGCATTTAGCGCATGCAACAAGCCTTTAAACCCCTAGGTTGCCCCTAGTGGACGAGTTGTAGTCTCGTGAGGGTTTGCAATAATGTTACCCACAAACATTGAAGTAACTAACTAAGAAGAAAAAAATATATATATATATATATATAATCAAACAAAAGGCTGGGTTGCCTCCCAGGAGCGCTAAGTTTAACGTCTTCAGCCAGACAAAAATGGACCATGAATGAACTAATCTTTATAACCAGGGTCCGCCAAAGAAATTACCTCAACAGCTTGATTAACCAATCCCAGACAGGTGATGTGAGTTCCCATGAACTGTGCTATCTAAAAGGAGGTAACTGACACTGTCGTCAAATAATTTAAGGACTTCTGCTCGAACGACTTCTTCCATATTAGGATCACGCTTCCTTTGCATTTCACGCGACATTTCCACAGCATGATCCATACATACAGTGGGGCATACTCCCTATATTTCCGTTATCTTCCGTTCAATTGCTGCCTTATATACTCTAAGAACATTAAGCAACCTGCTCGCCTTTGTCTTCTCAGAGTTAAAAACTGTGCTGTCAGGAAGAGTCTCAGAGGAATGAAGAGGTTTCACTTTCGCCTTCCACTTTTCAGTCTCCAATATAGGAGTAGAGTCGAGCAATGCATTGACTTCGTGGATGGGACTATCGATGTCAAAGTCCATGCCATATTGTGCTAAGCAAGTCTCAAGTGGATCTTCAAAATATTTACGGAAGGAGTCCTGCACGAGACTCTCGATCATGTCCACTTCAGATATGTCATCCAAATCTGCGGATTGTTGTCCTGCATTAAAAACATTGAGTTTAATATTCATGTTACCAAAAGACAATTTCATAACTCCATTCCGGCAATTTATAATAGCATTAGATGTGGCCAAAAATGGATGACCCAAGATGACTGGGATCTGACTATGAAGATTCTGGATAGGCTGAGTATCTATAACTATGAAATCCACTGGAAAATAAAATTTATCAACCTGGATTAACACGTCTTCAATAACACCCCGGGGCACCTTGACAGATCTATCAGCTAGTTGTACTGTTACCTTAGTCAGTTTCAACTCACCAAGTCCTAGCTGCTCATAAACCGAATATGGTAACAAATTGACGCTTGCCCCTAAATCAAGCAATGCTTTCCCGATCTTATGATCTCCTATGCCGCAAGAAATGGTGGGAGCTCCTGGATCCCTAAATTTAGGAGGGGTGTTATGTTGAATCATGGAGCTGAGCTGCTCTGCAATGAAGACCTTCTTATGAACATTCTGCTTACGCTTTTGAGTGCATAAATCTTTAAGAAACTTAGCGTAAGCAGGGACTTACTTGATAGCGTCAAGCAACGGGATGTTGACTTGCACTTTTTTGAACACATCCAAGATTTCATCAAAGTTATTTCTTTTCTTTATTGGTGCCAGACGTTGAGGAAAGGGTGCTTTGGGCACGTAGGGTGGCACATTAATGGCTCTTGGAGAGTCAGAGAGCTTTTGGACTTTGGATGCATTGGTGTGACTCTCTGTTTCATCTTGATCTTCTGTTTTAGAATTTGATTCATCCCTAGGCATCTCTATTCTGTTGTCAATCTTCTTACCTGACCTAAGGGTAGTGATCGATTTGGCCTGTTCATGATGTTGCCCTTGGTTGGAATTAGAGCCAATCTCATACTGTCCCTTTGGATTAGCCTCAGGTTGGCTAGGGAACTTGCCCTTCTCTCTCTCACTCAATGTGGCAGCTAGTTGACCCATTTGTACTTCCCGACTTGGCAATGGATTGTGCATTTGCATGTAAGCTTTCTTTGGTTGGCTAGTAAGGTTTGTTGGGTGTCTTTTTGGAATTGGAGAGAACTCTGCATAAAAAGATGGAGTGTATCCTCAAGAGATGGTTTCCTTGATTGTGTAGGCAGTTGTTGATATTGCGGAAACTGTTGAAGTTGTTGACTGCCAACTTGGAGGTGCGGTTGCATGGGAGGATTTCCAGATGGTCCTCCTTGTTGTGGTCCTTTTGCCCAAGAGAAATTTGGATGTCTAGCCCACCCTGGGTTGTATGTGTTCGAGTAAGGATCATTCCTAGGTTTTTGAAAAGTGTTCATAGCATGTACTTGTTCAGAGAGAAGTTTTGGGGATACTGCACCAGATGGACAAGACTGCATAGGATGGGCAGGACTAGAACATATGACACATGCCTCGACTTGAGCTGTTTGTGGAGATCCATTATTTAATACCAGAGCATCAACTTTCTTTGTCAGGTTATCAAGCTTGGCGCACAGCTCTGGCATGACTCCTATCTCATATATACCACCTCTCTTTTGTGGTTGAGGACTTCTGTCACCTCTATTTGAATAATCCCATTGCTGGAAATTTTCGCACAAGGTTTCAAAGAAGTTCCACGCTTCGACATCACTTTTGGTCATGAATGACCCTCCACTGGTGGCATCAACCATGCGACAGTTCTGGGGTGTCAGACCATCATAGAAGTATTGAACTTGTTGCCACTTCTCAAAACCATGGTGAGGACATTTAAGAAGCAAGTCCTTCCATCTTTCCCAACATTCATGAAAGTGCTCTCCCTCTTTTTGTGTGAAGTTAGTAATTTCTCTACGGAGGGCATTGGTTTTGTGAACAGGGAAGAACTTGTTTAAGAACTTCTTAGACAGTTGGTCCCATGTAGTGATAGATCCAACTTCTAGAGAATTCAACAATGCTTTCACCTTATCCTTCAAAGAAAAAGGAAACAAGCGTAGGCGGATCGAATCGTCTGAGAAGTTTTGGAACTTAAAGGTGGAGCAAATGTCTAGGAATTCTTTCACATGATGATATGGGTCCTCCTTGTCCAATCCGTAAAAGGATGGCAACAATTGTATGACTCCAGGTTTAAGTTCAAAGTGTGCTGCCGTAGTGGTTGGCAACACTATGCATGAAGGTGCATTAAATTGGATAGGAACTGAATAATCTTTGAGAGCTTTAACTTCATTCTCATTCGCCATTTCAACAGGATTATTTCTCAGTCTTTCACGAAGTGTTCTTTCTATTTCAGGATCAAACGGCGCTAGTTCTATATTCAGAGATCTACGTCCTAGCATAAACTATGTTATTGCAATGTAAGAAAGAAAACTAAACTAAGAAGCAACCTAAGAGAAATAAAACTAGACCTAGAAACTATGAGATTCTAAAACAAGTTAAAACTATGTAAATAAGAATGGGAAGAAAGAACCCGGAAAAGGAGATGATTGATGTCAGAAAATTTAAGAAGTTCCTCCTTCACTTAGTAGCTTCCTTCCTCAATTCTTGTAAACAAAAAAATAAATAAATTAAGTTTCCTAAAATAATGATAGAAAAATCCTAAGCAATGGTTAATTTCTAAAAAGAAAGTTTCTAAAAAGGGAAGAATTTCTAAACTAGAAAATAGAAAGATAATTGAAAGAAGGATCTAAATCTAAAATTAGAAACTGAAAAATTTCTAAAAAATAAAATCCTAGTTTTAAAAATAGAAATTAGAAAAAATAAAGAATTTAGAAAGGGATTACCAAATTAGAAGTTTATTTCAGGACCCTACAAAACAGGAAATAGGTTAGTTTCTAAAAATAAAATAAAATAAAAACTTTAACCTAAAGTTAGTAAAATCCTAAGACTATGAATTATGATAAGAGAGAATCCTAAATTCAATTTGGAACCAAACAGTCCACAACAAGGCCTTAAAAAACTTGATGTTTTATTTAAACCAACACGATTTAAATGATTTTTAAACTCGCAAGTATACGAATCAGATGTAGATACGGTACGTATTACGAGATCGTTCCCACGAGGACTAATCGTCACAATTCAAATATATGACTCTCCTTAACTAATCCAACAAATAATGGACTGAACTACTAAGCACAATTCTAGGAAAAAAAAATAATTAAGAACAGGGAAGAAAATTCAATCAGAGAAAGAGCACTAGGACTTTCGAATCCACCCCTAATTATCCTAACCCTTGTTTTGTCTGTTGATTCACCTTGATCTAGATTGATACCACTTATATAGAGAAAGCACAATCTGTGTCCTTAATCTAGCATACAGAATGTCTAATTCCTTTAAGCAATGCCATGAATAACATATCCCATGTCCTTGATCGGGCACATGGAATGTACAGTTCATTAAAGCATCCTGTTTCTTCCTCTATAGGAAACTTGTTCTTGATCAGACACAAGCACCTATAATAAGCATCCAAACAACATCTATATATATACTTTAGTCAAGTTCATAGAAGGAGAAGTATAGAATTTAAACAAATCAAGCCCACTTAGAGAAAGAAACAAATTAATTAATGTTCAAAGTAAATTCAACCAATACAAGAGCTAATCAAATTAGGGGCTTCATCTCAGCCCTAGCTGAGAGATTAGTGACCCATAAAATCCATCAAAAAGATTAAATAAAATTCATAAAAATAAAACACCAAACCAATCGATCTCTCTCTCTCTTCTTTCTTCTCTTTCTTCTCTCCCTTACTCTAGATCTGGAATTCCCTATTTCTGAATGAATTTCCCACGTCCACAATTCCTCTTTTATAGCTATTGGAGGGCTGGAGTCGGTGGCAGAGTTGTAGCAGGACATGGAGTGCAAATTTTCGTAGCCATAATCGGTGGGGCCCACAGAAGTATTTTCTGGAAAATCCACCCCATCCATTGGATTCAGGACAAAATTTCAGTCAAGAATGGGTGGTTTTGAACATCCATTAACGCGGCCCAGAGAAGAAATCACAACAAAATCAGTTTTGAACGTCACAAGACCGCCTGTTTGTGGCCTCTGTATCACGCACGTGTGCACGCATGGACACAAAATATCAACATGGTTTTGTAGTGCTCGAACCACTCTATAAGATGAACGGCTTGGATCGTCCGGAAGGGTGACGTACGGGGCCCACAATCATTCGTAAAAATGGCCAGCGGGTGACGTTACACGGACGCGAACAGAGTAGCTGTGGTGACGGTGGGTCCCACTTCGATATTTTTTTAATAATCCAAGACGTACATTGGATTCTTCTCGAAAAACCGTTCGGGAAGGGACAGTTTTGGGGTGTCCATTGATGCGGTCCACCTGATTTCTGCTCCACCGTCCGTTCCGCTTTTGAACGGTTGAAAAACCAGTATTCATTGTATTTTTCAGTTCTATCACCTAGGCGTGGGTTATGGCTGCCCCAGGAAGTGGATGGACGGTTTGGATTGTCCATTTGGACAATAGGTGGGGTCCACAACTTCCGGCGGCGGCCGTGTTTGCGGGTATTTGAACGGCACAGATGCCGTTTTGAATTTGTGAGAGAAGAGGTCGGGTCAGCGCATGCGCTGACCGCCTCTGCCGTCCGGTGTAGCGCCAGCACACGTGCGGTTTATGCACACGCTTACGCATGTGGGGTCCACTGCAATGTAAATGAGAAATCGGCACCCTCCATCCTTTTTCCCATATCATTTAACCCGTCAAAACCAAGTTTGAGGTAGTTCCAAATATCAGGTGGGCCCCAAATTGAAGATTAATGGGCTGATCTGACCGTTGGACCACTTCCCGAGATCCTCAATGGCTGAAATTTAATATGTACGGTTAATTTATGGCCCCCATCACATGTATGAAGTTTCGAGTCAATTGGATGACAGGAACCATGTGATCTTGTAGTTTTCACCAGTTTCGGGCCTCTTTAAACGTGAAAGGCTTGATTTCCTCAGGTCCCTGGCATGTAAATTCTTCAATATAGGTCCTATGGAGTCCGTCCCTTGCTCTGGTAACTTCGGAGCATCAAATCCACGCCTTTAATTCTCTTTTCAGTCTAACGCTCATTATTACGTCCTGCAATGAAAACACGATTAAAACACTCCATTAAACCTTATCATGTACGTAAAATTAGGCAATTACTGGGGTCTGATATGCAACATTCGACACTCATCACGTAACTATTGAGGGTCTAATATTGCATATTAGACCCCATTTATTACCCGCATTTATAAACATGAAACGGTTTAACAGCCTATTTTAATCGTGTTTGTGTTGCAAGGTGACTTAAGGAGCTTGGACTGAAAAAGGGTGCTAAATGCATGGATTTGACACTCTGAATTCACCAAAGCATAGGACGGACCCTAGGGGACCGAGATCGAAGAATTTACATGCCAGAGACCTGAGGAAATCATGCCACTCACATTAAACAGGCCTGAAAGTTAGCCAGAATGAAAAATCACAGGGTTCCCACCATCCGATTGGCTCGAAACTCCATAAATTTTCTGAGAACCATAAATAAACCATCATATTAAATTTCACCCATTGGATATCTCGTAAAGTGGCTCAATAGACAGATAAGCCCCTTAATTCCCTAAGTGGGGCCCACCTGGTTTCTGGATATGCTTTAAAATTGGGTTCAACCCATCAAATGAGGTGATAAAACGTATGGATGGATTGGATCTCTCAGAAACATCACTGTGGACCCCACCTGAGTCAGGGTGCGCATGGTGCACAAGTGCACCAGATGTGCACGACAACTGTATCTCATTCCAAAATGGGTTGGTCCGTGTTTTGTTTAAAAACAGCAACTACCATTTTTGTTGCGCAGACGGGTGCGCAGAGGCTTTTTGTGAAAGCCAGTGGGACACCATCATGGACCATCTGTCCAATCCAAACCGTCCATTTGGTAGCGTGGACGAATCCTTCTCAACCCATGAAATTTCAGGAGAAACAGTAAGCAAGTACACAGCCAATGTTCAGCCAAAGTTAGCATCTGCACTGCGTAACCGAGTTTAAACAGAGTCCGTTTGGAGGACGATGCGGCCCACCTTCAGGAGTGCTTAGACTGATCTGAACCGTCCACGGTATTCGCGGGATGAAGCTGATCACAGCTATGAGGGTACAACTTCTAAAGAGATACTGAAAGCAGATCTAATTCAGTTCCAAAATCCCTCCGCAATCAGTAAAATTCCAGACACCATCTGACTTTTGTTGATAATGTGATCCACATTCGAAAATTTCCCTCAATCTAAACCTTCCAAATCAAGACAGAGGCAGAACTGGTCGCCACCTTGTCGTCCAAAATGAGGAAACTTCCTCACCGAAGTTTGCTCCATGAAATTGTCCCACCGCCTGCTGGTTTGTATAACGCAGAATTATACTGGCCGCAGATCAGTGGACCAGAACCATCATCTGATGATCCAAAACCATCTAGACATTCAAATGCTAGATGAGGTGAGTCGGATTCTACATTTTTTATCGGATTGATGCCGATCCATCTCTTTTTCTTCCATCCGGTTTGGCTGCGCAAAAAGGGCCTGCGCATACCTTGTGTTACAGAAGATTCCACCGCCTATTGTTGGGGAGATTTTCTCCACCGACAGCTCTCCACCTACCTTTCCCTGCTATAAAAGAAAGAGAAGAAAGAGAGAGATGGATCCATCCTTTGGGACGTGAGCACAAGAGAGAGTAGAGTTTGTTTTTATTTTCTTTCTTTTTATTTTTTTAGTTTTTTATTTTTGTTTAAGGGATCCAGCCCATTCATGTTGGGCTGAACCTCTTAGCTAGGGCTAAGAGGAGAAGCTTGTGGAGTGATGGGACTGATTCCTACGGGACTGATTTATGTTTGAAGGAATTTGATCTTAGTTGATAATTAAGGAATGCCTTTAGTTGTTAATAGTTTGTTGTGACTGAAATTATAATAGATCTGCGATAGCTTGAGTATTTCCTTTACCTTTTTGTGATTATGAAGTCAGGAAACCCTGTTGTTTACCATCGTCTCCTGGGCATGGTTAGATGATGGCACCCTTCCTACCGTTCATACATCTTTCAGATTGACTGTAGATTGGTTTAATTTTGTTGTTTGCTTTGTCTCATGGGCATGGTTTTGTGATGGAATCCATTCTAATTTACTTCAATCTTATCTCTTTAAAACTAGATTAAAAGACGTTCAAATTTGATTTTCAGGTTATATCTTCCAACTGGATGAAGATGGGACTCGAAGTCCAGTTGAGTTCATGAATCGACCGTAGATCTCCTTGATCTCTACAAGTGGATCCTTGGCACCCTAGTTTCCTACCTTTAAATTTCACAAGTTTTAGATTTGTATTCTCACCATTATTCTCTCATACCTACTTGATTTAGTTTTTATCTTAGTCTAATTCTAGTTCTGGTTATTTTCAGGTTACGTACATGTTTTAGTCCCTGTGGATTCGACTTCGGTCTTACTGAGTTTATTACTACATCACAACCCTATACTTGGGGAGTGAACAAGTTTTTGGCACCGTTGCCGGGGATTGACGGTTACATTTTTCTGAGATTAACTAGTTTTAGGATTAGTTTAAGATTAGGATTTTCTAATTTTAGAATTTTTTCTGTTTTTAGAAACTAATCTATTTTCTTGTTTTGTAGGATTTTGACATAAACTTCTAATTTGGTAATCCCTTTCTAATTTCTCTACTTTTTTATTTTTAGAATTAGGATTTTAGTTTTAGAAACTTTCTTATTCTAGGTTTCCTTTTTAGAAACTAACTTTCTATTTTTTAAAATTTTTCTATTTCTAGGCTTTCATTTATTTTTGAAACTTTTCCCTTCTTAGAAACTAACATTACTTTCTATCTTAGGATTAGATTTTTTTTAGGAACTTTCTAACTTTAGACTTTCTATTTTAGAAGCTAATCTCTTTTGTTTTCTTTTGTAGGATCTTAACATAGGAACTTCTCAATTGGTACTTTCCTTCTAACTTCTCCTCCTCTTACTTTCCATACTGCTGTAGGATCTTTTCTTCTATTTTTCTTAGGATTAGATTCAGATTGAGGGTTTCATCATGTATATGCACGAGTGGGAACGTCAATATGCTGAAATAGTTTTTGAGCATGCGAAATAATGCGAAGAGATGTATGATAATGACGATAGATATCCACCTATGTCTCAAAATTTTCCTGAAACAATCATCGAGAACTGACCTAAGCATAACACTCCATCGGTTAACGAGTCCTTAGGCGATCATATACGGGAGAACAATTCCACCCCACAGAGAGTATGTGAGTGTTGGGGTTATCATAACTATGGGAGTGAGAATTATTATCACCCATCTGATAAAAAGAAAACAATGGGTGATTATATTATGAGTGATAATAAGTATTACCAACCATCAGATTCTCCCACATATAATCCGTATGATTATGATCAGTGGAAACATCAAAATTGGAAAGATGAACCAACAACATGTTATAGTGATTATTCTCTTGGATCCCCCACCTTAGAGATTCAACCAAAATCGATCCAAGAGAATTCATTTCAAAGTGACACAGACTCTGCTGCGGACATGAGAAAATTACTGGAAAAGCTTGAATCACGCCTTGATAGGTTAATGGAGGCTAATGCACCTTTGCCTCAACCCAATCCAATTCTCCATACACAACCCCATACCTATGATTAATGGAACCATCAAAATTGGGAAGTTGAATCAATAATGCATCATTATAACGATTCTCTTGGGTCCTATACCTCTGAACTCCAACAAAAAATGACCAAGAGAATTCACTTCAGAATTCCATACAAAATCTGGAGCTCATTAAACAAAACACGCTCCAAAGATTTCAAAAACTTGTAAAAGATGTACAACAATGGAGTTCACGTGATGTGACTATGGAAAATAGTGCAATTGAGAATGAAGAGTTGGATTGTATTGACGAGCACATGGTTCAATTTCATGATGAGTTAATCTCGATGACCGTCCAAAAGAATGATCAAGAGACGTGGGTGTCTTTTAAATATAATGCTAGTGACACACTTCAGTCACATGACACAAATGATTACAATGATGAGGTAGAGGTTAATTTATTCAAACCTCAACCTAGTCCAGGAATAGAATGTGAGGAATGTGATCCCATCCCAAGTGTGCACTACACGGAATTAGATGATGATGAGTATTGGGATTCAATCTCAAGTGTGGGCCCTGCCAATAATCAAGAGGTTCAGGAAGTTGTCAACTATAGTGATCTACTCCACCTGTCTGATATGACTAATTTAAATGTGGAGAATGAACTACTTTCAACTAACCCTTCCAACCTTTGTGATGCAAGGTTGGACCACTCCCCTGAATTGAATGATGATAGGATCCGAGAGATGGACGATTTACTTGACATGACTCTGGAATTTGAAACTACCCAGTTGAGGCTACAATCTGAGCTATACACTTTAGATGATTCAATGCCTCCACTGAGAAGCTACAATGACCAGAGTCTTCGTATTAATGCTCCCCCTATTGATCTCCAACTTGTCTATGCAGGACAGGAGCAAGAGAGCATGCGTTCATCCGCTTCTAGAGACGATAGAATCCTTAGGCAAATCATCACAGACTTCGATGCAGGAGACGAGTTACTCTCAGCTGAATTTCCCATTTCTTTGGATAATTGCGTGGCACACTTTTCAAATTCGAATGATCCTATGATTAAAGAAATAGTGGATGCCTTGCAAGAGACTATCGTGGTAGTTGTTACTAACCGAGAGAACCCTTACTCTGAAGCCCCTCCTTCTTCAGACCCTGAATGTTTACCATTAAAGGAAGAGGAGCTGAAAATTGAACCGAAGTCAGGAACTTCGGAATGTGTTGAGACTACATTACTTCTTGAGAATTCTTCTGAATTTTATCTACCTGTAGTCTCTGATTCACCAGGGGATACTAATGTTGAAACTTCTTCTGTCACAGGTGAATCATATATACTTTGGATACCTCAAGCAACTCAACGAAAAATTTCTTATGAGGTACATAAGTTTCTCTGGAAAGTCATGCTCCAAGGCGTCCAAGCCTATTGCAAAAAGGGCTTTTGGATGATCCTGTTGAAAAACTTACTAAGAAACTTATCAAGATATTGGTCGGAAGAGGAACCTTGCGGCATGACTCAATAGTTTTTTTTTCTCCTGCTTTCATAGGACTAGGGTAGTTTGCTTTATGCTATTCTAGGATAGACGGTTTTATGCCACTAAGATAGTTTGCTTTCATGTCTTCACTCTCATGCTGACCTGCTTTCATGATACCTTCTCTTGGAAAGTCTCTCTCGATTTGTTATCCAGGTACTATCTTCCCATCACTTCTCCTTTACTTTTATTGTCCCATGTGCATTGCATGCTTATTTCTCTTACATTGAGGACAATGTAGATTTTAGGTTGGGGGTGGGAGATTAGGTAACCTAATCAGTGTTTTCTTGGTCTTGAGCAAAAATTGTGATTTTTTTTTTTTTGAAATTTCTTGTGAATTCGAAGTGATTTTGACGGCCATGTAGGGCACTTAGAATTTCAAGATACATGATGTTGGTAATTTATGACTCGTGAATTCAGTATCTGTTAGATTTCACAGTTAAGTTTGAATTATTAATCCATGATTAGAAGTTATAAACATTGATTGAGTCATGATTTCACATATCACATCTTGCTTACATATTAAGGTTTTAGTTCGATATTGAATAATTAACTTGGTAATCACTAAGCATGAAAGGAACTAGCGTGAAAATTTCTAGCATTAGTTTATAAAGAAGAATTGAAAGGATTGGGCGAATGGTCTTCACCATAGGTTTACTCCCTACAGGTGAAGGTTCGATTCCCCAAGGTTGACATTCAAAAATTATTGGGCGACTACTTTTCACCATAGGTTTGCTCCCTATAGGTGAGGATTTGATTCTCCTCCTTGTCGTTACTGTTCATGGAAAAATCAAAGGCTGGTAGAATGAAAAGTTAGAATTGATGAGGCAGGCTTTAGTTCAGATTTTAGTTGCCATGAATCCTCTTAATGGTTACTAATGATATCTGGAAATAAAGAAGTGAATCTTAAAGATGATAAGCCGAGATTACACTATACACCTATGGAACTCAATGTTTAGACTTGTTCTAATTAATGGATTAATATTTGAACTTGATTATGAAGTTTACCGGGAGCTTGATTCCAGGAGAAAGTAATGCCCAACATTCATGAATCTTAGAATTCTGGTATCTCAATTATTCTTCATTAATCACTCGTGTTTACAGGAATTGTCCTGTATTTCTGAAATTATTTTTCGCATACTTTGCTCAGGACTAGTAAAATGTTGGTTGGGGGTTGTATTGAGGGTCAAATATTGCATATTAGACACCATTTATTGCTTGCATTTATGAACATGATACGGTTTAACAGCCTATTTTAATCGCGTTTGTGTTACAGGGTGACTTGAGGAGCTTGGACTGAAAAAGGGTGTTAAATGCATGGATTTGACACTCTGAATTCACCAAAGCATATGACGGACCCTAAGGGACCGAGATCTAAGAATTTACACACCAGAGACCTGAGGAAATCACGCCACTTACATTAAACAGGCCTGAAAGTCAGCCAGAATGAAAAATCACAGGGTTCCCACCATCCAATCGGCTTGAAACTCCATACATTTTCTGGGAACCATAAATAAACTATCCATATTAAATTTCAGCCATTGGATATCTCGGGAAGTGGCTCAACGAACAGATCAGCCCCTTAATTCCCTAAGTGGGGCCCACCTGGTTTCTGGATATGCTTTAAAATTACGTTCGACCCATCAAACGAGGTGATAAAATGTATGGATGGATTGGATCTCTCAGAAACATCACCGTGGACCTCACCTGAGTCAGGGTGCGCATGGTGCACAATTGCACCAGATGTGCACAACAACTGTATCTCATTCCAAAATGGGTTGGTCCCGTGTTTTGTTTAAAAACGACAACTGCCATTTTTGTTGCGTAGATGGGTGCGCAGAGGCTTTTTGCGAAAGCCGGTGGGACACCATCATGGACCATCTGTCCAATCCAAACTGTCCATTAGGTAGCGTGGACGAATCCTTCCCAACCCATGAAATTTTAGGAGAAACAATAAGAAGGTACACAGCCAATGTTCAACCAAAGTTAGCATCTACACTGTGTAACCGAGTTTAAACAGAGTCCGTTTGGAGGACGATGCGGCCCACCTTCAGGAGTGCTTAGACTGATCTAAACCGTCCACGGTGTTCCCGAGATGAAGTTTATCACAGCTGTGTGGGTACAACTTCTAAAGAGATACTGAAAGCAGATCTAATTCGGTTCCAAAATCCCTCCGCAATCAGCAAAATTCCAGACACCGTCTGACTTTTGCTGATACTGTGATCCACATTCAAAATTTTCCCTCAATCCAAACCTTCCAAATCAAGACAGAGGCAGAACCGGTCGCCACCTTGTTGTCCAAAATGAGGAAACTTCCTCACCGAAGTTTGCTCCACGAAATTGTCCCACCGCCTGCTGGTTTGTATAACGCAGAATTATACTGGCCGCAGATCAGTGGGCTAGAACCATCATCTGATGATCCAAAACCACCCAGACATTCAACTGCTAGATGAGGTGAGTCGGATTCTACATTTTTTATTGGATTGATGCCGATCCATCTCTTTTTCTTGCATCCGGTTTGGCTACGCAAAAAGGGCCTGCGCATACCTCGTGTTACAGGAGATTCCACCGCTTATTGTTGGGGAGATTTTCTCCACCGACAGCTCTCCACCGACCTTTCCCTACTATAAAAGAAAGAGAAGAAAAAGAGAGATGGATCCATCCTTTGGGACGTGAGCACAAGAGAGAGTAGAGTTTGTTTTTATTTTCTTTCTTTTAATTTTTATTTTTATTTTTTTTGTTTAAGGGATCCAGCCCATTCATGTTGGGCTGAACCTCTTAGCTAGGGCTAAGAGGAGAAGCTTGTGGAGTGATGGGACTGATTCCTACGGGACGATTTATGTTTGAAGGAATTTGATCTTAGTTGATAATTAAGGAATGCCTTTAGTTGTTAATAGTTTTTTGTGACTGAAATTACAATAGATCTGCGATGGATTGAGTATTTCCTTTTCCTTTTTGTGATTATGAAGTCAGGAAACCCTGTTGTTTACCATCGTCTCCTGGGCATGGTTAGATGATGGCACCCTTCCTACTGTTCATACATCTTTCAGATTGACTATAGATCGGTTTAATTTTGTTGTTTGCTTTGTCTCATGGGCATGGTTTTGTGATGGAATCCATTCTAATTTACTTCAATCTTATCTCTTTAAAACTGGATTAAAAGACGTTCAAATTTGATTTTCAGGTTATATCTTCCAACCGGATGAAGATGGGACTCGAAGTCTAATTGAGTTCATGAATCAACCATAGATCTCCCTGATCTCTACAAGTGGATCCTTGGCACCCTAGTTTCCTACCTTTAAATTTCACAAGTTTTAGATTAGTATTCTTACCATTATTCCCTTATGCTTACTTGATTTAGTTTTCATCTTAGCCTAGTTCTAGTTCTGGCTATTTTTAGATTACGAACATGTTTTAGTCCCTGTGGATTCGACTTCGATCTCACCGAGTTTATTACTACATCACAACCCTATACTTGGGGAGTGAACAGTAACTCAATCCAGATTGAAAAATACACACATTTCAAAATATCGAGTGGCGAAACTACATCAAACGGCCAAAGTGGGCCCCGCATGTTCCCGGCACCCAGAGGGGGTGGGGGAGGACTTCGCCCTACCGGTGACCCCTCACCGAAAGTCTAGTGGTCGGAGAGGACCTCGCCGATTCCACGAGGCCTCGCCGTTCTGGCGGGCCGGGCGGCCCATTTTCTACAATTTTTCTGCACTATTTGTCCAACTTCGAAAAATCATCTCTCTCATTGTAACTCCGATCTAGGTGATTCAAAAGTCAGATTGAAGCTTGATAAGTCTAGTTTCATATAAAAATAAGTACAAAATATAATAAAAATTTTATTATAGTTAAATATAGATTGTTGTGACAACTATTTGAAAATCATCAATTTGGACAACTGCTGCTTCGAGAATTTTTAGAATTTTTCTACAACACAAAACCTAATGAAATTTGGTAGAGATGAAGTATACTTAATGAAAAACTATTAGAAAAATAATTAAAATATTATACTACTTGAAAGTGCCAGAAAGGGGCATAAAACTGTCATAGGACCTTATTCTGTATTAATTAGGGCATAATTTAGTTAAGTACTAAACTGAATAACCAGTAGAATTAGCTTAAACCACTTTTTATATGAAACGTAATACCCAAAACTTGTAGAATCGTTAATGCTACATTACCCTATAACTTAGGATCCATCTCTAAACCCGGTTGCTCTCGGTAGCACCTTGAAACTCCGTACTGGACGTGGACCGCACATCGAAAGTTCGATGATGGTGAAACTATACCGTTATGACCACCTTACTGGGCTTGACAATCATCTCAGAAATCAAGTCCTGACTATGTCCAGAAATGCACAACTTGAGCCTGGAGCAAAGTGTGTGAGAAACACGAATATCTTTAGGAAACGTGCTCAGATTTAAGTGAATTGAGTCATTCACTTGCAGGCCAAATATAAGGATTCAGACCGTCAGAATCTGACCCAATTACACTCTCAGATCAGGAAAAATTTTTAACATATGTCAGTGTACTTGTGGCCCTGATCGAATACCGGCAACCGTTGAACTGAAACTGGTCCGCCACGGTCGATCTGTAAATCCGATTGGACCAAAAACTTAACTCAGCCTAGATCTAATTCCAGTGAGCTTAAGTCCGACCGCACACAGAAAATGGGCCTCTAGAAGTGCTCCGTTGGATCGAAATAGCCCTCATTTGGCTATAACTTAAGTATACCATGGCCCTAGGGCCATTCCAACTAGTTTTAAGTCCATATAAAGGCCTTAAACCCTCTCTCTCTCATGTCATACAAATTTCCAACCCTAAGAGAGAGAAAAGGGAAAAAGGGAGAAGGAAAGAGAGAGAGAGAGAGTGAGGGAGAGTTGGAGTTGCTCCTGGGATTCAATCACTACCGCTCCATGTGCTTAACCACCATGTTTGTATCACTAATACGACCATTCCGATTCCATACTTGGGTAAGAAATCTTAACCCTAACCTGTTTTGGAGATTCAAATAGTAAAGATGATGAAATAGCTAACCTATTTCATTCTAAAGGTGACCGTCGTGCCGTAGACAAAGACTCGGTATACAAACTGAGTCCGTTACTCATTTACCGGCGAAAGGTGTAGACTATAAACAGTTAGATTATGGTTTTCAAGGCCTTCAATGTCAACAATAATTTATGTCTGACTTGATTACTATCACATGTGCTTAGATATGAGGATTTCCGTATATTATGCCTATATATAAACTATGTTGATTTATAATATTTTTCATGTGTTTGTTGAAATGTCTGAATGACTATAGAATTATGATTTGTGCTTGCCATGGTTATTAACGATGAATACATGCCCGTTAATTATGCGGCAACTCTTTTGTAAAAGAACTTGTCAGGATATATGTTATATTTAGTCCAATCTGTGTATGTTGAAATGTGTAGCCTATGTGTTTGATAAAATGCCTCAATGAGGAAATACCTGTGGAAATGCATGCACTAAGGGTGTTGAGATAGGATTCTCAACTCGCTTAACTGTGGTTATAGTTTTCCTTTATGTATTCTATAATATTACTACGTGCTATATGGTTAAATGTCTAGGTATATTAACATATATGTTACATAGTCCAGGCAACCGGTAACTAGTTCTGACTGAGTGGCTGACTTAGTTTCAACCACGATAGATACGTTCGACGAATCCGAGTCGTACATTGTTTGATGACAGTGGTTAGGCTACACGCGATGCTTATGCACTGCATGTCGATCAAGTCAACGTGCACTCATACTAGTCGAGCTTGTCTAGCAACCCGATTGACCCAATGTATATTCACCTTGTATGGACGCTACTGCTTGAACCTAAGGTACCAAACCCACCAGTGAAAACCCCGTTAACCTTAGTACCTCGATCCGCTAAGACTTATGAGCCAGGCATGGTAGTATGGGACACCGTGGTTAAGATGTCGGCCTATGTTGGCGCGACGAGCCTCCCCGTAGTGACCAGTGAGCAACACCGCCTCATGAGACGAATACGGTGGTATGAGACACTGTATTCAAGCTGTTGGCCTACACTGATAAGGTGACGAGCCCTTTGTAATGACCTCAAGCGTACTCTGAGATTGCGTAGAGGCGACAAACCTTTCCATAGCAACTAGAGTATAACTAGGCCTACACTACATCGTGGTGACGAGCCCTTTGCAGTGACCTAGAACCGCAACATCGTATGAGATTTACTAGGACTGACGACCCTAGAATGGATCATTGTTTGAGAAATGATATAAGGGAGGTACCTTAGTTTTCCAATCCTGTTGTATGAAAAAGACTAATAAGAACTTGGTAATCACGCTCATGTACCGCATTGCATGTGCCGTTTTGGCTTTGAGTAAAGAGCACTGAGGAAGTGACTGACATGTGCGACCGTTAGATGAAGATCGCAGAAGGAGTGCAGGTGAGGGCATGCATCATTTATACATACCATTCCTGCATTAATCAGAGTACTTAAGGATGTATGATTGTATTATTTTATCATTACTGCTTGATTGAATTGATAACATGTTAACCTTTGCTTTATGGTTCCACTGAGTTGATCACTCACTCCCACGTTACGAGACGGTGTTGTACACACTAACCAGACCCTGTCTTAGTTGCAAGTGGAGGCGATGCCTACGAGGTGAAGCCGGACTATGAGGATGACGAGGAGGCATTCTCTTTCATGCAGTTTTCAGGCGGGTTTATGTGAGTCGTGGCCTGATCAACGGGGACTTCTGGGATGTTGACTAGATGCCCTTACACTTGCTTTTTTAATTTTTTGAAACACACATGTATATTCATTTTTGGTCCATTTTGGGAAGTGTACATGTATATATTTAACCTGGTATTATGTTCACACTCTGGAGACTTATAACAGTTTATATACTTTATATATCTATCACAGTTCTTCCGCTTGTGTAATTTAACTATCTCTGGAGTATGATATACTGTTTTGGTGTAATCTCACTCATGTTTAATGCACTAACACGGACAACATTTAATCATCATTATCTATATTGCATAAGTGATGCGTTGGAACTCGGGAGTGGGCTTAACCCCCGATTTTCAGGGCGTTACAAGTTGGTATCAGAGTATGATTTAGATTAAACTGGACTTGGGTTATGGTAACATGATGCACTCTAACACACTCTGATTTAGGAAGGGGGCGATGGAATCTAGAAACTACATTAGTATCCCAAGTTTCATCGACGGGCGAGATTAACTATAGTAGTATATCCTGTACGTAGTCGAGACCATGTAAAATAATCTCACATCTCTACTTCTATTCACTCAAGCTTCCGTCTTCTTCTACATCTTGCACCCATCCACCACCATTACCCAAAAACTACTCACATCTCCACCTTCCTTATATCCCCCTCATTTGAGCACAAAACCCACATTTTTGTGTCCCATAACCTTCACAACCTCCAAATGTTAGGACATTTAGGGCCCATTCGGCCAATTGCATTAGGTGAGATAAAGGTGGATGGAATTGTAAAAGTAACAATAAATGCATATGTAAGGTATTGTCCTTGGATTGGGTGTATCCCATGTTTTCCAATACCATGTTTGGAATGTATGCAATTAAAAGTAAATCCCGGGATTTGCTTTCAAATTACACTTGGAAATTCATCATCATGGGATTTGGAAATCCCATCTCACACTTTCCAATACAAGGCTCATTTTCCAAAGCCTATAAAATTAATTTTAATCCCATCCCACCCTCCTTCCAAACATGTCATTCCCAATCCTGAGGTGGGATTAGCAATGCAGTCCCATTTAATACAACTTAAGACCACTGGCCAAATAGGCCCTTAGAGTTTTGGACCTAGAGTGGTGCTCCTAGATTTCAAAAGACCTGACAATATGGAAAACTCAATAAATTGATAACGTGAACCCTAGGAGCTGGTATGAGCATATGTGAAGTGCTCGAGCATAGTTAAATTCAAGTTCGGGCAACTCAAATTTTAATCAGACAACTTTTGACCTTAAGCGATAAAACAATTTCTTGTATTAGAAAGGGTATGAAATCATCTAATGTATGAGCGTAGATCTTGGATTACAACTATTGGGTTAACACTAATCATAAATTAAGACTTAGTTACTGGTTATACTAAGGAATGTAAAAGACTGACTAAGAAATGTAAATGACTGATTATGCTAAAATGATTGAATGATAGACTTATTGTCTTGATTAGGTTAGAGTGAGACCTCGTTCCTTCGTTGAATCCCCTTAATACTTATAGACTTCTTTAATAACTCTTAGAAAGCTATTTTGACTTAGAAACTAGTCACATTCAGAGAAAACTTATATATCCCTCGGATTGAATATTAGGTCAAATCAATACACCCCTTAGAATTGCATTTCCAAAGACTTATTACAAACAGGAACACGGAGTAGAGAACTATATATAAGCAAGGTATTCGCGATTTGAATTGAATTCTCAATCCTAGTAGTTACCAATAAACTATATGCTCTGATCAAGCAGAATATCGAGATCAACTAGGATTAAGAACTGATACGACAAATTTTCTGTCCTCGCGAGGCAGAAGGTCTATGTATCCAGCTCAGACCCACTACACAACTTTCCTTATGTGTTAGCCCTACCACTTACACCAAAAGTTTATTACTTCATCTTTGAGAAGTGTTAGGAATATATAGCCAATAAAGATTTTCCTTTTTAGGCCCAAGAAATTTCTCAAATGGGCAACAGATAGTTAGGAATTAGGTCCCGAATCACAGACCATTCTGGCATACATATTGTACATATGAACTTAGAAGGATAGTTTTCCCGTTAACCTATTTTGTCCAAATTCTTTATGTACTAATAATGTATAGATTATCTTACAGTATTAAACTAGACATGATTAAAGAGGGTAAGTCTGGACTGTGATAAAACTCCTTAGTAGAATTAGACATCTTGCCACAAACTCACAACCGTCGCTGAAATCAACCACAACACCCATCATTTTTAGCTCCTTTCTGTAACCATAGGTACCAATGCCATAGTACACCTCATCGATGAAAGGAAGACCAATGTATTAAGAGATCATTTCCCATTTCATGTCGAGGATAGGTCCTAAATTACACCTTATTCCGACATACGGATCAGGACATAGATCCTTGAGCTTTAAGAGTGAAAATAATTTTTAAGGAGGGTAGAACATTATGAGCCCAATCTAGTTAGGTCAGTTAATATATCCGTTTGACCAAAGTGGATAAAAGTGTGGTGGGCCCCTACCCCATTAGCCTAGGATCGAAGGAAATTGATCCAGGCTGTGCGTAAGGATAGGTCACTAAATAGGATCTGAATCTTCCTTAAAATGTAAATAATTAAGTCATTGAAGGAAAGCAACAATAGCTGAGGTCAGTGTATCTACAAACGTGCTTGTTGAATATGAACCCAATAGAAGCCTTAGCTAATTTCGAGGACGAAATTATTTTTAAGGGGGGTAGATTATAACGCCCCAGATTTTTGCCAACTTGGAAATAGACGTCCTTAGGCAATGGGTCAACCCTAACACGTTATTGACTTCTCAGAACTCAATCTTAAAGTCTAAAATCCCTTTTCAACCCATTTCCTTCAAAAATCTCACCTTCCGCCACTGTATTCTTCAAATTTTTTTAAGTACTTTCATATTAGACACTAATCTTAATGTTTAGGTGATGAAGAACAATACTTAAATAAAAACTTACTGTAAATGGTAAATACATAAATAAAATGGGCTTTTAACCATTAACCCTTTTTGTAATTTCATGATATAAATATGTTATTTGGATAAATCAGTTTCTCCTACCCCAAAATCATATATTACATGTCACATAACTCATTTCATATTGAAAAATACACCCGTTTCAAAATATCGAGTAGCGAAACTACATCAAACGGACTCAGGGGGCGAAACGACACATATCGGGGGGACCAAGAGTAGGCCCCTCATGTTCCTGGCACCCCGGGGGGGAGGACCTTGCCGGTTCCACGAGGCCTCGCCGTTCTGGCGGGCCGGGTGGGCCGCAGCGGGCCTAGCGGCCCATTTTCTGCAATTTTTCTACACTATTTGTCGAACTTCAAAAAATCATATCTCCCTCATTATAAGTCTGATTTAGGTGATTCAAAAGCCATATTGAAGCTTGATAAGTATAATTTTATATAAAAATAAGTGAAAAATATAATAAAAACTTTATTATATTTAAATATAGGTCGTTGTGACAACTTTCTGAAAATCATCAGTTTGGACAGCTACTGCTTCAAAAATTTTTAGAATTTTTCTACAACACGAAACCTAATGAAATTTGGTAGAGATTAAGTAGACTTGATGAAAAACTATTAAAAAAATAATTAAAATAATATACTACTTAAAAGTACCAAAAAGGGGCATAAAACTGTCGTAGGACCTTAAGACCTTATTCTGTCGTAATTAGGGCATAATTTAGTTAAGTACTAAACTGAATAATCTGTAGAATTAGCTTGAACCATGTTTTATACGAAGTATAAGACCCAAAAATTATAGAATTGTTAATGCTACATTACCCTATAACTTAGGATCCATCTTTAAACCCGGTTGCTCTTAGGAGCACCTCGAAACTCCGTACCGGATCTGGACCGCATGTCGAAATTCCGGTGACGGCAAAACTATACCGTTATGATCACCTTACTGGGCTTGACAACCATCTCAGAAATTAAGTCCTGACTATGTCCAAAAATGCACAACTTGAGCCCGGAGCAAAGTATGTGAGAAACGCGAATATCTTTAGGAAATGTGCTCAGATTTATGTGAATTGAGTCGTTCACTTACAGGCCAAATATAAGGATCCAGACCGTCAGAATCTGACCCAATTATACTTTTGGATCAGAGAAAATTTCCAACACATGTCAGTGTACTTGTGGCCCTAATTGAATACCGGTGATCGTTGAACTGAAATTGGTCCGCCACGGTCGATCTGTAAATTCGATCGGATCAAAAACTTAACTCGGCCTAGATCTAATGCCAGGGAGCTTAAGTCCGACCACACGCAGAAAACGGGCCTCCAGAAGTGCTTCGTTGGATCGAAATAACCCCCGTTTGGCTATAACCTAAGTATACCATGACCCTAGGGCTATTCCAACCAGTTCTGGGCCTATATAAAGGCCTTCAACCCTTTCTCTCTTGCCATACAAATTTCCAACCCTAAGAGAGAGAAAAGGGAAAAAGGGAGAAGGAAAGAGAGAGAGAGAGGGAGAGTTGGAGTTGCTCTTGGGATTCGATCCCTGTCGCTCCACGTGCTTAACCACCACGTTTGTATCGCTAATACGGCGATTCCGATTCTGTACTTAGGTAAGAAATCCTAACCCTAGTATGTTTCAGAGATTCAAATAGTAGAGATGATGAAATAGTTAACCTATTTTATTCTGAAAGTGACCGTCGTGCCATAGACAAAGACTTGGTATACAACTGAGTCTGTTACTCGTTTACCGGCAAAAGGTGCAGACTATAAACGTTTAGGTTATGGTTTTTAAGGCCTTCAATGTCAGCAATGATTTATGTCTGACTTGATTGCTATCACATGTGCTTAGATACGAGGATTTTCGTATATTATGCCTATATATAAACTATGTTGACTTATAATGCTTTCCATGTATTTGTTGAAATGTCTAAATGACTATGAAATTATGATTTGTGCTTGCTATGATTATTAACGATGAATACATGCCTGTTGAGTATGTGGCAACTCTTTTGTAAAAGAGCTTGCCAGGATATATATTATATTTAGTCCAATCTGTGTATGTTGAAATGTGTAGCCTATGTGTTTGATAAAATGCCTCAATGAGGAAATACCTGTGGAAATGCATGCACTGAGGGTGTTGAGATAGGATTCTCAACTCCCTTAACTATGGTTATAGTTTTCTTTTATGTATTCTATAATATTAGTACGTGTTATATGGTTGAATGTCTAGGTATGCTAACATGTATGCTATGTATTTGTTAAAATGCTCAAATGAAACTTATAGTTAAGTTGGTTGCTACATGTTATATGGGACTAGCACATATGTATTCCTAACTTACTTGAGTGTGTTTAGGGCTACAGTGTAGTCCAGAAAATTGGTAACTGGTTTCGAGTGAGTGGCTGACTTAGTTTCAGCCACGACAGATACGTTCGACTAATCCGAGTCGTACGTTATTTGACAAGAATGGTTAGGCTATGTGAGATGCTTATGCACTCCATGTCGATCAAATCAACGTGTTTTTGTACTAGTCGAGCTTGTCTAACAACCCGATTGACTCGATGTATATTCACCATTTATGGACGCTACTGCTTGAACCTAAGGTACCAAACTCACCAGTAAAAACCCTGTTAACCTTGATACCTCGATCCGCTAAGACTCATGAGCCGGGCATGGTGGTATGGGACACCGTGATCGATCTGTCGGCCTACGCTGGGGCGACGAGCCTCCCCGTAGTGACCAGTGAACAACACCGCCTCGTGAGCCAAATATGGTGGTATGGGACACTATATTTGAACTTTTGGCCTACACTGATAAGATGACAAGCCCTTTGTAGTGACCTCGAGCATACTCTGAGACTACGTAGAGGCGACAAACCTTTCCGTAGCAACTAGAGTATAACTAGGCCTACACTACATCGTGGTGACGAACCCTTTGCAGTGACCTAGAACCGCAATATCGTATGAGATTTACTAGGACTGACGACCCTAGAATAGATCATTATTTGGGAAATTATATAAGGGAGGTATCTTAGTTTCTCAATCCTGCTGCATGAAAAAGACTAATAAGAACTTGGTAATCATGCTCATGCACCGCACTGCATGTGCCATTTGGGGTTGAGTAGAGAGCACTGAGCAAGTGACTGACATGCGCAACCGCTAGATAAAGATCGCAGAGGGAGTGCAGGTGAGGGCATGCATCATTTATACATATCATACCTGCATTAATCAGAGTACTTAGGGATGTATAATTGTATTGTTTTATCATTACTGTTTGACTAAATTGATAACATTTTAACCTTTGCTTTATGGTTCCACTGAGTTGATCACTCACTCCCACATTACGGGACGGTGTTGTACACACCAACCAGACCCTGTCTTAGTTGCAAGTGGAGGCGATGCCTACAAGGCAGAGCCGGACTATGAGGATGACGAGGAGGCATTCTCTTTCATGCAGTTTTTAGGCGGGTTCATGTGAGCCATGGCCTGATCGACGGGGGACTTCTGGGATGTTGACTAGATGCCCTTACACTTACTATTTTGTCTTTTTGAAACACACATGTATATTTATTTTTGGTCCATTTTGGGAAGTGTACATGTATAAATTTAACCTGGTAATATGTTCACACTCTGGAGACTTACAACAGTTTATATACTTTATATATTTATCATAGTTCTTCCGCTTGCATAATTTAACTGTCTCTGGAGTATAATATGTTGTTTTGGTATAATCTCACTCATGTTTAATGCACTAACACGGACAACATTTAATCATCCTTATCTATATTGCATAAGTGATGCGTTGGAACTCGGGAGTGGAGCTTATGCTCGTCCCTCAATTTTCAGGGCATTACATTTATTATTTCATTTGAGTAAAATAATTCAACAAATTATCAAATGCCCTCTCAATGGGAGTTTAGTACATTATTGAGTTTGTAACAGAAATATAAGACTAAATCATAAAACTATCTTCTTATGCATTCAGTATAATCTTCCATACAGGGATGGTCCTCTAGGTTTTCAATCTGTACATCACTTGCATCATCTGTACGGTTAGAGAGGGTCAATGCCCTACTCATAGTGATGGTTATCCTTTAAGATTTATAATAATTCAAGAGATTCATAAAAGTAATGTAAGGGTTCTGATACGCCTCGTACTCCACCACTACGAGGGGTATCAATATGCACAACCAATATATATGAATGCATGCGTTGCAAAGTGCGTGCGGCTCATCAAACGTAGTGATCATTATCACAATATGAAAAGTAGTTCAAAATATCTGACTCACCCCACATTCTTACACTACGGAGATTCGACGGTGTGTCCAACGTTAACGTGGATTGATGCGATCATCTCAAGGCAATACAACAACACGATTGGGGGATTTACGTAACACAATGTGTTTATAGAGTGACTATTTGCGACATCCAATCTCGAGAAGTGATGTAACATTCATGGCGATTTACTTACATCGATTGTGCACCACGCCAACCAACCCATGAAATTATTTAAAAGAATATGATAGCCAAAATAAATCACAATGCGGGAAAGTAAAACAACCTCAAAATTCGGATCTTGAGAGGTTGATACAAATGTTGTTCTAAGGACAACCTTACACCAAAAACCGAGTTTATGGTAGGACAACCTTATTTCTAGAAAGATCTTTGTATCAAATCTCAAACCAAAGAGGCATACTGAGAAATAAACACAAACTAAGCTGAAATAAATTGTAATCACAAATGTATTGTTCTAGGGATGACCATACACCATAAAAATGGCGGGGCAACCTTCTTTGGAACAACTTTAAAGGAAATTAAATATCAAGGTGATAAAGGAATAGCGAGAAAATAAATTCTAAACTATTACAAAATTCCCACAATGCTTGAATTAAATGATTACAACATTCACCACCATACATACATCCCACAAATAAATAATTAAAGATTAGAAGTATAAATCATTCAACCACAACACAAGGGATTATAGTGGTTCGCTTGTGTGTTCACCAATTGTTAAACAATGACCACGAGAATGCTACTCCACTCTAATATCCTCACACGGGGGATATTAGCGTTCACTAACAAAATAGGTTTTCACGAGTTCACCCAAAACCTTTACAATTGTGTCTTTGTCGTGGGCTTACACAATTAAAAACCCCACTTACGAGTTTTCTGGCTCTCCTCGGATAACCAATACAACAAGATTTTTCGGCAAATCTTGAAAGAAACCAAAACAGAAAGGAATTTACAATTAAATGTAAAATACGATTATCTCCTTCGTTTGTAGCGACTTAGGTAGAACCAAGTCAGAGTAAATGATTGAATGTCCAAGTTCAATGTCCAGTACTCAATTACAATGGTTCTAGTTCTAATAGATTTTAAATTAAACCAAATAGGGCTTGCCTTAATTGATTTTGATTCCAAAGAAAGGGAATAACAATTCCTCTTATCAAATTAGATTGGAATAGCAGAAACAAAATCAATTAAATAAAGCTAAAGAAAGAGAATATTAAATAAGCACACTTAGCTTAGATGGAGCACAGAATTATCTCTCAGAAGTTTGACGAAGATTGGCTTGAATGGATTAATTAATTTCGTTTATTCTTCTGAGATTCGTGCTCTATTTATAGGTGAGCAGATCGCGTCTTCGACTGGTCTAGGGAGCTCTTCGACTAGTCGAAGAATTAATAGATATTTGAAAAAATCGAGCATGATAAGCTTTGACCGTTCTATGACTGGTCGAAGGTCTCCTTCGAAGGTCACCTTCGGACCGGTCGAAGTCTCCTTCGGACTGGTCGAAGAACACAATTTCATCATTGGACTTTGAGTGAAGACTTTCGGTGGTCGAAGATGCGATCGACTTGTTCCTTCGGTGGTCGAGCAGATTCTGGACTAGTCGAAGCCTAACAGAAAATATCGAATTTTGTAACAAACTCACACGGTGATCGAGGAATTTCTTAGGCTTGGTCGATTGAAGCAAAGCTAAGACTAGTCGAAGAAAGCCTAGGACAAGTCTTAGAGCCTGCCCAAACTCATGTAACTTAAACATATGACTTATGTATCAAAATGGCCTACTCTAAGGTCAACCTAAGGTCAATCAAACCCCAATCGTGAAGTAAGGACATTGAAACATTAGGAACAAGTGACCTTGAAGTTTAAGCCTTGAAGTCTTGATGTAGTTCAATCTTGAAATCTTGATGTAGCTCAACCTTGAAAGTGTCTTGAGTTCTTTACGAACGGCCTTGTACGCTTCTTGAAGTCTTGCATTCTTGAGACTTGTCTTGTGAGCAATACTTGCGAGTCAAGGTTGAAGGTTGATCTTTGTACTTGTGAGCTTTGCTTGTTGTGAGCTTTGCTTGTTCATGAATGTTGATCTTTGAGAGAGCTTCACTTATGCAAGTTATATAATAGTGATTTTGGCACCACAAATTTGACAACAGACAGGGATATAAACTATAACACTTACAATCTCCCCTTTGTCAAATTAGTGACAAAACACATAACCAAGATAAACATAAAGTAAAACAATTTGGTTAAAGAATCATGAACGAGTTAATATCAGTAGCTTACTGCAAATCAATATTCAATATATGAACCAGTTAATATCATAGCGGCTTATTGCAAATCAATATTCAATATATGAACAGTTCATTCAACTTTTCAAATCATTAGCATTCAACATTCAACAGTTCATTCAACTAGTTCAAACATACTCCCCTGAGTAACATAACCAATGCTACTCCTCTCACAATCACATCGTTAAGAACAAACCATTCTCCCCCTTTTTGTCACAATATGACAAAGGAAACAACAATAAAGGAGAACTAAATAAAGAGATATATGAGAGTAAACATGAGGAGTTATGAGATTATAGCAAAAACAGAGATAGAGATACTCAGCATAGTTTCACATAGAACAAATACTCAGCATAAAACAAAGATAGTATCCAACTCAAAATCAGTCAACCTAGTTTTAAGTTATAAAGTTATTACAGACCAAAAATCCCATATAAACTAATCAGAACCAGAACCAGATGACGGAGCAGGAATGGAGGGATCAAGTTGGTGCATGCCTTTGTTCAATCGCCTAAGATATTTGCGCATGTACTTGAATTGTAAATCATGAGCAACAGACATGTTTTCCATCTTTACATTTATATTCTCAACTTTATCCTCCAATGCACTCAGACGTGCATCAACATCAGATGGTTCAAAATCTGGATCATTTGTTGAATCAGAATCCAGTTCCTCAAAAATGTCATCCATATTAATGTCATCACCAGCTTCTTCATGACCACCACCACCACCACCTTGTTCGGGAAGTAATTCGACTTCATCTTATTGATATTAGTATTGTTGAAAATCAGATGATGGATAGGTGCCTCATCAACCGGCATATCGACTAACATATGTGTAGCCAATACAGTCATTAAATAGGCAAAAGGAATGTCACTATGACCAGGATGGAGTCTAAACTGAAGAATGAAATGATAGATTAAGGATGGTAAACAAATCGAGTACCCTTGCAATAGCATGGATAACATGACCATAAACGAGGTCAAGTCGGTTTATTACCGAGAACGAGGATCTGATTAGACACAAAGATTTTGTGGAGAACTCTGTATTTGGGTAACAAATACCTTGCGGGAAGCGCATTCCCTTTTTGTGTCCAGTGAACATCCATGTTGCACAAATCTCTAGTGAGCATGCGTTTTTCAGAAATTGAGGGTTTATCAGTTAGGTTATGGATAGGAATACCCTCATCATTCACAGGAATGTCCATAAAGTGAAATTAAATGATGATCAATGTCAAAAGGCCCTTCTCTAGTAGATATTTTAAAAGTTAAATCATCTGTGAGAAAGCACTAATACATGCAAACATGGATTAGGCAATGGACCGGTATGCTTGGCCCACCCCAATGTAATAAGTTAACCCAACCTACAGCTTCAAGCATAGGAAGGATGTCAAAAGGTGCAATATGATTAACATCAACAGGATGTTCAACAATAACTTTACGTAATCTAATGTCCCTAACATAAGATGGATCGTCATTGGGAACAAGAAGATGACGCTTAGTGATAATGGTCGATCTGGAGGAAGAAGAAGGACCACGGGAAGTAGTTTTTCTACCTCTAGAAGCCATTTGCAACAACGATAACAAGGAAATAAGAAGTTGCAAAGGATTGAGAAGTGGGTTTACTCAAAACAGATTTTTCAAAATCCATACCCCAAATCTCAATGAAATCCAAAATAGAAAGCTTCAAGCTAGAAAAGGAAACAATCTAGACACAGATCTGCAAGAAAAATGTATATGGAACACTAACCTTGAAGAACAAAAGCATTGGGTTCGACAAGTGAAGCTTCGGCTCCTTAGAGAGAGAAAAAAACGGAATGAGGAAGAAAGCAAAATCCCCAAATTTTAAGTGATTCGAGATCTACTGATTTGGTCGTGGATATCTCTGACGGTCGAAGTTCGATTGATCAGTATACTCTATTGGTGAAGAATGTCCAAAAATTCATATTTCTTACAAATTATTCAAAAATTGGAATTCAACCTAGCAAATATATACACTTATGATACAAGTAGGCATAAATAATCATTTTAAAATGCACATGCCAAGATCAAATTTCATCTTTTTGAACTGCTTTTATCGAGAGGTTTTGTGAAAATGTCAACTCGTTGATCTTCGGTAGGAATATATTCCAGAGATATAACTTTTTTCTTCTACTAATTCGAATATAATGAAATCTAATGTCAATGTGCTTAGTACGAGAATCTTGAATAGGATTTTTGAAATATTTATAACCTTTGGAATTATCACAATGTAATAACATAGAATCTGTTTAATTCCATAATCACTTAGCATTCGTTGCATCAAACAAAATTTGTGTACATGCATTACGGTGCGATATACTCGACTTAATTTGTTGAAAGTGATATAAATTTTGTTTCTTACTAAACCAGGAAACTAGACAATTTCAATGTAAAAGCAACCACCTTTGGTTGATTTTCTATCATCTAGATTACCGACCAGATCGACATCAAGTACCTGACTAATTGGACACTAGTCTCATGAGGATACTAGAGCCAGAGATTTCTGATACTTGCGACATATCTAATAATCCAGCTTGACGACAATCAAGTGAGATTCTTTTGGATCAGATTGATATCTTGCAAATACCAACACTTAGAGAAATATCAGGTCTACTAGAGTTAAATATAACAAACTACCAATCATACTCGATAAAGTTTTGAATCAACATTTTTACCATTAGAGTCTTTTGAGAGTTTGGTAGTACTCATAGGAGTATCGAAATTCTTGCCATTCTCAAATCAAATCTCTTGATTAGATTCAAAGCATACTTAGATTGAGAAATGAATATTCCTTGAGGTTGTTGCTTTACTTGCAATCAAGGAAATAAGTCAATTCCCCAACCATGCTCATTTGGAGCGTGATTTCATCAAATGCGCAAACTCGATAGTCAAGTCGGTACAAGTTGATCCATAAATGATATCATCAACATAAATGTACCATTAAGATATGATCATTATGTTTTTTAACAAAAGAGTTTTATCAACAGATCCCATTTGAAAATTATGACTTAAAAGAAATTTTGTTAGTTTCTCATACCATGCCCTAGGTGCTTGTTTTAATCCATAAAGTGCCTTTTAAGCCGATACACATGATCAGTATTTTTGGGATCTTCAAAACCCATTGGCTGTTCAACATAGACTTCTTCATGTAAATCGCCATTTAGAAAAGCACTTTTCACATCCATTTGATAGATCTTTATCTTTCTAAAACATGCAATGGATATAAATAGTCGATAGATTCAAGAGCGTCTTCTTTGGTGCAAAAGTTTCATCAAAATCAATTCCTTCAATTTGAGTATAACCTTGTACCACTAGTCTAGCCTTGTTTCTAATTATATTTCCACGCTTGTCAGACTTATTTTTGAAAATCCATTTTGTTCCAATGATGTGTTTATCTTTAGGTCTTAGTACGAGATACCAAACATCATTTCTTACGAATTGGTTGAGTTCTTCTTGCATCGCAACAATGCAATTCTCATCAGCAAGAGCTTCTTTTACGTTAGATGGTTCTATTTGGGATGTAAAACATACATAATTACATATATCCTCAAGTTGTCTACGGGTGCGAACACCGGTGCGAGGGTTTCTAAGAATTTGTGTGGTTGGATGATCTTTAATGATCCTCAACTCGAATTTGTCGATTCGATGAAGTATCGGGTTTATCAATGATTAGAACTTCATCATTATCTGAATTAGGGATTGGCGTGTTTAAGTGATCATCAATGACAACATTGATGGACTCTTGAATCACACAGTTCTTTTGTTGAGAACCCTATAAGCTCATTTATTTAAGGAATATCTAGAAAAATCCCTTCATCACTCTTTGTATCGAATTTTCCCAAATTTTCACGATCTCGTAAAATATAGCACTTCTTTGCCAAAAACTTCGAAAGTATTTGATGTAGGCTTTTTATTGAACCACAATTAAGTAAGCCGTTTTATTATTATCTTTGCTAGTGTAGACTCGGTTAATAATATAGCAATTTGTGTTACTTGCTTGACCCAAAGATTTTTAGAGAGCTTCATGCTATTCAACATGACATTAGCCATTTCTTAAAGCACCCTATTCTTTCTTTCCACAATTCCATTTTGTTGTGGAGTTTTGTGTGCTGAGAATTCATGTAATATTCCTTGGTGGTCAGAACTTCTCAAAATTGCTATTCTCAAATTCGGATCCATGATCACTACGAATCTTCTTGATTTGAGAAGATTTTCGGTTTGAATCCTTTTGAGAACTTTTCTTACTTCTTCAAGGGTTTGATTTATCCCTTAAGAAGACTACCCATGTAAATCTGGTAAAGTCATCAACTATTACCGGGATATACTTTTTCCCACCTCGACTTTCCGTTACGGTAGGTCTATTAGATCCATGTGGAGGAGTTCGAGTGGTCTTGATGTGGTATTTGAATTCACCTTTTTGTGTGAGTTCCTTGTTTGTTTGCCTATCGGCACTCACCACATATTTTATCTAATTTCGAAGTTTGGGTAAACCTCTTATAAGTTCTCGTTTGCTCAATCTATATAAATTTTGATAATGTACATGTCAAGACGTTTGTGCCATAAATCGGTCTCGTCTGTATGGACCATGTAACATGTTTGATTAGATGAAATTTGGATTCGCTAATAATATAGCAATTTTTAGACGTTCTACGTCAGTTAATATTATAGAACCCTTATTGTTTAGTATCTCACGACTTTGATTAGAAAACCGAACACTATGGTTATTATCACATATTTGAGATATGCTAAGCAAGTTATGTTTTAAGCCTTCAACATATAAAACGTTTTTAAACACGGGAAGATTAAAAAGTTGAACCGTACCTTGGCCTATAATCTTGCAGTTGCTACCATCACCAAATGTGGTGAACCATCAGTCATATCTTTTAGATCCGTGAATAAAGCTTTGTCACCTGTCATATGCTGGAGCATCCTTTGTCTAGGTACCACTTTGAATGACTTGTTGCTTTGAAAGCGGTGTGAGCAACCAAGCGAGACAACTTTAGGAACCCATTTCATAATTGTTTTGGGTTTAGGAATATGGTTGGTCTTCTTTTGTTTATAGTTGTAAGAATGACCTATAGAGTTAGATTTTAAGAGCTCCTTGAGTAAATCAACTATCTTTTCGGCTAGTGGATTTCGTTTCTGATTAATGTTGACATGGCTGCTTCTAGGTTTTTGAAAAGTTTTTGAATTTCTAGAAAAACCTTGATAAGTACTTTTCCCTTTTGAGTTTGAGGACTCTCCTTTCACAAACATATGAGGAGTATACTTTTGTTTAGGAGATAAATTTTTATCATAGCCCAACCGGATAGATCGCCACATTTTCTTGATCCGGATAAAAGTTTTCTAACTTTGGATCACCTTGGGTATATTTCCATGTGTCCTTTAGACTCAGAAGAGAAGATACTTCATTTTTGAGTTTCTCAATTTGATTTCAAATCAACAATTAGGGAGTTTTTGAATTCCAAATCGCATTTTGATTTTTCAAAACAATCTGAAATTTGTGATTTTTCTAAGACAAGTGATTCAAAACATTCTTTGAGTTTAGAAAACTTTTCTTTTTGAAGTTTAAGTTTGTGACAATTTTACAACTTTCCTTATATAGGGCATTGTAGCGTCTTGAAGATCATCTTCATTTTCACATTCACTACTCAGATTTTCTTCACTTGTTGAGTCATTATCGAAAATGTGAATTTGGCTAGAGTCATAAGAGCTTTAACCTCATTGCTCAACTCAGTTTCAGAATCTTCTGATTCAGAAGAAGCTTCAGAATCAGATGATTCATCCCATGTAGCCAACATACCCTTCTTCTTGGGTTTGTCCTTTTTAGGACATCTATTTGCTAAGTGCCCATATTCTTGACAGTTGTAACATTGACTATCTTTCAAAGATTTTCGAGATTTGGGTCTAAACTTCTTTTTATCATTTGATTTTTGAAAATCAACCCTTTTCTTGCTTTTGAAAATCTTGTAAAATTTCTTAGCTAAAAGAGCCATATCATCTTCTGAATCAGAATTTTCTTCTGAATTACATTTAGAAGATTTTAGTGCGATAGATTTACCTTTAGGAGCTTTAAAGTTTAACTCGTAGGTTTGTAGAGAACCAACTAGTTCTTCTACCCTCATATTATCCGTATCACGAAGTTCTGGATCGCGGTTACTTTAGAATTGAACCGTTCAGGAAGTGAGCGTAATATCTTTGCACACACTTTACTTTCTGGGATTTTATCACCAAGACCCCACATTGAGTTTACAATGTCATTCAATCTAGTGTAAAAGTCCATAAACATTTCATTTTCCTCCATATGAATTTCTTCAAATTTGGTTGTGAGGAGTTGGACTTTAGATTTTTTTTACAATTGTAGTACCCTCGTGTGTCATTTCTACTATATCCCAAGCTTGCTTTGCAGTATCACAGGAAATGATTCTTTTGAACTCATCCGGTGATAGTGTGCAAGTGATTGCATTTAGTGCTTTAGCATTTGCACTACTCTCACTTTTCTGAAGTGTGGTCCATTGGTAATATGGTGTGACTTTCATAGATTTTGAACCGTCAACCCCGGTAACTTCCATGATAGGAGGATTCCATTCAATCATTGTGGCTTGCCACACACTCTCATCCATTGATTTGAGGAAGATCCTCATTCTGGCTTTCCAATAGGCATAGTTGGAGCCATCAAAGGGTGGAGGCCTAGTGACTGAAAGGCTATCAAAATTTGACATCTAAAATAGCTTAAATCGTTAGCTCAGGAATTAAATCCAAGAATTAAAAAAGAGCTATCTGGCTCTGATACCACTTGAAAAGGCCTAGCTATATGTCCTAGAGGGGGGGTGAATAGGACTATGCCAAATAAAACTTATAACAGCGGAATTAAAAAGAATATGATAGCCAAAATAAATCACAATGCAGGAAAGTAAAACAACCTCAAAATTCAGATCTTGAGAGGTTGATACAAATGTTGTTCTAAGGACAACCTTACACCAAAAACTAGAGTTTATGGTAGGACAACCTTATTTCTAGAAAGATCTTTGTATCAAATCTCAAACCAAAGAGGCATACAGAAATAAACACAAACTGAACTGAAATAAATTGTAATCACAAATGTATTGTTCTAGGGATAACCATACACCTAAAAATGGTAGGGCAACCTTCTTTGGAACAACTTTAAAGGAAATTAAATATCAAGGTGATAAAGGAATAGCGAGAAAATAAATTCTAAACTATTACAAAATTCCCACAATGCTTGAATTAAATGATTACAACATTCACCACCATACATACATCCCACAAATAAATAATTAAAGATTAGAAGTATAAATCATTCAACCACAACACAAGGGATTATAGTGGTTACTTTGTGTGTTCACCAACTTGTTAAACAACGGACCACACGAGAATCTTACTCCACTCTAATATCCTCACACGGGGATATTAGCGTTCACTAACAAAATAGGTTTTCAGGTTCACCCAAAACCTTTACAATTGTGTCTTTGTCGTGGGCTTACACAATTAAAAAACCCCACTTACGAGTTTTCTGGCTCTCCTCGGATAACCAATACAACAAGATTTTTACGGCAAATCTTGAAAGAAACCAAAACAGAAAGGAATTTACAATTAAATGTAAAATACGATTATCTCCTTCGTTGTAGCATACCCGGTAGAACCAAGTCGAGTAGATGATTGAATGTCTAAGTTCAATGTCCAGTACTCAATTACAATAGTTCTAGTTCTAATAGATTTTAAATTAAACCAAATAGGGTTTGCCTTAATTGATTTTGATTCCAAAGAAAGGGAATAACAATTCCTCTTATCAAATTAGATTGGAATAGCAGAAACAAAATCAATTAAATAAAGCTAAAGAAAGAGAATATTAAATAAGCACACTTAGCTTAGATGGAGCACAGAATTATCTCTCAGAAGTTTGACGAAGATTGGCTTGAATGGATTAATTAATTCCGTTAATTCTTCTAAGATTCATGCTCTATTTATAGGTGAGCAGATCGCGTCTTCGACTGGTCTAGGGAGCTCTTTGACTAGTCGAAGAATTGAGATATTTGAAAAAATGGGCAGCGATAAGCTTTGACCGTTTATAATTGGTCGAAGGTCTCCTTCGGTGGTCGTAGATCCCTTAGTCGAAGGTCCAGTGGTCGAAGAACCTGAATTTCATCGCTGGACTTTGAGTCGAAGACTTTCGGTGGTCGAAGATGCGATCGACAACTTGTTCCTTGGATTTGGTCGACAGATTCTGGACTAGTCGAAGCCTAACAGAGAAAATATCCGAATTTTGTAACAAACTCACGGTGATCGAGGAATTTCTTAGGCGGTCGAAGCAAAGCTAAGACTAGTCGAAGAAAGCCTAGGACAAGTCTTAGAACTGCCCAAACTCATGTAACTTAAACATATGACTTATGTATCCAAAATGGCCTACTCCTAAGGTCAACCTAAGGTCAATCAAACCCCAATCGTGAAGTAAGGACATTGAAACATTAGGAACAAGTGACCTTGAAGTTTAAGCCTTGAAGTCTTGATGTAGTTCAATCTTGAAATCTTGATGTAGCTCAACCTTGAAAGTGTCTTGAGTTCTTCTGAACGGCTTGTATGCAGCTTCTTGAAGTCTTGCATTCTTGAGACTTGTCTTGTGAGCAATACTTACAGTCAAGGTTGATCTTTGAGTGAATCTTTGTACTTGTGAGCTTTGCTTATTCATGAATGTTGATCTTTGAGAGAGCTTCACTTATGCAAGTTATATAACAGTGATTTTGGCACCACAAATTTGCTCGGTATATATCCATATAGAAAAGCTTTTACATGAAAAGTTTCCACATGAATCACGACATCGCTCGAGCAAGAGGGAGACATCATACATATGGAGAAGGAAGAGGGCGTCGAGGCTTCTCCTTCTCCTTCTCTCTCTCTCTCTCTCTCTCTCTCTCTCTCTCTCTCTCTCTCCTTTTTTCTCCTTGGAAGTTTGGGAGGTGGGTGTGTGCGTGTGAGTGGAGAGGGGACGCACACTCCTTTTATAAAGCAGTGGGGGTGTGAGAGGGGTATGTTTCCCATCCCACTTGGATTGGGTTTCTCCAATTTGCCATTTTCTAACGATCTTTCTTTAAATCTAATTCTTCCATTGTATCAAGGCCGTCGAATAGAGCTGGGGTATATGATTATCTTGGTGATCCGAAATTTAGATAGGCCTATCTTGAAAATTCTCCCTACCGGTGCCAAAACGAACTAATTTCAATTAACGGTCTACACTTGATGATCAAGGCCTAATTTTAGAAAAAATGTATAGTTATGATAGAAAAACAATTGGACAAAATTTGGTCATTGATCGATGGTGGAAAAAACTTAAATATAAAACTTCACCTTTTGTACCAAATGAAAGGAACTGGCTTCAACCTTTAACGGTGTAGGATCATAAATTGGGGCCTAAATTTTGTATAACCTCGTAGTCATATGAGACTAAAGTGTGGTCCAAATTTGAGTTGTGATGGACGGAAGGAAGTGGTTAAATCGGAATATCCAGATTTATAAGGAGTTGGTAGGCCTTGACAGGATAACTTCGCGCCTAAGGAAAAGCCTACCAAAGTGAGGTCTTCATATTTCACATGTGGTCCATATGATAGGAAATTCAAGTTATTCATATGAAGAAAAATATTCGACTATGACTACCCACGAGGTTTCTTCACTCGATGGATACCAAAATCAACGGTTAAGAGGCTGATTGTCAATTGGGTCACTTTTACAATGATCTAAGGACCAAAATTTAACATTTATGGTTAATTTATGATACATAAGAATGGTATAAAATTTCACATCAAATGAATTGTGGGAACCATGTGATCTAGAATTCAGGGATCTAGGTTAATGGCATTTTCATAATTATTGCTGATATTAGAGTTTTGGGAAATCTAATGATTCTACATGGTTGTAGGCAGGTTTCTAAGTTCTTACGTTTCTAAGTAATTCTTATAAAAGAACTTATATTTAAATCATTATAAATAATGAATTATTTACCAAACTAATCAAGGGAATATACATATATCAACTAACATAATGGATGGTCAGATGACATGTTAAAAATAGAAGACTTGATTATTAGTACTCTAACAGTATATATAGGTATATGTACGATCAGGTTTGTAAATGAAAGAACACAAGGTGGGTTTCTGGAGTGATAAGGGGGTAAAACATGTGTATTGTTAGATTTAAGTGTATTGTTCACATGTGTAAGTTCTTGAGATTGTAGTTCTGATGGTGGGTTAAGGATATTCATAGGTGATGAACAAGATGAACGGATCAAGATCCCAACTTGATGTGTGTACAAGTGGATGTAGAGATCAAGTAGCTAGCTTACTATGATTGGGTGGTCTAGAATTAAGGTGGACGGTTAGATGTCTCTATCTAGCACTGCATATTTGACTGAGCGATTGATTATGAAGTGAGAATATTTGGGTATATGATGATCATATCTTAAAATCAACGGTCAGATTGCTTGATCTATAGATGAAGATTATTCCCAACAATCAGATTCATGTTGGAGCATAGATGTAAGGTTAATATAGCCAAATTGGTATCACACACATGTACATAATAAGTTAGATTTTATGGTAACACTTAAGAACTTTCAATACTCGGGTATTGAAAAGTTCGAGGTGTTACAATGGCAGTCGTGAAGATGTTTGCTAAAGTGGCGGCAACTGTCTAATGTCTCTGAGTTGAGTCCTGCAAATTTGCGCTTTATGTCCGTATTTCCCATAATATGAGCAATTTCCTGCAAAAGGTCACTCCTAAGTATTTGGTTATGTAATTGAGGCATTAATCCATTGCCTCTTTTCTGATGGTTGTTGCTGAGTGGGTGCATTCCTATTCCAATGTTCTCTTATCTGAGCATGGGTCCGTTCATTGTTCATTTTGGTTCGCAGGGCAATGTTGATGATTTCAATGTATTTCTTAATGTCCACTCAACAAAAACAGGTCATGATGTTCTAATGGAGGCCTTTCTCAAATTTATTATACTTGTACTCTACGTCCTCTACCACCTTTGGGGCATAACGACATAATTCAATAAACTTTGCCTCATACTGTGCTGCTGTCATGATCCCTTACTCTAACTTTGAGAACTCGACCATCTTCCGAAGACGATAAGCCTTAGGAAAATACTTCTCGTGGAACTTGCTTCTGAATTTATTCCACGTCCATACATGTTCTACTACAACCATTCTCTTTACTAATCTCCACCATATATTCACTTCTCCTTAAAGAGTGAACGTCATCATCCCAACCTTTTGGTTTTCTGAACGGTCCATCGCTTCAAGGAACTTCTCAACCAGAGTCAGCTAATCTTCTGCATCATAGGATTTGCAGTGCCCTTAAAAATAGGTGGTCACAACTTCATGAATTTTTATAATAGATTTATTCCTCATGCTTTCTTGTGCCTCAGTAAAGCCGGATTCCACTGGCCTTGAGGTGTCGAATTCATGTTCACTATCATATTAAATTAAGCAACGAATTGGTCTTACTTCATCATAATTGTCATCTGAGTAACTAATGCAAACACAACGTCTTGTGGCTGGAGATAGATCTAGCAATGTAAGTGCGCATAGCGGTAGGTGATAATGAAAGTGACGCACTAGACCCGACACCACCCAAATTTCCTGCTGCAGGCTTCAACATTCTAATCTTGCTCTCTATCCGCAGTTTAAATTCTATTGGAACATTCGAGTCTACTATCGATTTATGAGGAATAGTAACGCTAGTTGATAGAACTATATCATGCAAACTACGTGTCGCCCATCGCATCTTATAGAAGATATAGAGTTTAGTATAAGAGTGATATATGTTGTCCATCTCTATTCATCAGAGTGTCGTGAACCAAAAAGTCAGATTTTCAATTATCAGTTAATAAAGACAATATGGGGGTTGGTAGTTTTTCTAGGTTATTTATCAATCAACACAAATATATTCGCTTCTCCTTGAAGGGTGACCTATAAAGAGACTTTCATTGTACAAGGGTGTATGGGAACATAATGTATAGGTCACTCTAGTTTAATGAAAGACTCTCTATGATACCATTCTGTCATGTGCCACAATTCAAATATAAAGTATTCACCCTCAAACATGAGTTACAATCCATGACTCGTGCACCAAGTGCACATAACTCCACTTATCAAACAGTTATTAGGAGGCACAATTTACCGTATTCTAAGTTCTCACCACGTTAACATCCACACATTCACACAATCACACCTTTTCTCTGTTAATTATTCCATCACATTCACAACCACAAAATAAATTCCAAAATTAAAATATGTCCACTCATTTGGGACTTTATTTAACTAGGATATCCATTACCATTTTTAATAAAATCATAATTATAAACAATGGAATGTCAAATTTTAACATCAGTGATTAAATAAATAATAATCTCTTATCAATCGGTTGCATGAGAAAATAATACCTCTAATGCGGCAAGTTCATTTTCCGCCAAATATGACAATTGGTCATGAGTCTTGTCTACTAACCTAGCTTTGGTTTTCCTGTTTCATTAGTCTATGTACGGTTGTCAATCTACAATGTTAGCTAGCCAAGCTAGTATGAGGCCTAACCCGAGTTCGCATGTGTGTGTGTGTGTGAGTATGCATTTCATATATTTTGGTCTCACGGTCCTACCGGTCAAATTCTGGCAACCCGCGACCCTCGGATAGTGTTTGCGGTCATCCTTGAGTTCGGTCACATAGACCCGACTCAGATTGACCCGAGACCTATGTCATTGTGACAGCATCATCACCACGGTTCCAACATCGTATCTCGTGCATAAATCCGATATATAGATCAAAAGTTGTGTACATTTCATTATATGACCATTGAGCATATGGCCCACTTAGGTGGAATGCATATGGACCACCATCACCATTAGCACAAGTTCCAAGGTACACTACCCACACACTACACAAAGATCCATAACTAACACCACCAACCACAAACACCACCAAGAGGCCTAGTCTAACCTACAACTTTGTAAACTCCTCCCTATGATAATGATGGATTCTCTTACAAACCCATCATGGTCTCTCTCTCTGTCTCCTTATCTCTCCCTCCTTCTCATTTCTAGCTAACAACCTTCCTCCAAAAATTTTTAAACTCTTCAGCACTTTCCAATCTATATTTGTCCCAATCTAACCCTAAAAAACTCATCCCAACCATTAAAACTTCACCATTGGAGTTATAGAACCCAAGTGTGGAAAAAGGAGGATAAGCTTTGAGGTGGGTACTTCCTTATGTGGTAAATCTGATTTCTAAAGTGAAGATCTCTTTTTTTTTCATGAGAGGAGTGTAGGACCCACCAATCAATGGTGGAGATCCCACATGTCTCCATAGGTGTGGCCAAATGGCCCACCTCATGCATGCATGTCTCATGCATGATGCTTTCCTTTATGGACCCCATCATGGTGGATCCTTGGATTTCCTTACATGATGAGGTTATCTAGACCTTAGGATCATGGTGGGAATGGCATCCCCACCATCCATTTTAATTTTTAGTCATGCATGTATGAGATTTATAGGGTAGATGTATATTGGTGTATGATGTGTGGTTGGATTTTCTTGGGAGGGCTCAATAGTGGCGGAGCCTTACCCTTATGGTCAGATTTTTTAATTTTTTCCTTAAATCTATCCTTCATTTCTGATGTGTGTAGCCCACTTAGGGGCCCTGGAATATCCTGACCGTCCAAGCGAGGTGGACGCCCATGGTTGTCCATTCCTTGGACGTTGACACACTATTTGCTCCTATTTGGATGAATGCAATGGGTTTTGTGAAGCAGTTTTGTCTAGAAGTTTGTGGGGCCCACTGAGGTGGACCACAACACTAATCTTTTGGGGGTATTTTCCCTTTTAATCAGTGGTTATGATCAGTTATATTAAGACATACCTTGCTATCCAGAAAAATTTTGGACTGTTTTTGGGTTGTTTTAGGCATAGTTTATGGACTGATTTGGAGGATGTTTTACCTCCATTAATTGATTATTTCTGGAGGTATAGACCCCACCTAGAAGCATGTTAAGTTTCACCTTCATTTGTCCCTTTTTGATCACCCAAAAGGGTGGGCCAAGGAGGGTGGACGATCCAGATTTTTCTGGACTGTCCAGCCATACTGTTTGCTGGAAAAACATAATTATCAGCATGATTTTGAAATGGTGGGCCACCTTTGTGGACCCCACCTTACTGTATACTTGTATAGGAAGGTTGGCAGTCATCGGCAACAGCATTGTTTCAGCAGCAGATTTTTTTTTTTTTTTAAATACCTTGCTGTCCACAAATTGCAGGAGTTAAATAAAATACTTTTACTATCCTAAAAATTCTAAAATTTTGTAGAGAGGTGTCCCACCCATAGTAGGACCTACTTGCAAAATGTTAGGGCCAATGGACACCATTTGGGCATCCAAAAGGGTGGGCCAATATAGTGGGTTGTTAAAAATTTTTGCTGTATAGTTCAGCAGCAAAGTTCCATAAAAATAAAAAATTTAAAAATATTTTCTCAGAAGGTGGGCCATATTTCTAGATCCCACCTTGTTTTAGACTTGATGAGAAACCTTGGGTCCAAATTTTAAGAATTTTGGAGTCCCAAAACCCACCCATTTGGATGACCTAAATTCAGGACAGTTATTTCCAGCAACATTTGACCTTGGACAGATTGTAACTACAGAATTTATTAAAATACTTTTGAGTATTCAAAAATTATGAAAATTTATAGAGAGGTGTCCCACCTATATTTTGACCCACCTACAAAATTTTGGGGCCAATGGACACCTGTGCACACCGTGACAAGGGCTGGACTGGTCCACCACGTTGGGACGTCTAGGTCAGTCTGATTTTCTGGATAGTCTGTTTCATTTAAATTAATTAAAATATTTCTAGGTGTCCAAAAATCCTGAAATTTTGTGAGAATGTGGCCCACATATGGAAGTATCACTTTATAAAATTTTAGACCCAACGGATATTCGACCTAACCGTGGTACAGCCTGCAAATTGGGTCAGTTTTGGGCCAAATACCCAGGCCTGTAGGACTACCCACCATGAGACGCCCCTACCTTGGGCTACTGAGCCTGCATTCCAACGGCATGGCCCACTTGAATATATGTGTTGTATATTTCTCCTCTCATCTGGTAGGGCCCACAGTAATGTATGTGGGCCATCAGAGAAATAAATATATTATAAATAAATTTTATTGAATTTCCAACAAGCCCAGATAGTGGGTGGGCTGGAATTTCAGCCTTCGGCCCAAGGTTGTTACCCACAAATGTATGTTTTGGGGCATCATGGCACACGATATTTGGGGACATTATTACACATATCTTGCCCTATCTTGATTAGATTTTTGGGCTTAATTAGTACACTCTTAAGGCCCACCTTAAATGGGTTTTATTAGAACAATATTCATAGTTGGCTGTTGGGTTTCCTAGGCCCAATGTCTTGAAACTTCCTTGATAGACCCCTGACCTTTGGGCCTATATTTAATACACTATTGTGATGGGTTTTATGGGCCAAAATACTCAGGTAGTTGGGCCCTTACTTGCCCATTAAAGTAAACCATACTTGGGCCGAGATGTGAGGCCCAACTTACTTGTTTTAAATATAAGGATCACCCATATGTTGGAATAATGGGCTGCCCATTAGGCCCACCACAATGAGTGGACTCATGATCTTTATGGTTGGGCCCAACCTTGCTTGAGGGCCCACCATATTTCCTATGTGTTGGGCTTTGAGTATAAGCCCATTAGGCCATGGATTGCCTTAGGCGTTGGGCCTTAGTTCATGTTCGAATAGTAGCGGGTTACCTCTTGGGAACTAGTTGAGGTTGAATGTCCTCCTGGGTGGTCCTAAGGTAGGCTCATGAGTTTCTCTATGGATAGTTAAAGGCCCACCATAGACCCTGGGCCATTTTTTTAAGGCTCAATGTGTATATATGTGGAACCTACCTTAACGCATGTTTGGTCCAGGCCATCCAAGCCTTGGATTGCCCGATTGTGCATGCACTCGCTGCCTTGGATTGCTACTGGACTCACAATCCAATAGCAGGCCCACTTGATCTTTTCATGATATATACACACTCTCCATCTGGTGGGATCCCCCAGTAGTATAGTTGGCCTTCATGAGATTATTTCCACATAGTTAACTAATTTTTGGACCTTAGCAGGTCCAAGAAGTCAAACGGGCCAAAAGTTTATCAAAGGACCTTAAATGAACAATTTTATGGTTAAAACTTTATTTAGTTGTGGGACCCACCATATTGAGAACTTGTGTACGTGTGCATGTTTGTATTTTCTTATAATCTTTGGGCTTAATCAGTACATTCTTTTGGGTCACCTTTAGTGATCACATGAGGACCCCATCTTACATCAGATTTTTGGGGCATCTCATGGGCCCAGAGTGGTTGGGACGTCCCAGCTTGGCCCAGCCATATATTGGGCCTACTTCCACCATTTTGATGGACTTGTGGGCTGAGATATGGATAGTATTGGGCCCTTGGTTGTCCACTTAAATTGCTAGTTATTAGGCTGATGTAGTGGGGCCCATTTCATCCAAACTTAAACTTATTTCTGGGTAGTATATTATGTACATGGGCTGCCCACCAAGTACAACTTAATGCATGGATTCTATGGCCATTAGGAATTGAGCCTTGGGCCTTAATTCTCCTCTTGGAGCCCATGTTGTTAAAAGTTGTATTATATCTTTTTACGGCTTATTATGAGGAATATATGTATGTGGTTACCTTTATTTTTATCTTGAATGTAGGCCTTGGACCTTCTATCCATATAGTTCATGGTTAATATGCCTTTTTAGGGAATGATGGTTAAATGTCTCCATTATGGACCCCTCTAGGCCTGGTTGTATTTAAGAGTGATTGGATACTCATCTTAGACTCTTGCTAGGCTCATTTCTACATTACTTAGACCCGTAGCTTGTATACTTAGTCTCGTGGGCTACCCCAGGTAAATGGGCCCCCACTAGAAGTTGGGTTCCTTAAGGATGTTATCTAAGTACCTAGTCTTGGTTCCTTCTTAGATAGGAGGAATGTAATATACATTGTATATCGCCATATAGTATGATTAAATTCATCCTCATAACCATGTGCATCATTGTATACTTGGTTAACACTGTGTGTGTGGTCATATTGTATCATTGGGCATTGCATGTTACGTTCTCTGAGGGACGTAGTACTCCCTCTTGAGCACATTAGATACTTGGAATTGATGCATGGTTGATTATGTGATTCATACATCTAGCATTGCATAGCATATGGACAATTATCGCCCTTGCTTCATCAGGTTATAGCCTCCACAGTTATATAGTGGATGGCTAGGATTGGACACCGAAAATGTTACTTGAGCATATCGGGTGTATAGAATGCCCATGGGTAAAATTTCTAAAATTCCATAGTACCAAGGATCTGCTCCAACACCGTGACCGGGTGGAATATATGAGTGTACAAGGGCCTTATACCATTAGGCCGCGACTCCCACTGTCGTGTAGTTAGTTGGATAGGGGTGTGGCCTTACTCGCTTGATGTAAGGAGGCATTGCTAGGCTGAGTCTGACCAGCTTGTGAATGGGTCTACTACCTTCAGGACTTGCTGGTGATTGGTTGTCCGCAGGTAAGGTAGTGAGGTCTTTTACGCTCATTTGACTGTGCGGGGTCTGTAGAGCGGCAGTCATCCAGCAGTGTAATGGACCCCAGTGATTTCCTTATGATGGAAATGTACTTAATATGTGGATTGGATATGAACATTGACATTACTTCGCATTGCATTTGCATCGGCTGTATAAGCCTCATATTGCATCGCCTTGGCATGGCGCCCAGTACTCATTGCATTACAATACTCATTGCATTATATAGCCTTGGTATGTTTTCTTGCATTATTGTACTACCTTGGTATAGCTTCTTACGTTCATGACACCCTGGTAAGGCTGGTGGTGTTGGCTTTGATCATGTTTCCTCCCTGTATCCCCTATTATTCTTCTGTGCACTACTATCACACACCTTCACCACCCTCTAAGCTTCTATAAGCTTATGCACGATTGATGCGTGCAGGAGATCATAAGCAGGCGTCATAGTGGTAGAGTTTGGATTAGAACTGAGCTTGAGGACCCAGTGTTGCAGACTTCCTTTCTTTCTTCTATTATCTTATGTATGTCTTTTGGACCTTATGTAAGCTTGTAAAAGTTCAAATTCTTAGTGGATTTTATGATGTGTGCCTTCGTTATTCTCAAATTTACTTGTTGTGATCTTAGGTATGCTCGTATTGGTAATGATTATACTGTTATGAAAATCCTTCTTATAGGATCCCAGGATCGGAACCTACCTCAAGAGCCAAGATGGGGTACTACAGAGGCTATTGCGGCCAGAACCGGCATCGGGTTCCTTGTGAGTCCGGTTATCGAGTCTGGGGCGTGACAGCTAGTGAGTGAATCTAGCATGGTTCATATGTAGTACAATATAAGATAGGGCAATTAAAAATCAAATATATGTATGCATGCATGAGTATGTATGTTGAGATGGCATGAACGCATGTCAAGTAGGATGATCATCCACCCGCATTTGCCCATGAGCTTCTACCATAGGTAGGAATGGGTAAGTTCCGCATATACTCCATAAGTAGGCTTCCTCTAATGAGGGCATCCAGTAACGAATCTACCAGGTAAACCATCCAAGGAAGTGCCCCAAGAACTCAAACATGAGGTGTTCATGCAGTCATCTAGAGAGTGCTTCTAGGAATTAGCTCAAGAACGTTGTGGATGCATATAATGCATGCTCAATGTCTATGCATTAACATACTCAATCGGTGTGTGTGTGTGTGTGTATCGGTATGAGAGGAAATAATGGATTCATGATCATAATGGCTCATATGTTTATGTATTCAATTCACATTAATAATCATCGGAGCATGAATCATACAAGAAGAATCATCTGAGCATGTTATCACAACATAATAATGAATAAATCATGATAATTATAACAAACATATCATCTATCTTGATCATACAGGTATGATACACATTGGAATTCACTCACCTATTCATGTATAGTCAAATTTATCGAACAGTCATATGTGTAGGAATCTAGACTCTGAATCCCTATTAGATTATTTAATATATTATAATTCAATTAAATTATTCCACTAAGTGGGGTCCACATTGATCAACCCAAGATGACCCACCATTAATCATTTTAACTAAATTTGACAATCAACATGTGGGAGTGTCGATCAATGCAGTTGATTAATCAAGCCAGCTCAAGGGCCCTCAATCAATCTTCCGATCCATCGAGTATAAGTCGATGAAATTCATATTTTAACATCTTAAGTCTCTGGACAAATTTGGTCACCTTTGATCGATCGATCGAAATAGGTCAGATTTAATTTTACTAGCTCGCTAGACATATTTTACCATTCACAATCGATCGAGATCGCTCGAGGATACCCTCGATCAATGGAACCTAAACTTCAATCAATTGGACCATGTTATGATTTTTCAATTTTGGTTGCTAGATAAAAATCGACACGTTCGATCGATCAAACATCAACTTTAATCGATCAACCGAAGTCCGCTAAGTTCTGTTACACACTATAAATTTTAAAAATTTTAGGGTTTTTTTTCCTCTATTCCTTAGCTTTTGAGAATTCAATTGATTCTTGGATTAGGTCCAACCTACCCAATGATTTCCTTCACAACAATTCAAAATAACCAAAGGATTGCTCAGATCCGAAATATTCAGGATCTATAATCATTAGTTAAAACTGTTTTTATAGTATAGTGTAAAATCATCTACATTATTCATAAATCGTTGTGGAAAATCCCTCAGTCGAAACACTCAAGGATTCTAGGTCCTGACACGATTCAGTTTTAAGATCATTTTCTTCGAATCTTCCTAAACTTATACAACTGCTTTTCTCAAAGTCAATCCCTATTAATACCAGATCTAGTGCAGAAGTCATTCTCTTTCTTCAAAACTTCTTCATAGATCAAAACAAAGGACATGGGATGGTTTCACCTCTTTCATTGTTGAGATCTAGGGTTTTTAGGTTGAGAACTCAGAAAAAAAAAAAAAAAAAAAATCTACATAAAACTTACCAATGGAGGCTTCTCTTTCACGGGGCTTCTCTCTCTTTCTTTTGATGGCTCTTTACATTATTGCCTTCTATATAGATTTCATACAGTTTTTCCTTTAAATAGAGAAAGAGTCTGGATCTAAAAGATTCCGCTAAGATTTTATGACTTTTGGCAAAACTATAAAATATTATGGTAGTAGGAATCAATCCACTGACATATCCTTCCACCAAGAGTGCCTTTATTAACTAGGCTAAGTGCTTAGTTTTTGTTAATAAACACAAAATTAAATTACTAATTTGATTAGTCTAGTTCTTATGACTCAAAAAATTAGGGTTGTTACAGTAGCAAAGGGTTATGCTAAGAAGGAATGTATCGATTCAGTGAGATATTTGCTCTAGTAGTAAAGCAAGTATCTATCATATTTATGTTGGACTTAATTGCCCAATACAATCTGTAACTGGGATAGTTAGATGTGAAGATTGTGTTTCTACATGGGGAACTAGAAGAGCATATCTACATGAAGCAACTAACAGGGTTTAAGGTGAGGGAGAGGCGAATTTAATTTGCAAGTTAAAGAGGTCGTTGTACGGCCTTAAACAGTCGTTTAGGCAATGGTACAAGAAATTTAATTCGATTTGGATTTGGATCGAGAATTCTCATTCCCATGATTAGAATTCCTTCCCTTGCAACCAACTCATCTTTAGAGGTACCATCATCACTATATTTCATTCTTGACTACTTCTCATAAAGGGATGAGATGACAGTTTGAACATCAATGGTATCTCTACTATGGATCAGAGTATTTACGAGATTTTTCTAAGATGGTGGAAGCGAATTCAACATAATTAAAGCTTGATCTTCCTCTCCGATCTTAACTTCTGCATCCGTAAGTTTATAAAGCAATTCTGTAAATGTGCTAATATATTCATTGATATCAGACCCTTTTATCATCTTAATATTGTAGAATTGTTTCTTAAGATACAGACGACTGCCCACAGATTTCTTTATGTACAAATCATCAAGTTTCATCTATACACAGGTGGTGGTCTTTTGATTAAGGACATTGTTTCAACAAGAAACAAATGTATTCGATTTGGAATATTGTCTTATTAATCATAACAGAGAGAGTGTGTAAAGAACAATCATCATATTTGTTCATACTGAGTTCGTTTACATCCTTTGATTTCCCTTGATTCTAAAATAGCATATTCAGAATACAAGAATTGTGAGAGTTTAAATGTCAAATCTGGATATCAAATCTGACAGCATTTCGGCTTGTGATTTGATCATCTTATTGAGAGGAATGTTGTGTGGATCTGATCATCTGATCTCTCTTTCTTGAGCTCATGTTCCTGTATAAAAGGAAGATCGAAGATCGCACTTCATCCAGCCATTTCGACAGCATTCCGGCTTGTGATTATTCTCTCCCACGCAACAGCATGGTGTTACGCGGGCCTGCGCAACACCATGCTGTTGCGTGGCCCTGCACAAAGCCTCCTCTCTCTTCTTCCTCCCTTCTCCTCTTGATGCCTTCAGACTTCTCTTCTTCTCTGGAGCTCTGATCTTCTTTAGAATCTTCAATGTGTGCAAATGAGAGGGGGAGTGGGGTATTTATAGGCCTCCACACGTGCGAACCCTCGATCTTTGTGGCGTGGGGCCCACCTTCCATCAAATCTCAATCGTCAGAACTACTCTGACTGATCTTCCTTTGTGCAGTTGCGTGCAACCATCTAGACCATTTGCGTGGTCCCGCGCAATCAGTAGGGTTTGCGCGGGTCTATGCAAACACTATGAACTTTGTTCTTTTCTTCACTTTCTTCTCATACTTCTTCTTCAAGTATTCCTTTCTGATTTATTCTTGATCTTTTATTTTTATGCCTCAACAGATGCCCCCTTGATATTTTTGTTTATCCCTCCTTTCATAAAGAAACAGGATCAACACTTTACAAACATCATTGTGCGGGTCCGCGCAAAGGGCTAAACCAATCAAGTCCCACTTATTGGGTCTGACTTCCCTATAAATATCAAGGCCTTATTCTCATTTCCACATTCTACTACCGAGCCTTTATCCTTTGAAGATCCTCCATGCAATCGCACGCTCTTGTACACTCATCCTGCGTAACGATTATCCGTTCGCACAAGCCTTTCACCCTTAGTGCATTGTTGCGCAATGTCATCTATTTGCGTGGGTCTGCACAAAATGACTCTCTGCCATAAAATCCCCAAGTTTAATATTTCATACTTAGAATTTTCTACAAGGATTGCATTCTTCAAGAAGCTCTTTCACCCTGATTCCCATCTTTCCATTTTAATCATGGCTCGCACCAAAAGGACACTTCGCCTTGTTGAATCACCCACTGCACAACCTTCTCACCAAGATTTACCAAACCCATCTTCTTTCACACGCTCCTGAACCTCCTCCATCCTCAGATCAACATTAGAGAAAGTGCATGAAGACCACCAGCAGGCGCCCTGCATACATCAAAGAACCTGTCCTTCCTACTTTCGATTTCACTGATCGGATTACTGCATTGCCCTCTTCCATTCACAGGGTAATATCAATGGGCGAGGTTGAGCGGCCTCCCAGACATGGCCGTGAGTTTGATTGGGAAGAATGGTTGAAATCAACGACCCACTTGCCAACCATCAGCCAAAAATCACCTGCCAGAGAAGAAACTCCTCCTCCATCCAGATCGAAGAAACCTCGTTGGAATAAGGCTAAAGAATTCCAAGAGAAAGTGAAGGAACATAATAGGAAGAGACTTCAAAATTCCTGGGAGATGGTCCAAGTTATCGAGGGTATCATGAAGTTTGATAATCCTCACAGGCAAGGCATGGTCATCATTCCGCTAAACCTCCATCGTCATTCATCCATTCTCAACTGCGAATCCTCTGATCAGATGAGCGAGGAAAAACTGATGTATATGGCGTCCTGGGTGTCGAAAGAGCCTCGCGTTCTGGAAGGAACCCTGCTGGCAAAGAAACCGAGGCAACAAATTGGCGAAGTTCACCCAATGAACTTCCTCGCTCCTTCTCATGACCCTCATGCCTTATTTCCCACCCATTTCTACGAGACGGTTCAACAACATTTCAGAGACCGCGAATCAATCTGGGGCTAAGAAAAGTTCAGAACTAGGGGTCTTCTAACTTCCCATGCTTATTACTCAGACTGGGCAGAGGCCATCTTGGCAAAGCACTCTAAGACATTAATCAAGATTGACCTATACAGCGCGATAGAAGTCACTTCTCAATACTTCTACAAGGAGACTCCAATTTTGAAAGGCTTCCTCAACTATTAGTGCCCTACAACCAATTCCTTTCATCTTCTAGCAGGAGAGATGAGTATCACACTCTGGGACCTTCACCGGGTTGTTGGTCTTCCACTAACGGGGAAATTCTATGATGAATTTGTCCCTACTAATGAAGAACTAGCATTCATTTCTTCGCCTGACCAAGAGGCTTCAATCTCGGAAACGACCGAGGAACTCTTCAAAGAAATGTCCAAGTTCCCAAACATCCATAAGATCTCTCCCTTGCAATGGCTCGCACATTTCACTAGAGCCTTTTGGTAATTCCAGAACTATATATCAACCATTTCCTTATTAGACTCATGCTTCTTATATTTCTAACCATTTTTCATTTCTTCTACAGATTTTACAACTGTCATTCCCAAGAACAGATAGATCTTCACGAGAAGATAACAGACCATGCGGAATATAGCCTTTTCGGAAAGCTCGTGGCTTTCGTGGTCTACTGGCTGAGTGTAGTAGTACTTCCCGGCTCAAAATGGGCGGATGCCATTCGCCCTACTGTATTCGTTGTTGTTGGTGTTATGGTGGAAGGCCACAAACACTCCCTTGCTCCTCCAGTCTTATGCTCTATTTACAAGGCTCTTGGAGAGGTAGCGACTCATGTAAAGAGCCTTGGTGTTGAAGCTTCCTCTACGTACACTCCTTGGCACTACATTACTGGATGGCTCGGCACCTACTTCCCATGGACTTTCAAAGCCCCAGAGAAAGCATACATTCACCCTTCACACATTCCTATTGGTTCTTCAAGAAGAGAGCCATGACCAAAAGGTCATATGACTGAGTAGTCAATAAAATCTTGGCAACTGACACAGTCAACTTTTTCCAATTCTGTCTCTACCGATATACAGAGGATACGGACATGGTGGATATTGAATCACTCTCTCCAAGAGAAAGAGCATTGTACCTTTCTATTCGATCTTGCAGTCTTCTACTGAGAGAATGGACAGAATTTTGGAGGGAACCTTACTACCCTAATCGATTTTCCCAGCAATTTAGCTTTGATCAAGCCATTCCCGAAGACTATGGAATGGTCACGAGGAGAACGTGTAGTTATGGCGTTGGGCCATGATTTAGAAGCAGTTGTTAGGCGGCCGTGTCAGATCTACCTTCATGATTCCTGACAGCAATCATACCATTCGTGCTTCATATGGTTGGACAAGGTGGTGGGTCCATCAATCCTATTTAGTCATATATTGCCTACCAGTAACTCGCCCGATATGGATTTGTCCCTCCAAACTCAAGGGTTGAAAGTTTGAAGAAGGAATCAGCTTTATACCAGAGAGGAGTCATGCACCTTTCCCTGGTCAGCTTTGTAGGAGAATATCCTTAGAGGAACCAATCCGTGAAAGAAAACCCTCCAATACTCTAGAGGGATGGATAGCCTATGGAATTGTTATGGAATTCGAAAAAGTTCCTCGAAATCGTTCTAGCAAAATTGTTGAAGATTTCGCGCAAGTTCCTTCTCTGGCTCAAGAGAATGTTGCTATAATTCAAGATGATCCGGTTCCTTCCCCCACTCCCCAGCCTGCTTGTCCTAGCTCGTCTTCTCCAATGACTAGGTCTCGAGCACGTTCTCAGGCTTCTACTTCTACCCATCAAGAAGGAATAGTTCCTTCGACCTTTCCAACCCCAGTCGACTAAGATCCTCATTCAGAAAGTAACAGAATTTCCCCTTCAAAAGGGAAACAAATAGTGATTGAGGAGATAGAGGAAGAATTAGAAGAAGATACTGCATCTTCATCATTTAACGGTAGTTCTTCCACTGAATATGACACTGAGTAAGATAATGAAGAGACTGGTGAAGATAATGATTTTGAAGAAGGAGAAGTTAATATTGATGATGAGAATGACACCATTGCCGAAAGTGTTTCTACTGGCGAAGATCATCCTTCAACAATTCCTCAAAGTGTTGAAGTCGATGTTCATCCTGATGTTGATATTCCTGCAACAATTCCAATGGCAACAGAAGATGAAGAGGAACCCTTAGATTACGGGGAGTATGAATATTCGCCTAGTAAGAAGTTTTCCATAATTTTTATCATCATCTAAATTCTTTAATATAATCACTATTTATTATTATAATTATTATCTCTATTTTAGATACTCAGGCCACTGGTGAAAAGGCAGATGATACTCTAGCTGAGGACATCATTCCTGCAATACAATCTGTTTCAGTGAGAGTTCCCTTAGCTCCCCTTGTTCCGCCAAGGGTCATAGCCCTTGAAATCATTTTCCCCATATAATTAACTAATGCAGCAACTTCTACCACCATTGATTCTAGTGCTAATGCTAGAGCTCCTTCGTTTGCTAATATGATAAGACCTAGTTCTTCTACCGCCAAAGAAGCACAGCTTCCAACTGATCATGCTCTTGTAGGAGGTATAGTCATTGCCTATATATATATATATATATATATATATATATATATATATATATTATCTCCTTTATTTTATAGATTCTGTTCTAACTTCTTTCCTTTGTTATATTGTAGCAAATCCTCCTTTGAGTAGTTCGGCCAGTTCTGCTGTCCTTGGAGAAAGTTCCTGCTTACAAGCTGACTCTGATGAGGAACTCCATGTCAGCAGTTGTGCACATGTTTAAAGATCCTGATCAGTGGTCGGATCTTAACATCGCTATAGAAGTGTTGGATAGTGCCGCAAAAATGTCCAGAATCAATGTCTCTCGTAAAAATTCCATGATTCAGTAGCTATTTTGAAATCCATGGAGAATGTGGTCATTGCCTTAAAAATTTTGGAATATGGGAGACAACTAACTTCCTCCAAAGAGAATTTCTTGTATTGCTTCTATCATTTCCAGACATGATCGAAAACGGCGATCTCTCCAAGAGAAATTGAAGATCTCCAATGATAATAGGGTAGCTATCCAAGGTCAAATCAATCTTTTAAAGGAACAAATTTCTCAATTGGAGATGAAGGATCGAGAGGAAGAACTGAATATAAATAAAATCCAAGAAGAGATACAAGCCAACATTTGCTTGGTTGATTTTGAAAAGTCTGAGATGACCAAGAGTGAAGAAATCATTGCTTCCTTAAAGAAGAAGTTGGCTGCCATTCCTAACCATACAAAGATTATTCTTGAAGCTAAATCAAAGCACATCACATCTCAAATTCCATTGAAAGAGGATATACAAAGGTATTTAGTAGCATTAGGCATGTCAGAAGATTTGTGAAAAGAAACATCGTTCATTTTTTTTTTTATTGTCATATGTAAATTCTTCTTGATCTTCAAGATATATGAATGAATTGCAGCATTTTGAGATGACTACTTCTTTTAAATTTTACAATCATAATATGTTCTAAGTATATATTTACACAACGCTTAACAAAACATTATACCTCAACATAGCATGTAATTCTAGTTTTATCATGATTGTTAATATGGTGTTTCCTATGTGGTATTTACTTTAATAGGCGGAACTAAATTTCAATAAGAAACAAATGTATTCGATTTGGGAGATTGTCTTATTTAATCATAACAAAGAAAGTGTGTAAAGAATAATCATCATATTTATTCATAATGAGTTCGTTTACATCCTTTGATTTCCCTTAATTCTAAGATAGCATATTCATAATACAAGAATTGAGAGAGTTTAAATGTCAAATATGGATATCAAATCCGGTAGCATTTTGGCTTCTGATTTGATCATCTTATCGAGAGGAATGTTATGCTGATATGATCATCTGATCTCTCTTTCTTGAGCTCTTGTTCCTGTACAAAAGGAAGATCAAAGATCGCACTTCATCCAACCATTTCGGCAGCATTCCGACTTGTGATTAGTCTATCCCATGCAACAACATGGTGTTGTGCGGGCCCTGTTGCGCGGCCCTGCACAAAGCCTCCTCTCTCTTCTTCCTCCCTTCTCCTCTTAATACCTTCAAACTTCTCTTCTTCTCTGGAGCTCTGATCTTCTTCAAAATCTTCAATGTGTGCAAATGAAAGGGGAGTGGAGTATTTATAGGCCTCCACATGTGCGAACCATCGATCTTTGTACCGTGGAGCCCACCTTCCATCAAATCTCAACCGTCTAAACCATTCTGACTGATCTTCCTTTGTGCAGTTGCGCACAACCATCCAAACCATTTGTGCAATCCTACACAATCACTAGGGTTTGTACGGGTCTGCGCAAACACTTTGAACTTTATTCTTTTCTTCACTTTCTTCTCATACGTCTTCTTCTAGTTTCCCTTTCTGATTTATTCTTGATCTTTCATTTTTATACCTCAACAATCATTATAGAGAACGTTGTCCGCTAAACACAATTGGATCAAAGTTGTAGCCATCTCATCAAGTTCATCCCGCTCTTCATCACTCATAGACATAGGATGATTCACCTTACCAAGGAGAGTATGTTGCAATCATTGTTGAATTAGAAGGCCTCTCATCTTCATCTTCCATAGTTCAAAGTTATTTCTTCCAATGAATTTCTCCATTTCATACTTCACATTAGATCCCCTAGGAGGCATGTTTACGTATTCAAAACTTAAAACCCCAAGATTAGCTCTGATACCACTTGTTGGGGGAAGCGCGAAAGCAAACCAAAGTTTGAATTGAACAAGAGAAAATCAAACATGATCCAAGCACACAGAGAACACACGAATTTTATGTGAAAAAAAAAATCCTCACAGAAAAAAAAAAACCAAGGCAGAAAGCGATACACGATCCACTATGAAAGTAAAATTACAAGAGATGATGCACTTACAATGATGAGAATCCCCTTCGAATCTCTCAAAACTCTAGCTTTTCCTCTTTAGAACACTTAGGAACATCTTATCATAACCCTTATCCTGATTACATCTAATATACTATCACAACCAAAATAGGAAACAAATCGCGCACTTATGTAGTTCCATGAGTGCTGTCGATCTAAGTGTTGATCGATTGAGATCAATCGAGCCCCCTTCGATCGATTAAGTAGGCCCATGTTCGAGCGATCAAACATGGCCAAAAATGTCCAGAGAGTTTAGGGTATTTTTTTTAAAAAAAATATTGTTGATCGATCAATCCCAATGGTTTAATCAATTGAACATGGTTCAAACTGTCCAATGATCAATCTATCTAATTTTAAAGAAGGTTGATCAATCGAGCAAGGTTGTCAATGGATCAATGTCTCCCATTTCAACAAGATTGAAGACATTCAAAACAATAATGCAGACATCGTGGCTGGCATTGTAGGTTAAGCTTAATCCACAAAGCTTAATAGAGGATCTGGTTTCGGTGGTAAGTGTCCATTTGCATGCCACCGATTGTAAGTGTTATAATGTTTAAAGCACATTTTACACCTTGTTTGTCAAATTTTGTCTTGTCAAAAACATCTTAGCAAATGATCTTCAAGTCAAGCTCATGTTGAATTTCAAGTCAAGCTCATGTTGAAAATCAAGCTTAAGCTCTACTTAAAGGATAAGCTCGATCTATTAAAGTTCTAGTAGAAGATCAAGCTCCTTTGAGAAGTTCAAGTCTCTAATATACTTTAAGACAATGAAGTTCAATCCATACAGGTATTATAAAATATAGAAAGACCTTAGGTTTAGGTGCTTTCAAAACATATTTAAAATTAAGTTTTTATACTTATAATTGATTGAGTTTCAACTAGCCTAAGTTTGGGCTCGACCAGTCTAAGAATTTCTTGACCAGTCCTAGCACCAGTTAAAGTGTAACAGAATTTTTATTACTTCTTCGACCAGTCGAAGGACCTCCTTCGACCAATCGAGCGTTCCTCGACTTGAAGTCCAACAACTAAAACCGTTCAAATTTTGGCATCCTCAACCAGTCGAAGACCACCTTCGACTAGTCGAGCAGGGCCTTAGACCAATCGAGCATTGCCTTCGACCAGTCGAAGATTCGTTAGATCTTATCCCGCTCAAACATGAAAATCCTTTGGAACTAAATCCGGTGCATAGACAAGTCGAAGACTGTCTTAAACGAGTCAAAGCAATAACTTCTTTGCCTATAAATTGAGGTTCTTTCTCAATATGAAAATACAATTTAAGTCTATCAAAATCCTTCTGCTAGAGAGAAAGAAGCCTCAGTTATTGTCAAGCTATCAAGCGGTATTTATAAATCTTTTTATAGCTTTTTGTTTAATTCATTAATCTCTTATTCTGTCATTCTGATTCTAAAAAGAGAGAGAATACTCTTCTTTTTTAAATTTAAAAGAATTAATACAAGTAGCCATTGTTTTAAATCTAATTAAAAGTAATAGAACCTTGGACCTTTTCTATCGGACTGAACATTGAACATTCGTTATTCAAGAAAAGCGGTTCTACGGCTACAACTTCTTCTGCGGTGAAGATAAGTATTCATTTACATTTTGTATTTAGTTTTTTTCTGAGATGGTCAGAAAATCCCAGTGTTGGTTTTTCTGAGATAAGCCAAAAAATCTCAGTGAGAGGGTTTTTTTTTTTTTTTGTGATAGCCCAATAAAATCACAACTATATCAGGTTTTAAGGTGACCCTGTGAAAACCTTATTTATAGTGAAAGCCCAAGATTTTACGTGGTTAGTAATCTTGGGAGTTTAGTAAGTATGGCTGTTTGAGAACAGTTGTTGACACACCAAACCACTATAATTCTTGGTGTTGTGGTGAATGGTTGTAATTTTTTTTATACAAAAGTGGTGAATGTTTGTAATAGATAGTTTTATTTACTCTTGCTTAGTTTGGAATTTTGATTCTTTTCACATTCGTGAAATAAGGTTGTCCTGCCTGAACTTGTTTAGGTGAAGGTTGTCCTACGAATCAGTTTCAATCAACGTTTCAATACCAGTGCGATTGAAATTTCTAATTTATTTATTTATTCAGCATTTTATTAGATTAGTTGGCATAGTCCTATTCACCCCTCCTCTAGGACTTTTTAAGCTCGCCTTTTCACCGATCAGACACTTAAGTCAATCATGATTAGGAGGATATTTCCATGCCCCTTAGCATGATGGGGTCCTACCGGCCAAGGCCAATGATCCAATCATAGTGGGGAAAAAAAGGTAAAATTCTTTTCTGCGCGGCTTCCAACAGCATGTCATTAAGACTCCGTGGTCTGCTATCTGAAAGAGTCTGAACGCATGGATTTAAGACTCGGTGACTCAGGGCCAACTCGTCCCGCCAAGTTGGGGTGACTCTAGCCAACTTGGATGAGCCGCATCCATCTCCTTTTATTGGTCAATGCATGGGATTACTTCATAACTGGGCCTGATGGTTTTGATAATAGAGCCATCGTATCTTATCTGATATTGTTTTCAATAAGTTTTGTTTTTGACTTTATATTTGTTATTTGAATTCTGTTTCATTGTATTTAGAAGGATCTTTCTGTTTCCTTAAATATAGCAGTTAGTTTAGACAAGCTGTTATATTTGAAATCCTTAAATATTGATCATGGAAAAGCCATCATGGTGTGGCCTTTATTTCCTTCTCAATCATCTACGTTTCTCAATCTCTTTATTTGATCCAGTCCGAGTTCAAGCCCAGCTTATCTATAAAAGAAAGAAAAAAATAAATTAAAAATGGGAATGGCAATGGTAGATCTGCATGGACCAACCTATGATCTGCCACACCGACTGCCAGCCCAGGGAAGTCCTAGCCCACCTTATGGGCCTCTGTGATTATACCAACCAGATTCCAAGGGGGCTAAGTTCGTGGTACTGGGACAATAAGCATACTGCGTTGTGCCTCTCTCACGAATATGTTCGACCATCATCAGGTGGGCTGAACCTCTTTGCTTGGTTTGTATGTTGTCCGTTTATTTCAATGATGTGGCCCACTTTTGTTTTAAACAGCCTGATTTTACCTCTCGATAAACTTTATTGTCAGAGAAACCTTTGGCACGGCTAGGATGTCCTATATGCATATGGCAAGTGGAAAGAAAGCACTGTACAGTTGGCCCAGGCCCATTCAATATTTTTTATAGGCCCAAACCGGCCCATTGACAGTCCTAACAGTACCTGATAATTTACCTTGTATTATTCCAAGGTTGTATTGGTTGTAATGATATGCACAAGTACTTGAATTCTGAAAGCTGTGGTACATGATTCGGTGATCCAAACCATTGGTTTGGTGCATCCCACCACCATGGGTGGGATAAACACTAAACTGTGACCTACACAGTTCAAGGTTTAAAGTCTCTTCCAAAACCCGAACATATTGCCGAATGTACGGGTATAGTCATGACCGATATATCTGTATCGGCCATGGTTTTAAGCCTCAAATTAGCCTAATACAACTCATTTGAGTCAACTCGGATGAGTCTGATACAACTCATCTGAGTCGACTTGGATTTGAAAACAACCAACTCGGGTGAGTCCAAATTTGACTCAGGGCCAAACGAGTCAATCGGAGATGCCTAGTCTTTTAACCATGTTCTTGCCTAATAACAGTCCAATAAAGGGTTGTACGGGTAATATATTGGTGGGGACCTTACATGCCCAGTGCACCAATTTCAAACCTTTCTATAGATGGAAGTCACATGCACATGATAGGTTGGAAGTTATTCACAAGGTATACCATGGACCGACCAGTTGCACTCGAGACTTTCTCTATTTAAACAGAGATATTTGAAGGTGACACTACTTTCTCCTTTCAATGCAAGCATTGAAAGATACCTAACTTTTTGTTTGATTCTTGAAGTCTTCTAGTCGGAATAGAACTCTGAAGTCCTTGAGTCCTTTGGTCTGATTATAATCATGTACGTAGATAACTACATGTGTTTGCTTTTGCCTTATATATTATAATTAAATATATAAGAAACGTCAATTGTTTATGATTCTTTAAGGTTATCAGGGGCTCTTCTTATTTCTTAGAACGTATTTGGTTTCGTAAAAAGCATAAGAAATTAAATAATATTTCTCAAAAACTTTATTTTTAAAAAACTGAAAAAAAATGGAATATAATTTTTCATGTTTGTTTTCATAAATTTTAAAAAAAATAAAATTAGACCTATTTTCAAATTCTTTCTTTGGAAAATTAAATATCAAAAAAAAATCCAAACAGTTATTTCAATATGTTAGCTTAGCACATTTAACATGAATGGGATGCTAGAAAATGAACAAGTGCACATGTGGCATACACAACATATGTGGTCTACTTACAAGTTGAGTTGTGGCATATGTGAGGTGCTTGGCAGAAAATTTATAATTAAAAACAGAGCGACATCCCTCCCCATATACGATCGATTGGATTAAGAAGGTCAGTGAGAGAAAGGTAACCGAACAGTGCACCATATCTTTTTTAATAGGTAATCACTATAAGGATGAAGTAGTATGTGATGTAGTTAACATGGAAGCGAGTCACATGCTACTCAGTCGACCTTGGCAATCCGATTGTGACACCACTCATAAAGGGCGAGATAATGTATATATTTTCATCAATGATGGTCGTAAAATCATATTGGCCCCTATGGATCCAAAGGAGCCACCCAAAACTTCTAAAGTGGATAGCCATTTTCTCTAAACCATATGAGACTTTGTGAAGGAATTCAAAGAAATGAGACAGGCCTATGCATTAATTGTAAAAGGGGAGGAACTCAAACCCACCAACATCCTTGAGAAACTAAAACGCTTGTTATATAAGTTCAAAGAAATTTGGCCCGATGAACTTTTTAATAGATTGCCTCCCATGCGAGATATTCAGCACTATATCGACCTTATCCCTGGGTCCAGCTTACCCAATGTAATACTCCAAACTTTTTAATACCCGAGTATTAAAAGTTCTTGAATGTTACCATTAAATTTAACTTATTATATACATGTGTATGATACCGATTTAGCTATCATAACCTTACATACATTCTCCAACATAAATCGAACCGTTGAGAATAATCTTCATCCATAGATCAAGCAATTTGACCGTTGAAAACAAACCACTATCCTTAAACCCAGTGATCTACCCGTAGTTTTAAAGATAGACCACTACATCACCAAGTATCTGTATTTTAATATTTCAACCACCTTAATAAACCAATCGCGTTAATGCAGAAATTAAACCATTCATTGTCAACATCAAACCATGAATCATCAGATCCACTGTTTATTAGGACACGTCACTCAATGTTGAAACCATCTTATTATAATAACAATTATTAGATTTCTTCTAGGACTAACTAAGAACCCTTAGGAACTGTGAAGGTCGAATCTGAAGATGACATGACCATTGGATTGATAAGGACATGCAAATGAGACTCGAATCAGTGGACCCACCATTCACGGGGTCTAAGACACTCGACGTATAAATCTATCAATTGATCGACTCAATTAGGCCATGACGCCACTAAAACCACCATTGGTTCTCACTTCAATAGGACCTCAAACTATTTGGACAGCTGACGCTCAGATTTAGAGTTGATCCGACCATCAAATTGACGGTGATCAACAATAGAACTCAAGTTGACTGAGGGTGGCCCACCTGAGTTGTAGACCTGCTTGATCTTTGGCCAAGGACTCCAATTGGACCCAAGAAACCTAATGGTTAGAATAGATTTCTCATGGGCATCACTGTGGACCCCATGCACATGGTGTGTGTGCACAAGACATGTGCACCCGAGGTGCACTGGACTACATAACTCGGTCAAACGTGCCTTGACCCAAGAATATCTCCAAAAGAGAGAGACTCCTCTCTTCTTTTGGTTTCCCGCCATCAGCAATTCGAACGGACAGCGTCCGTTTGCGCCATCGGTGGCCCATCATGGTCGGTCGACTGGAAGATCCAAACCGTCCATCTAGTCGGCCATCCAAATCCATCTAAACCCTCACTCCTCCCAACACGTGTGCATGCACGAGAAGGTTGGAAACCCCCTGCGCTATAACAAACATCCGAGGAAAGCATGATCTTGGAATTTTTCTTCCAACCTGACTCTCCTACGCAACCCTCTACCCCATCCTAGCCATCCAAACCCCTCTACGATGGATTCCGACCAAAGTTTAGAAAAATCCAGGAGAAACGGAGAAGCCACACACGCTGGATTTCCGATCTTTAAGGACTCGGTTGTGATGGTGCGAAAATGGGTAATCCAATGAGATAGGAAACCCACCATGAAGAAAGACCGGGACCTTTAATCTTGCGGCCCAACAAACACCAGTGGATAGATCCGAACTATCTAGAAGAAACCACTATAATGAATACGGAACAGGGGACAATCCGCCATTGAAGATGGGTCACCTTCCTCGTCCAAGATGATGATCTAAGTGGCGAATGTTAGCTCCATCACAAGGTCCAAATTGTCCAGACGGTGACCCTTACAGATACGACTCAATCCCTGAAAGAAAAGGGAAGAGACCAACGAGAAAGAAAACGAAAACAAGGTCACTGTGGATGGCACCCGCGCTGTTTCACTTGGGTATAACACGAGGAGTGTAACAGCTACGCAAGAAGAACCTACACCTCCTGACAACCTATAAGGATCCCCTATGGGACTTAATCTATATGCAGAATAGGCTCACGGATCTATCTGTGCATAGAACATAGAGATCAAGGGGTCGGGATGGCTTACCTAAGTGAGACGCCATTGCTAAGAATAAGAATACCAGAATATAGATAGAATTTAGCATCTTCCTCTCCTTCACACTCTTTCTGCAAATTAGTAGATGGGACTCGAATTTCTGTTGTGTTGTAGGATCGGGGACCCAGCTCTCTTTTATAGAGACTATGGAGGGGGAGTTTGAAACCCATCAAAACTCCCTCTCCCACGCTCCACACTATTGTGTCCTAGTTTGACTCAAACTGCTGTCTGCGTAGACAGTCATAGCATTCCAGCCCTAATACGCACTGCTGCGCAATCAGAATTGCGCAGCGAATCACATGAAGTAGGGCCACTGGTACACTTAATCATCAGGTCCAACTGAATGACAATCCAAACCGTTGATTAGTAAGGCCCACTAAATAAAGTTCTTACATTCTCCCACTTGGGCCTCATTGAGTAACATAAATGATAGTCATATAGAATAATTTTGAAAACAAGTTTTAATCTTTTAAGAAAATATTCAAATGGTTAACCAATGAAATAGTTGGACAATATGAGTAATGCTATTTAATCTGGTCCATTAAGACTGTTAGTATCGAAACGCAATAGTCGTCACAACATTTAATTTAGGCGAAGTGAGACTAAGCGCAATCACAGGTACTTTCAATCTTAATGACATAGATCACGAACTAGAAAATGCGGTATAAGGATTACATACTTTAGTGTGATAATATGTGTCTATCCTTAAGAGGTCCTAAAGCTTTTACATGTCTCCAACGAGACACGACTATAGTTCTACTTACTCAAAATTTGCGCATATATATAGAGAAGCAGAAGTAAATCTTTATATTAAAATCATCCAAACAAACTATATAAAATGAGATCTCTAAGTGTCTGTGAAAATCAAAATATGCTTAACTCCCACTAACTGAAAACATCTGTGGAATCAATGACTCCCATGAATGTTATATACTCCTGAAATGGCGTGATAGGGAGCCCTTTAGTGAGCAGATCTGTAATCATTTGCTTAGTGCCAATGAATTCCACGGACACTTGATGATTCTGAACCCTTTCCTTTACAACAAGGTACTTGATGTCGATATGCTTCGACCTTGACGAATGCTTGTTGTTACTAGAGAAGGAAATAGCAGTCGAATTATCACAAAATATTTTCAATGATTTCAGGATATGCTTCAGTACCCATAAACCTAAGAAGAAACTCTGTAACCATAGTACCTAATTAGATGCCTCATGGCAGTCAATAAATTCAGCTTCCATAGTGGATGAGGCTGTGGTAGACTGTTTCACGCTTTTCCATGACACAGTTCCTCCCACCATCGTGAAGATGTATCCTGAAGTAGACTTCTTCGTATCAACACAGCCTGCGAAGTCTGCATCTGAATATCCGATCAACTCCAATTGATCAAATCTTTTATATGTGAGTCCGAACTCTTACGTTCTCTGAAGATACCGTAACACTTTCTTTGCAGCTATCAAATGTTGCATTCCTGGATTAGATAAATATCTTCCCAATATTCCAGTGACAAAGGCAATGTTTGGTCATGTACAGACTTAGGCATACATGATGCTCCCTACTACTAATGCGTACGGAAATTCTTTCATTTGATTCTTTTCCAAATTATTCTTTGGACACTGAAATAGACCAAATTTGTCGCCCTTCACAACAGGCGACTTTCCTTAAGCACAATTTTGCATGCCATACCTTTCGAGTACCCTAGTAATATAGGCCCTCTGTGATAGGCTGAGCAATCCAAGTGTTCTGTCACGGCGAATTTGAATGTTGATGACATAAGAAGCTTCACCAAGGTCTTTCATTTCAAACCTTTCAGATAAGAATTTCTTGGTGTCGCTCAACATCCTGGTATCAATGCTAGCCAACAGAATGTCATCAACATACAAAATCATCATAACAAACTTACTCCCACTAGTTTTAATATAAATGCATTCATCTGCAGTGTTTTCTACAAAGCCATATGAGGAAATTACTTCATGAAACTTAAGGTACCACTGTCGCGATGCCTGTTTCAACCCATAGATGGACTTCTTAAGTTTACAAACCAAATGTTCTGAGCCAGTAGCTGTAAAACCTTCGGGCTACAATATGTACACATTCTCATTCAGATCTTCATTGAGAAATGCAGTCTTTACATCCATCTGACGTAACGCTAAATCCATATGAGCTACAAGAGCCATTATGATCTTGAATGAGTCTTTCTTAGATACTGGTGAGAAAGTCTCCTTAAAGTCAATGCCCTCACATTGGTTAAAACCCTTGGCAATAAGTCGGGCTTTATACCTTTCGACATTATCCTTGGAGTCCCTTTTGGTTTTAAATATCCATTTAGAACCAATCGGCCTTATTCTAGTAGGTAACTCTACAAAATCCCATACTTTATTGTCCTGCATAGATTTCAACTCATCTTTCATGGAATCAAATCAACGAGAAGGATCAACACTTTGTTTGACTTGTGTAAAAGATTTAGGATCCTTGTCCACCCCTATGTCAAAGTCGTGCTCCTATAAGTATACGATGTAATCGTCTCGATTTACAGGCCTTCTCTCTCTTTCAAATCTTCTCAATGGTTCAGTTTGTTGGGTCTGATTTTGATTTTCCTCATCAATGGTTTGTATATGAGGTTCTACGTGGTGTTCTGTAGTGACTGTAGAATCGACTGCATTATTAATATCTACGTGATCTGGATTGACTATGACTGGAGTCACGGTCCTTTGTTCCTCAAATACAAAATTTCTTATGTTCGTGCTCCCACTGTTTTCAATGTCCTCAATGAATCTGGCATTCCCAGTCTCAACAATCCTGATAGAGTGGGAAGGACAATAGAATCGATAACCTTTTGATCTTTCTGGGTATCCAATGAAGAAACAACTTACGGTTCTAGGATCAAGCTTCTTTTATTGCGGGTTATAAACTTTGGCCTCAGCAGGACAACCCCAAACATGTAGATATCGGAGACTTGGTTTTCTCTCATTCCACAACTCAAAAGGAGTTTTTCTTACTGCTTTGCTGGGAACCCTGTTTAGTATATGAACTGCGGTTTTGATCGTATCACCCCACAGAGATTCTGGCAATGTCGAATTGTAGACCATGCTTCGCACCATATTCATAAGGGTGCGATTGCGTCTATCAATCACTCCATTCTGCTCTAGAGTACTAGGCGTAGTGTATTGAGCGACAATGCCACAATCCTGCAGGTATCTAGCGAATGGCCCTGGATTGCGTCCTGATTCGTCATATCTGTCATAGTATTCACCACCACGGTCAGATCTAATGACTTTAATTCTCTTATCAAGTTTATTTTCAACCTCGGCCTTATAGATTTTAAAAGCATCCAGTGCATCTGATTTCTCACTGATAAAGTATAGGTACCCGAAGCGAGAGTAGTCATCTATAAAGGTAATAAAATATTTGTGGCCACTCTATGAGGTTGTAGGGAATGGTCCACAGATATTTGCATGTATAACCTCTAATAGACCTGCACTCCTGGTTGCACCTTTCTTTCTAGTTCTAGTCTATTTCCCTTTTATACAATCAATGCATACTTTATTGTCAGAGAAGTCTAAAGAATGCAAAATTTCTTCTCGTACAAGCCTGTCTAATCTCTCACGAGATATATGGCATAGCCGCCTATGCCACAACATGGAGGAATTCTCATAGTCTAGTCTTCGCTTGGATCCCACTACATTTCCATGCAAGGAATTAATGTTATAAACGTGAGAGGCAATCAAGTCTAATTGGTATAAGTTGTTTACTAAAGAGTCGATTCCAACTTTAATTGAATTAAAGTAAATACTAAAACTTTTATTTCCAAAGTGGAATGAATATTCCAACTTATCCAAACAGGAAATTAAAACTAAATTGCGCCTTATAGATGGCACACAGAATGTATCTACTAAATTCAAAAAATGACCAGACTTCAACTTAAGCCTATAGACTCCTATTGCCTCTACGTCAACCTTGACACCATTGCCTACGTATACTGAGCGTTATGCATCAGTTAGTGGCCTGGCCTGTAGTAATTCCTGCATAAAAGTGCATATGTGAATAGTAGTTCTTGAATCTATCTACCAAGAATCTGCTGACACATAGTCAAATTAGATTCAAAACAGACAAGAACAGAATGATTACCTTTCTTTATGAGCCAATTCTGGAAACCTTCGCAGTCTTTCTTTAGATGACCCGCCTTTTTACAAAAGAAGCGTGGTTTACCTTAACCCGTTTGCGTTTAGATCCATTTCCAGATTAATTCTCATGGTTTCCAAATGGAGGACCAGAAAATCCTTTATTAGAACCTTGTTTCCTTTTTTCCTTTTACCTTTATTTCCTTGCCCATGCCCTTGTCCTGAAGTCACCATATTAACATTTTGAACTTTTACCTTTTGCCTGATCCTGTCTTCTTCTTGGACGCACTGAGTGATGAGTTCATCCAATGTCCACATATCCTTCAGAGTGTTATAGTTTACCAGGAACATGCCGAATTGGGGAGGTAGGTTGTTCATAATCAAATGAACTAGTTGATCATCAATGAGTACAAGCCCTAGACCACAGATCTTAGAAACAACTTCGATCTACTCTACAATTTATTCACAGATGTTGCCTTTTCCATTGTAGGACAAGCGAGTCAATTTATTCAGAAGAATGCCCACTTCAGATTTATCAGATTTCTTGAATCGTTTTCTCATTTCAGTCAAGAAAACTTTGGCCTTGTCTATTTCAAGCATGGCACTCTTCATCGATTCAGAAATTGAATACTTAATGACTTTCAAGCATGTATTATTTGATCTAAACCATATAACCCATCGATTATATTCAGCTTCAGTGGCATTATCAAATGACTTTGGCAGTTCTGGTGTTATCAGGGCAAGATCTAATTGAAGACAGCTCAGTACAACTTCAATGGCGTTCTTCCATTGAGCGTAATTAGATCCATTAAGGGCAGGGACTAGATTCTGATTAGTTGGAATTGAGACTGAAATAAAAGAGATACATATATACTCACATTAATTCATAGTTTCACAAATCAATTTCGTGAATATAAACAAAATTATCAGGCAAAGTTAATCAATTCAGTTGCAAAGGGAGGCATCGACTGAATCATCCAAGATGAAAATGGACCCAACCATCACATCCTGATGAGAATCTGTTACATCATCATCATTCCTCTTGTAGGAGGTAATAACAACATGTTAGTAATCCTCCTAAATATGAAGCTAAGAGGTGTAAGTCATGTAAATCTAAGACACTCAACACCTGTGGGTGAGATGAATCTTTCAGCTTCACATTACCAGCACCATTTACTTCATCTGTTCACTTGACTGCCAAACGGTAATCGTCTGTGTTTTTGTTACCGTACGCATGAAAAAATGAACGCAACTATATGCAATCCTCCTTATCCCAATGTTATAAGTCTGTACTTGTAATATTTTCATCGATTGAGGTCACTATGGTGGCTAACACAACCGAATCCAAAACTACAAATATAGACTTAGGATTGCGATTATAACCCTGCCTCGCAATGAATTATATTTTAATTAGTCTGGTACGGCCCACAAGATAGTTAGTATTGATCATTGGAAAAATAGTAACCTTAATGTGAAACAAACTGAAAGGTTTCACACCATATATTCCAATGGTCCATATCAACTCTTAAGGATGGGTGATAGGCCAACAATAGGGCCGAATTAGAATTCTATATGATCAGAACGTGTCTAATGAGCATGACTGAACCAGTCCCTGAATAGCACAGATTTATATAATTAGATGGGTAGGTCCGTGCACAAGTGTTCATAATATGGACAGATTAGTCTTAATGCTTAATACTTAGCATATAAAGTTTTCACAAATACCCAGTGCATGAGTTAGTTAATATGCTCATGAGACAGCTCAGATATAATAAACATGGAACGTTATTTGAACGGTCCAAAACTTGACATTAAATGTACTAGATTGAAATCATGGCCCACCATCAAAACAGCATACCGGGCCCACTACCAGCGACAGGCCCACAAGAGAGTAGGAATACGTCCCGTTCGCGATTACTGAGGTTGGACCCAAGTACATGTAGTCGAGTTCAAAGACCCGAAACTTATTAAGGTCGATTTCGACCTAATAGCTGTTGTATACGACCGATCAGTAGTCATCTTCGACTGACTGAGGGCAGCAACGAAGGAGAGAGCGAAACAAAAATCTCCCCTTCCTGAGATGAATCTCCAGCCAGACGAAGATCTCTACACCTCCATCATCCTCGATGCCGACGACCATGAAATCTTCCTTGAATCTGTATGAGGAGTTCATCAACACGATGATGAAGGTCGCGGTCAGAAGATGTGGCAATCATTAGGATTCATTGGCCATGAATGGAGGTGGTAGGTTGGATTCAGTTGAATCGAGGGTTATAGACAGCATCGGTGAGAAAATACAAGTATCCATGGCTGTCTTCCACAAACCGCTGGTAAGGGATCGAAAGACCTGAACTCAGGGATTTCAGAATTCCTAATTGCTGGTTTTTGATGCTGAATCCCTAATTAGATTACTTGATTCAGGGATTTCAAAATCCCTAATTACCTCCTAGATTTGGGGATTAGAATCCGAAATCCTTAATTAACTGTATTTGGGGATTCGAATCCGAAATCCCTAATCAAGTGGATTTAGGGATCTGGGTTCAGAAAATACCTAATTAGAATCTGGAATATGGGTTGGGGATCTGAAATTCCCCGTAGCTGTTTTGGGAATTGAAATCCCTAATTTGGATTTGGGATTCGAATCTGAAATCCATAATATGGATGGCTGGATTTGGGGTTTAGGATTGAAATCCCCAAATTAACTAGATTTGGGGTTTGAATAATCCCTAATTAATATCTAGATTTGGGATTTGAATTTGAAGCCCCTAATTATGGTATTGAGGATGAAAATCCCTAATTGGATTCGAAAATCCAAATCCCAATTTACGTGATTTGGGAATTCGAAATCTGATATGGAATTTGAATCCCTAGAGGATGAATCTGATTGTGAAATAGATAATCTGATCATCCATGCCTTTGCACAGTGGCTCTGATACCAACTGTGGGACTTAATCTATATGCGGAATAGGCCCACAGATCTGTCTGTGCATAAAACATGGAGATCAAGGGGTCGGGATAGCTTACCTAAATGGGATGCCATTGCTGAGAATAAGAATACCAGAATATAGATAGAACTTAGGATCTTCCTCTCCTTCACACTCTTTCTGCAAATCAGTAGATGAGACTCAAATTTCTGCTGTGGTCTAAGATCGGGGACCCAGCTCTCTTTTATAGAGATTGTGGAGGGGGAGTTTGAAACCCATCAAAACTCTCTCTCTCACGATCCACACTGTTGTGTCCTAGTTTGACTCAAACTGTTGTCTACATAAATAGCCATAGCATTCCAGCCCTAATACGCACTGCTACGTAATCAGAATTGCGCAACGAATCACATGAAGTAGGGCCCACTGGTACACTCAATCATCCACTCCAACTGAATGACAATCCAGACTGTTGATCAGTAAGGCCCACTAAATAGAGTTCTTACATCCCCACCATCTGACCCTAGAGAGCGCACACGACACAGAGAGAGAGAGAGAGAGAGAGAGAGAGATCCAACGGTGGGAGAAGAAGGAAGAAGCCAGGAGGCAAAGTTCCATACGGACCAGCGACTCACTAAGCCGTCGAGTCAAGCCAGACCCGAGGTAGGCCCCATCCTTTTCTCCTTGCTAGATTTCTTTTTTCCCTCCTCTTCAACAACTTGATCTAAGATGTTCAAGGTCAAGTCGAAATAAGTTAACTCGATCAGAAAACTTGGTTTTAGATTCGGGACAGGCCGGTTAGGGTTAAACACTAACAGAAGAACTCCTCTATTTTTCTAAGTTCACACCTAAATAGCCATATTGGTAAGACATACCCTAACCCAAAAACTCAAGTCAAATCAATTGCACTCGATCGTAACTAAGAAGGAAAGATTGTGCAGAAAATCTAACCACCCAAATTGTTAAACACTAGGTTAAAATTCAAAGCCTACAGAACATCTAGCACTTGAGGAAGAAATAACATTGGAGGTGAGGAATTCCTTTAAGCTTACCTTGATTTAAGTTGATATGATTTATCCTGCCTCTTACATGCTTGCTTTCATATACTATGATTCTCTCCCTACAATCATTTGATTTACCACCAACAATTATTTATCCTTTGGAAATAATGGTTAAGGCATGATTTTAATTGTGTATCTTTATTAATGTGGGGTGATGGATACAAGCCCTGCCCTTACCTTTATCGATTTTGTTGAGTTAGTTATTGCTACTCTCCTCTTTGTTAAGTTAGCAATTACTACTCTCCTCTTAGTTGAGTTAGCCTGTAATGCTCCGATTTTCAGGACCCGAGTATATAACTTATTTCCTGAAAACCCAGATGTTAGTAGATAATCAAATGATAATCAACAATATCAAAGTACGATTAATGGAAACTAAACGTAGTATAAATGTAACACAAACAATAACAATATCCTGGGCCACTCAACTAGGACCCATATACAAAACCTAAAGTCTCAAAATGTATTAAAATAAACATAAGTAACTAGTCTACTGATTTAATCCAAAATAAGCAGCCGCTTCCTGGTACGGCTCATCCTCGTATGGCTCTTCCTTCGCTGCGACAGTAGCCGTCCCGATATCCACTACGTAGTCGTCCATCCCTATACCTGTATCCTCTGTACAGTTAAACATTGATGAATAAGTGGCCAACTCAATGTGATCTCTCCTCAAGATTACACACTGCCGCCCTAGACAAGAATAGCATAAAAACATCCAGGCAACCAAAACATAGTAAATATTATCTTATTATATACATGGATGCATGAATGCATCATCGAACTGGGGATGCCCATCCGTTCGGAGTTGGGCTCGTCACCCAAGCAAAGGCTAGCCAATACCATCACGTACCACATATTGACTGTCTATCGTACACATGTACGTTAGTGATAGACGTTAGTCTGTGCCATGTATGCATGATTAGCCAAACCATTATTAATCCAATTACAATCAGCCAATTTAAATAAACTCAAAGGTTACTACGGGGGCTCGTCACCAGCGTAGGCCTATGGCTCGGGCATAGTGTCCTATGACCACCATCCCCAGCCCATGAGTCTACCGCCTTAGGGTGTGTATAGAGCCTATCAACATGTGGCCAATCAATTCTCAATGCAAGGGAACTACCACCGTATGCTGACTAGAAATGAAGTATTGAAATCATTAAATGTAGCAACTAAAATGAAACAGTATGTATGATTCAAATACAAGTAAACAGCGGTGATAGTAAATGTTGCAAGGTCCATTCCATAGTCAGGTAAGCAGAATCACTTCATAGATGGTGAAATCCCATGAATCAAATGCCACTAATCATAACCTCCATGTTGAGGGTCAAATCTTATCAATCAGTTCTGTTACACCCTAAGTACGGACTCTCTCTAAGTAGGGATTTCCATAGAGAGATTTCAAATGTCATGTGTCATGAAATCAATACATTAATATAAGGGTATGACATGGAGGTTCATAATTCAATAATCAAGGTAAAGCTCATATAATTACAAGTTTCATGAAATAATAGCTTACCAATCCTAAGGCATGAACTAAACATGTATTTTGAGTAACTAGCCAAGTAGCTTGGACAATTCTAATGCCTACACTTAGGCCAACAATTCAAGTGCTTAAATCCACCAAAAAAATGCATTAAGTTAACTGATCAAGTATTCAAATTATTTCTAAAACATAAGTTTAAGTGATCTAACCAAGTATTTTGATCTGTTCTAAGGCATATGTTTAAATAGTTGGATTTATCCTTAAACATGTATTCAAATAACTAATCAAGTGGTTTAACAATTTCTAAGGCATGTGGTAAGGTAAATTAATCAATTAATCATTCCTATGGCATATGTTCAAGCATACTAATCGCTTCTAAGATATACTTAGTAATAAACTAATGGTTAATAATTCACAAGTCGTGTATTCAAGCAAGCAAATCAAATGATCATCCGCTTCTAGGATATCATTTGCAACTACTAAAAAGGACTATCCCTAATCTAGTTTAGAGATGGAAAGCTCAAGGGGAAGAAAATCATCACCTTCCGGGTTGGATTCCCTTACGTAGTTCCACCCTTTTTAGCGACCAATCCATAATCCAACGTCACTTGATTAAACTCCTAGGGTCATTCCCAACAAGAGGTCAATAATCGATTTTAACGAATGATTTTGACAACTCCTAGTTACCTAGGCCTGCTTCAACCTCTTCTTATTAACAATGAAGATGAGGCCCATTTCCATACCACAATCAGGTGGGCTATTCGGGCCTTTTCCAACCTATAGAGTTTGGCCCAAATCCATTCAAAATGGGCCCAAACCGAGGCTGGGCTTAGTCCAGGCCCATTGTGCGGCCGACCAAGGCCAAACCCAATTGTGCGGCCCCCAAAATATGGTGGGCTAGCTGACTGGCCTAGTCGTGTGGCCCAAACAAGGTGGTCCAGCTTATAAACGGCCCATAGCTGCGGCTGGGCCTTCTGGCTTGGCCCAGCTGTGCGGCTCGCTGTAATTTATGGTGAGGCCCACTGTTCTTTACGTGTGGCCCACCTAATCTTTACGTGTGGCCCACCTATTTATATGGTGCGGCCACGAGTTTTACACTAAAGTGCCCTTGTATATATGGTGCGTATAGTTTTATGGTGCGGCCCACCCTGTATATATGGTGCAGCCCACTGATTTTTGGGACGTGACCCATTTCAGGGCTTGTGCAAGTCATCTCTATGGCCCACCTACTGGTAGTTTTGGGCTGAGATCAAAAACTCAACTGAGCGATTTGTTTCTGACCCAGTTTTGAGGTCTGATTTCAGCTCAAGATTCAGCCCGCTTTTAGCTGGATTCAAGGCCCAGTTCAAGCCTGTTTTCAAGGTCCATTTGCTGAAACTTCTTCAACCCAAAATGAAGCCCGATGAAGGCTGGTTTTCGGCCCATTATTTGTACCAGCAGGAGGTTGGTTTCACAGGCCATTTATAGGCCATTCTAAGCCCATTACAAAGCTCGTTAAGGGCCTGCCTCTGCTCCGTTCAGGGGCCCATGTAAAGGTCCATCTGAGAGCTATTTTCAGCTCCTTGTCTGGGCCATTACAGGCCATTTTTAGCTTAGATTGAAGGCTTTATGAAGATGGAAGGGTAAGGGGTTACTTGACTGGATTCGGGCGTGGCCTGATCCGGTCGAGCTTGACTCGGAGTGGAGCAACACACGAATTCACACTGGCTGTGGAGCTACAGACCAGCACTAACCCAACTCAGTCCAATTTTGTGCGGGCTGAGTTGGTGCAATGCGCACTGAGTCCACTCGGTCGAACTCATTCCCTCTCTTTCACTCCTTTCTCAATCTTTCTCTCTCTATCTTTCCTTTTTCTCTCTTTAGTGTGAATCACAAGGGCAACAGTGCCCTTTTATAGGCATGGGAGAGAGAGCTCCAACGGCTAGGAAGGAAACTACACTTTCATGGGGCCATCCTTGAAAAACGAAAATGCATGGGGTCCATCTGATCCTAGGGATGGATTCTCACTGCAATGGCCTACTAGAAAAGTACAATTTTAGCTCTGGTGGGGCCCATCTCGTGATCATGGGTCGCGCGATTTAACGGGGAAGATGGAGTGGTCGTTAATGGCAAAACACTCCCTAGGGTACTTTGGCATGATCTGGTCCATTTGAGGGGACTAAATGGGGTCTCTGATCAGTATGGGGCCCAATTTTTGGACCTCAAACATGAGTTTCAGAATATCTCACAAGATATTCCGGTTTTCATTACTTTCTCAAGAGATGGAGCATTTCTCTCCTTTATCTCATACCACTTCGCAGAGAAGGGTTAGGATTTCTCCATGTGGCCTAGGGAATGGTTGAAATCGTGCCAACACCTGTTTTCCTAGAAAGGAAAGACTTATTTTTTTACTTTCCTTAGTGCAGGCCATTGCTCGGCTGTTTCCGGAAATGGGAGAGAGTGACTCTATCTAGAAGATGGATGGCTAGGATGGCATAATCAGGCCAATCGTGGGCCACCCTTGTGGCCACGAATTGGCCCCTCATCCTAAATCCTAGCCACACGCCAACTTCTGGATGGTCCCGTCCCAGATTTCTGGTCTCTATGCATGGGAACGAAACCCTATAGGGTTTTGGTCGGACGGGCCCCACGAACCCTATGAACGGTTTGGATCATTCAAATAGTGCCCAGGGTGGGCCACTTTAGAAGCCAAAGCTCGTCAAATTCAAATGGCGTTTTGGCGGGAGGAGGTTTTTTGATTTTTGCAATTTGGGTCGGTCAAAGCCAGTTTGACTGACTTGCTTTGCCCAGTGGACGTACACGTACATTGGGTGGGGTCCACTGTGGTGTTTGTGATGAATCTACTCTGTCCATTCCTCTCAGGAGTCCCACTTAAGGGCTTTGGTTTGGCCCAGTTTGGGGCGGAACTGAGGCCCAAGTGGGCTGTATCACTCATCCCAGGCTTCATTACGGTCAATATAACTCGTTCCAACGGCTAGATTGATTTGATGCTTGATTTCAATGGTTAATTGTGGATTAGAGAGGTAGTGAGTGCTTGGTTGGGCATTGGCTACCCTTCGAAGGTCGATCACAAGAGCGTCGTTTCGTTTCTTTATCAACAGTTGATATAAAATTGTTATAACTTAAGATGTTTAATCAAAGTTACTTTTCTGGCTGATGCGGGGTGCATTTCAGCTCCTAGGGCCTCTAATGGATGGTTTTAGCGATGCTTGGGAGCCTCATCCTACACATGTTGAGTATAAGTTGTTTGGTTGATTTTCATTGATGTAGGTTTAAGTGGTAACGCTCGTGCACCAGAGGTGCGGGGTGTTACATAGCCATTGCTACTCCCCTTTTTATTGAGTTAGTCATTGCTACTCTCCTTTTTGTTGAGTTAGCCATTGCTACTCTCCTCTTTATTTGTTAGACTTGCATTATCTGCCTCTATAGATTGGGCATGTGTCTTGGAATTCCAAAAATCTCATAATTTACTTTACTTTCCCTTAGTGCAAGTGATGTGTTAAAGGTATCACATCTAGTGATGCAAATATTTTATCATGGTCGTAATGCGCTCTGGGTAGAGATCTTCTTGGTCGATGTGTAATTCCATGGGTTTGGGTAGTGGTGCACAAATCAATGTAAGTAATTCGCAATGCGTGTTACATCACTTCCGGGATTGGATGTCGCAAATAGTCTCTCCATGAACAAATTGTGTCACGTAATTCATCTGACTCATGTGTTGTGCCGCCTCGAGGTATTCACGTAAATCCACAGTAGCGTTGGACATGTCAGCAAATCTCTGTAGTGTGAGAATGCAGGGCTAGCCGGGTCTTTTATGAATTATATTCTACATTGTGATGATCACTACGTATGATGAGCCGAACACATACATTAGTTGCACATACTAATACCACTCGTAGTGGTGGAGTACGAGACATCAAAACCCTTACATTACTTTTATGAATCTCTTGAATTATTGTTAATCTTAAAGAATAACCATCACTATGAGTAGGGCGTTATTCCTCTCCAACCGTACAGATGATGTAGGTGACGTACTGGTTGAGGATCCAGAGGACCATCTCCCAATGAAAGATTATGCTGAATAAATAAGAAAATAGTTTATGATTTATTTTTATTTATACTTCTGCTGCAAACTCGATGATGTAATAAGCTCCCATTGTGAGAGCATTAGAAGTTTTGAACTTATATCTTACTTTTATGAAATAACAAAACTAGTTAACTTTCATTCCCTTGGATAACTAACCTTATGAATGAGGAATGGCCATTGGTTATAAATTAAACGGTTTAATCAAAGGGTGCAAAGGAATTAACATCTGGGATCTCCATGCCAGCCATTAGACTCATGTCATGGAAATTTTGGGATGTTATACCCAATCGTCCTCACTACCGGATGAGTCCGAAGAAGTGCGATATTCTGCAGGGGCAAGTGGAGGAACTGATCCATAAGGTTCTTATTTGAGAAAGCGTGAGCCTATGCGCCTTACCGGCTCTATTAACTCCTAAGAAAGATGGGAGTTGGCACATGTGTGTCGACATTCTGGCCATCAACCAAATCGCCATAAAATACAGGTTTCCTATACCATGGTTGGACGATATGTTGGACATACTTGAGGGCACAAAATTATTCTCTAAATTGGACCTAAGGAGCGGCTACCATCATATTCAAATATAGTCGAGTGATGAGTAGAAGATGACTTTTAAGACCAATGAAGGGTTGTATGAATAGATGGTCATGCCCTTCGGTCTTTTGATATACAGTCAGGACAAAGTAAGCCATATGGAACACCTCAAGAAGGTCCTTCAAGTGCTCACTCAAAATAAATTAGATCTCAAATTTAAAAGGTGTAGCTTCTTAACCGACAGCCTGCTGTTTTTGTGCTTTGTCGTGATATCCATGGGCATTCGAGTAGATGAGGAAAAGGTGAAAACTATCAAGGAATGGCTGGTCCCAACAAACATCCATGAGGTATAAAGTTTTCACAGATTGTCGACATTCTATCGTCGGTTTGTGAAGAATTTTAGCACCATTGTATCTTCAATTACTGACTGTATGAAGAATAGACAATTTCAGTGGACTAACGAAGCCGACGGGAACTTTACCGAAATTAAACACAGGTTGTACAAAACCCCGGTTCTTGTACTTCCCAACTTCGACAAACTATTCGAAGTTGAATGTGATGCTTCATATGTCAGGATTGGGGGAGTCTTGTTTCAAAAAGGTGTCTCAGTAGCCTTCTACAATGAAAAACTTAGCGATGCACATAAAAAGTGGTCAACATATGAGCTTAAATTACACGCGGTGGTCCAGGCATTGTGACATTGAAGAAATTATTTGATTTAAAGGGAGTTCATACTTTACATAAACCATCTGTTCACAACCCCAAGTGCAGGGTTGCGATGTAGTAATAATCTCGATAAGACCAAGGTCGAATCCACAGGGATTGATCTTGTGCGTTTCTAAAATTAACTAGAAGTAGAACTAGAAGAAGATGTAAAACTAATTCTGAAGTGAATGAGAGAGTAATTGTGAATTAAGTAATTAAAACTAAGAATTTAAAAGTGGGAACTAGAGTGCCAAGGATCCACTTGTAGTGATCAGGGAGCCCTCTTGCTTGATTCTAAGTAATACAATGAGAATTGGAGTCATATCCTATCCAATTGAAAAATATATCAATAAAACCAAATCTGAAATTCCATTGACCTAATTCTCAATGAATGAGAACTATGATAATTGGCAGAGATTTCATCACCAAACCATGCTCAGGAGACAATGGCAAACAACAGAATTTACCAATCTCATAATCTCAAAGCAGGAGAATTGTGAAGATTATGAAGGATTTTATCACCCTACCATACCTAAGGGACAATGGCGAATAACAGGACTTACTAATTTCACAATCTCAAATCAGGAAAGGAAGATACTCAAAGCTATTGCATATCTACTGTAATTTGAGTCATAATAAAGCATTAAAACTAAAAGTATTCCTTAAATATCAAATTAAAATCCATGGAATTTAACATAAACATGAATCAAAGCAATAGAAATATCTCATCATGCTATAAGCTTCACCTCTTAGCCCTAGCTAAGAGGTTTAACCAACCATAGACATGATTGGACCAAAGTCTCTTAAGAAAAATATGAAAACAACTAAGGAAGAAGAAGAAAACTCTTAGCGACGGTTTCTCCACCTTTTTGCTCCACTCCTTAAACCACAGAAGATGCTTAGGAACATCCAAAGGAGTCCTATTTATACTTGTGGAACTCCAACTTTCACACCTAGTTGGAAAACTCTAGAAACCGCATCAAATTTACGCAATTTGCTAAAACAGACATCACTCTGTGCAGTTTTCAAAAATAGACTTCACTCTGCGCAATTTCACAAAATGACCCAGAGTTTCAAAAATGCTTTTTCAGGACAATTTTAGGATTTCATTTCTTCACTTCAAATCTTTGATTTTCTTCAATCCTCATTTGGTTTTCTTAGATCTTTGGCATGTGAATTCTTCAATCTTAGTCTCCTAAGGTTCATCCCTTGCCTTAGTGATTCTTGAGCATTAAATCTATGCTTTTAGCACCCTTTTCAATCCAAGCTCTTAAATTCACCTTATAACACAAACATGAGTAAAATAGAACATTAAGCATTATCATGTTCATAAAACCAAGATATAAATGGGGGATAATATGCAATATTTGACCCTCAACACAATCCCTAACTAGTATTTTGTTAGTCCTGAGCAAAGTATGCGAAAAATATTTTGAGAACCACAGGATAATTTCTATAAGCTCAAGTGATTTTTTTTAAAAAATCCAGATAATAGAATTCTAAAATACATCAATGTTGTGCATTACCTTCTCCTAAACTCTAGCACTCGGTAAGTTTCATAATCAAGTTCAAAGCATTGATCCTCCAATTAGAACAATTCCAAACATTGAGTTCCATGGGTGTATACTAAAGTCTAGACTTATCACAATCCAAGGTTCAGATCTTCACTTTCATAATAACATTGATAACTAAAAGAACATTCAGGACAACCAAAACCTAAACCAAATCTTGCCTTACAATTCATCTTTTAATTCTCTCTTTTATTCCTCCAGTTTTTTATTTTTCCATCGATGGCTTTCACGCTATGTCAACCTTTTTAAAGATCTTTAATAGGTAGCCCTTTTTTACGACAACTATTTTTTTAGCTGGGTATTTTCTTTTTCTTTCTTTTCAATTCTTCTTATTGAACATGATAGACGAATTCCCCAGGTTGGTTCCTTCCATGGTTAATAATCATCAAATTAACAATTCAATATCAAACTGACACTTTAATGTGTAAGATGAATGTGACATGTGAAATCATGACTCAATAAATGTTTAAAATTTCTAATCGAGGATCAATGACTTAACTTAATTTTGAGATCTCCCAAGTGACTAAAATCTAAGAGATATAAGGCATCAACATTAAACATCTTGTAATTCTATTTTTTCAAAAATTTTCCAATTTTTTACAATTTTTGCTCAAAGACTAAGAAAACACTGATTAGCTTTCTAATCTATACCCCCCAACCTAAAATCTATATTGTCCTCAATGTAAAAGAAATAAACATGTAATGCAAAAGAGGCAATGAAAAGAAAATGAAGTGATGGAAAGATAATACTTGAAGAATGAATTTTTTAGGCTTTTCCAATGATCTCAGTGCGAAGATTGGTTAGCGTAAAAGACTCAACAGACAATAAGCAAACTATCCTAAACATCAAAAAATAAAATATTTTACTCCTAAATTCTTTGAAAGCAGTAAACCTAATTAGGAAAACAGGAGAAAGCTACTCAGTCATTCTGCAAGGTTCCTCCTCCGGCCAATATCTTGATAAATTTCTCAGTAGGTTTCTCAACAAGATCATCTAAAAGCCCTTTTTGTTATAGGCTTGGATGTCCTGAAGCATAAATTTTCAGAGAAATTTTTGGACCTCAACATAAAGTTTCCTTTTAATCTCCTGAGGTGTCCAAAGTACATATGATTCACCTGAGATAGAGAAAGTTTCAGAGTTAGCGCAACATGGTGAATTAGAGACTGCAAGTAAATAAAATTTAGAGAAATTTTCAGTAGTTGATGTAGCCTCAACATATTCCGAAGTTTCAGGCTTCGGTTCAACTTTCAGCTCCTCCTCCCTTAATGGTAAACATTCAAGATATGTGGAAGAAGGGGTTTCAAAATAAGGGTTCTCTCGGTCAGTAACAACCACCGAGGTATTATTTTGTAAGGCATCTATTATATCTTTTATCATAGGATCATTTAAATCTGCAAAATATGCCAAGCGATCTTTCAGAGAGTTGAGATAGTCAGTTGAGAGAAACTCATTTTCCACATTGAGGTCTGTAATGATATGCCCGATGATTCATTCGTCTTCTCTTAGAATAGAGGGAAACATGATCTCTTGATTTTCACCTTGGTGAGAGCCAATTGTCACCGGATACATCTCGCCCTGCACTGCATAAACAGATTGTGGATCAGTAAGTGCATTGATATGAAGATTCTGTTCATTGCAACTACTTAGTAGAGGCACTATATCGGCAAGGGTTGACAGCTCAGATGATGGCCTTAACTGGGTGGTTTCAAATTCCAGAGTCATATCAAGCGGCTCATCCATCTCCCTAATCATATTATAATCTAAATCGGAGGAGTGGTTTACACATGCCTCAAAAGAGTTGGAAGGGTCGATTGGAAAAGGCTCATCCTCCACATTTAAATTAGGTGTGTTAGATGGGTGGAGTAGATCATTATGGTCGACAACTTGCTGTACCTCTTAAGCACTTTCTTGAACCATAATTGAAATCGATTCCAGTTAATCTTAGGCTGTAAACTCATGATTCTCATCCCAATACTTATCATCTTCCAATTCAGTACAGTTCACAAGTGGGATGAAATCACTTTCCTCACACTGTTTTTTCTAGGTTGAGTTGAGGCTTGAGTAAACTAACATCTTCCTCCTCATTGAAGACAAGTGTGTCATATGATTGGAGTGTATCAGTATCATTATATTAGAAAGACACTTATGTCTCTTGATCATTCCTTTGAACAGTCATTGAGATCGACTCTTTGAAAAATTGAATCGTATGCTCATTGGCACAATCCAACTCTTCATTCTCAATTTCAGTATTCTCCACAATTGCATCATGTGAACCTAACTGTTGTATATCTTTTATAAGCTCTTGAAGTCTTTGGAGTGTTTTTTGCTGGATGAACTCTAGAGTTTGTGTGGAATTCTGAAGTGAATTCTCTTGGATTGTTTCTTATTGGATATCAGAGGTATAAAACCCAAGAGAATTGTCACTATGATGCATTGTTGATTCAACTTCCCAATCTTGATATTTCCGTTGATTATAAGTAGGGAGTTGGGAATGAAGAATTGGATTGGGTTGAGGCTGGGGTGAACTACCCTCCTTTAGCTTATCAAGGCGCAATGCAAGTGCTTCTATCGTTCTTCTGATGCCAGCAAAATCATCTATGTTACCCTAAAGTGACTCATCTTGGATCGTTTCTAGTTGGGTTTCAAAGGTAGAAGACCCAAGAGAATTGTCACTATGATGTATTGTTGGTTCATCTTCCCAACATTGATGTTTCCATTGGTTATAGTCATACGGGTTATAGGTAGGAGAATCTAGTGGTTGTTGGTACATATTATTAGCCATAATACATTCACGCATAGTTCTCTTCTTACTGGATGGTTGATAATTATTCTCATTCCAATAATCACGATGACCCCAATAATCGCGTATTGTTTTCTTAATCCGTGAAGTGCAATTATTCTCCCACCTATAATCACCGAAGGACTTCTTAACTGGTGGAGCATCATATTCTGGTTAGTTCTCGGTGATATTTTCAGAAAAAATTTGAGACATAGGTTGTTTCCTATCATAATCATCATACATCGCTTCCGAATATCTCTTAGATATCTCAGCATACTGACATTCCCACTCTTCCATAGTGAAACCCTAACTCTGAATCTAATCTTAAAAGTGAATAAAAGAAAAAATCCTACAGCAATATGAAAAGTAAGTAGAGGAGAAGTTAAAAAGAGTTTACCGGTTTGGAGAGTTCTATGTTAGGATCCTACAAAACAGAAAACAATGTTAGTCCCTTAAAAAAAATTCAGAAAAATCAAAACCTAAAAACAAAACAAAAATTAGACCTAAAAACAAATTAGTTTCTAAAAATAAATTTGAAAAGTTTCTATCCTAGAATTAGAAAGTAAATTAGTTTTTAATAACAAAAATAAAAAATAAAAAGAGAGAAAGTTTCTAAACCTAGAAATAGAAAGCTAAGTTAGTCTCTAAAATAATTCTGAAAAAACCTAACCTAAAAATAGTAAGTAGAAAAATCCTAATCTTAACCTAATTCTAAAACTAATCAAATCCAGAAAACGCAACTGTCAATCCTCGGCAACGGTGTCAAAAAACTTATTCACAACCCCAAGTGTAGGGTAGCGATGTAGTAATAATCTCAGTAAGACCGAGGTCGAATCCACAGGGAATGATCTTGTGCATTTCTGAAATTAACTAGAAATAGAACTAGAATAAGATGTAAAACTAATTCTGAAGTGATTGAGAGAATAATTGTGAATTAAGTAATTAAGACTAAGAATTTAAAGGTGGAAACTAGGGTGCCAAGGATCCACTTATAGTGATCAGGGAGCTCTCTTGCTTGATTCAAGTAACACAATTAGAATTAGAGCCATATCCTATCCAATTGAAAAATATATCAATAAAACCAAATATGAACTTTCATTGACCAAATTCTCAATAAAGGAGAACTATGATAATTGGCAGGGATTCTATCACCAAACCAAGTCCAGGAGGCAATGGCAAACAACAAGATTTACCAATCCCATAATCTCAAAGCAGGAGAATTGTGAAGGTTAGGAAGGATTCCATCACCCTACCATGCCCAAAGGACGATGGTGAACAATAGGACTTACTAATTTCACAATCTCAAATCAGAAAAAGAAGATACTCAAAGCAATTGTAGATCTACCATAATTTGAGTCACAATAAACCATTAAAAACTGAAAGTATTCCTTAAATATCAAATTAAAATCCATGGAGTTCAACATAAACATGAATCAAAGCAATAGAAATATCCCATCATACTACAAGCTTCACCTCTTAGCCCTAGCTAAGAGGTTTAGCCAACCATAGACATGATTGGACCAAAGTCTCTTAAGAAAAACATGAAAACAACTAAGGAAGAAGAAGAAAAATTGTTGGCGACAGCTTCTCCACCCTTTGCTCTACTCCTTAAACCCTAAAAGATGCATAGGAATATCCTAAGGAGTCCTATTTATACTTGTGGAACTCCAACTTTCGAACCTAATTGAAAAACTCTAAAAACTGCCTTAAATTTACGCAGTTTGCTAAAATAGACTTCACTCTGCGCAGTTTTCTAAAACAGACTTCACTCTTCACAATTTCACAAAATGACCCAGAGTTTCAGAATATGCTTTTTCAAAATTCCTTTCTTCATTTTAAATCTTTGATTCTCTTCATTTCTCATTTGGTTTTCTTGGATCTTTGGCATGTGAATTCTTCAATCTTGGTCTCCTAAGATCCATCCCTTGCCTTGGTGATTCTTGAGCATCAAATTCATGCTTTTAGCACCCTTTTCAATCCAAGCTCTTAAATTCACTTTGCAACACAAACATGAGTAAAATAGAATATTAAGCATTATCATGTTCATAAAACTAAGATCTAAATGGAGGATAATATGCAATATTTGAGGCTCAACACCATCAAGCTCTCAAATTCATTAATAACCAAGCTAACGTGAATCATGTGCATGCTAGGTGAATTTCGTTTTTGAAGGAATTCACGTTTGTGTTGAAAACATAAGTCTGGGCAACAGAACAAAGTGGCTAATGCACTGAGTCGATGTGCAACTTTATTAGTCACTATGAGTAGTGAGGTTATCGGGTTCGAGTGCCTTAAGGACATATATGACGACGACGAAGACTTCAAGGACACATAGGTTAGATACTAAGAAAGTCACCCAGTGACCTACATATGTAAGATGGGTTCTTTTTCAAAGGGAATGGACTGTGCATCCCCAAAAACTTGCTGAGGGAGCAAATCATCTAAGAGCTACATGAATGTGGCTTTAGTGGACACCTTGGATGAGATAAGACACGATCTCTTGTAAAAGAACGGTACTAGTGGCCACAGTTAGTACGCAATGTGGGTAGAGTAGTGCAGCGCCGTCAAGTTTTCAGGTCTCCAAGGGGCACTCTCAGAATACGGGCCTCTACACATTATTACTTGTACATGAAGGCCCTTGGAATGGACTTCGTGTTAGGTCTCCCACAAACACAGCGTGGCATGGATTCAGTGTTCATGGTCGTAGATCGTTTCTCGAAGATGGCACACTTCATCCTATGCAAGAAGACCATTGACGCGATGTACGTGGCAAATTTATTCTTCAGAGAGATTGTGCGGCTACACGGGTCCCCAAGACTATCACTTTTAATTACGATACTAAGTTCATTAGCCACTTCTGGAAAACTTTATAGAACCTATTCGGTACACGACTTCAGTTCAGCAGTGCCTACCACACACAGATCGATGGGCAAACTGAAGTTGTGAATCGCACATTGGGGAACCTCCTTCGATGTATTTCAGGAAAAAAATTGAGGTAGTGGGATTTGGCCTTGTCTCAAGTAGAGTTTGCATTCAACAATATGGTGAACTGCTCGATAGAAAAGTCCCCGTTCTAGATTATTTACGGTTGTAACGTCCCAGAAAAAAAATCTGTACAAAGACACGAGTACAACATTAGGCAGAACAACCCAAGGACCGCATCCTGATGTATAGTTTAGACGGGATTTAGTAAAGTACTAAATAATCGATGCATTAAGTTTGGGCCACCATTTTCACAAATGGGACAGTCTAGAACCAGGAATACCACTGGCTCAATGTCATCTTAAGGCCTAGAAGAAATCCCAAGGGCCTGTCGCCCTCGGGAGTACATTGAAACTCGATAACGGACCTAGACCACACGTCGAGGGTCCAATGATCACAAAATTATAGGAAGATGTCCGTCCTACTGGGCTTGACAACCAACGCAGGAATCAAGCCCAGATAGTGTCCAAAAACGCCCCAACTTGAGCCGTGAGTTAAGTGCATGGGAAACGCAAATACCTTAAGAAAATGAACTAAAACTTAAGTGAATTGGGCTGTTCGTTCTTACACAAATCTGAGGATTTCTAACCGTTGGTTTGTGACCAAACTTCACTCATGGAGAAAGGAAATTTTCCAGCACACATCCCTATAACCGTGGCCCTGATTGGACACGTATGACCGTTGATCTGACACGGGCTCTCCACAGTCGATCGGCTCATCCGATCGCACCAAAATCATGTCCTAGCATGGATCCATTTTCAAGGAGTGTAACCCATGACATAGATGAGCAATGGGCCCCCCTAAGAGCCTTGTACGTCAGAAACGGCCTCCCACAGGGTAGAAACATAGTATAAAGTGGCCCTGGGGCCATTTTCACCACATCTGGGGCTATAAATAGCTCTCATTTTACCCTCTCTCTCATATACAAATTTTGCAAACCCTAGGGGAAGAGAGAAGAGAAAAGAGAGAAAAGAGAAAGGGAAACTTGGGAGAATCACTGCAACTGTGGGAAAACTTCTCCCACGCATCCACATGCCTAATCACCGTCTCCTTTCGCTACCTAAACTTCTTTCGGCTACAATTTCAGGTAAGAAATACCAACCTTAATGTTGATGTAGAGCTCCTGGATAGTTTTTCGCCAACCTACCTAACCAGTTTCATCGTTTAGGTGCCCAACGTTTCATTTTTGGAAACGTAGAATTTGGATCGAGTCCGAGTCGAGCATACTAACGAAAGGTGCGGACTATAAACGCTTAGGTTACGGTTTATCAGTGCTTTCACATCAGCTAATGATTTATGCTTATCATGATTGCTACCGTAGTGTCTTAGATACGTTGACTTTTGTATGAGATATGCCTATGAACTGTGATAAGTAAATGATGCAACCTACGTGTTTGTTAAAATGTCTAAATAGAAAATAGAGAATAATTAGTGCTTACTATGATTACTAATCTAGGATTCATCATTGTCATATGCCTATAGATTTCTCTGTATAAAGAATTGATAAAACATATGTTATAACTAATGTAGTATATGTTTGATAAATTGTTTAAATGAGAAATTGTTGATGATTTGTATTTACTACAAGTATTAAGGTAGGATTCCCTATTGTCTTATGCATATGTATGTTTTCCTCTATGAAATCAATTAATAAAATGCAAGTTATATTTGACATGGTCTATGTGTTTGATGAAATGCCCAAATGAGAAATCTACTTGGATTATTTGTTGAATGTCGGGATAGATATTACACGGGATTGTTAGTAGCATTTAGATAGGATTGGGACTACAAACGTAGTCCAGGCAATTGGTAAACATTCATGTTTGGGTGGCTGAATTAGTTAAGCCACCTTGGGCAAACTCGATGAACACGAGTCATACGACGACTACCGGCAGTGGCTAGGCCACGAGGGGTGCTGATGCGCTCCATGTCGATTAAGTCAATGTGCGCTCGTACCAATCGAGCCTACTTAATGAACCAGTTGACCTATTGTGTGTTTACCAGTATGGACGCGACTATTTAAATCTAAGGTACCCCTCACCAATGTAAAGACCCACCTCTAACCATGGTACCACGATCATTAAGACTCATGAGCCGGGCATGGTGGTATGGGACACTGTATTCATGTTATTGGCTTACGCTGGGGTGACGAGCCTCACTGTATTGACCACGAGCATAACTTTCAACTTGCCTTTCGTGTGTTGAATTAAGAGTGACGAACCTAGATGGATCCTGAATATAGGAGCAGGACCATTGCAGTTGTCTGATGCCTAATGTTCGATTTGGGTCAATGTAAAAAGGGGAGCTACCCTAGCTTCCCAAATTTGCTGTGTGAATGTGCATAGTTAATCACTTAGCTAACATGACCGTGCATCACACTACATTTGTTAGGATGTGCCAAAAAGGTGTTGGAGTTGCACGGTTGAGGAAGTGTTGTCATATGCGAAATAGGCTGTCGAAGTCGCGTGTTGAGGGAGCATTGATGAGTGAGGGCATGCATCATTACTCGCACTCCATTTCTGCATTAAAAAGAGTAGTTAGGAAGTGATTATTATGATTGCCTTATCATTACTTCTTTGACTGACTTGTTAACATGTGTAACTGTTACCTTATATAGAACCACTGAGTTGATCACTCACTCCCACTCTGGGACGGTGTTTTAAAACACCAACCAAATACTGATTTAGATGCAGGTACAGACGACGTCTATTCTCTAGAGTAGGACTTCTTGGATGAGGAGGAATACTCCTACTTTCAACTCTCGGGTGGGATGATGTAGACCACATACCATTACGCAGGGATCACCGGGCATCTGGGCTTAGTTGAACACATTTACATTTCTATATTTTATTCATTTTGAAATTATATATGTATATATTGAACTCGGTTACGTACTCATACTCTGGAAGAAATTTGGTGAAACACCTGCATACTTTCGTAGACATGTTTTAGAATTCCGTACTTGCTTAACTTCATTAAATCCGGAGTATGATGTGTTGTTTAGTATAATCCCATGTATGCTTAATTCATGAATATAAAAGAAATTTGAATATCATTATCCACACAACATAAGTGATGTTCGGAATCTAGGGAGCAGAGCTTTGCTCGACCATCGAAATTCAGGGCATTACAAGTTGGTATCAAAGCGTGAATTGGATTAAACTGGACTTGGAGTAATAGGTTAACATGACACACTTTGAATTAAGAAGGGAGCGATGGAATTTAGAGGCGATATTAGAATCCTAAGGTTTCACCGATAAACAAGACTGAGCACTATAGCTTCTGAGGAAATTAGATCATGAGTAGTCGCATACGTCACCTCTAGGCAGTCAGTTAACGGATTTGAGTCGTCAGTTGACAAATTTTGAACTTGAGACAGATCTAAAGGACGCAAATAAATGCCCATTGGACCATGATAAGTGGACCCGACCTGCATAAAACTCAAACCAATGAGTTTGGTGGGGCCCAAGGGGCCCCACAGAGTGTAAACATCCACTGGAGGGGGTGGCCACCGCCGAACAACGAGGGCACCACCGAAATGACCAACGGGGCACGGCGAAGCCACGAGAACGGTGGTGCACCGCCGCTGGGTCCATATGGCCGTGGCGGCGCCGCTGGATCGGCGGCGCACCGCCGCTGGCCCGAGTGTGTGGGCCCCTCCCACGCGTGGGGGTCCACTTACATGACCCCACCTCCCCTCCCTTGCTTATTTCTACCCATTTTCAAACCCTCTACCCTTCCTAAGCCCCTCCAAACCCCATTTTCACTCTCAAATCCTCATTCCTAAGCTCTTGAATCCCATCTCTTCACTACATTTCCTATTCACTACACCCCTCCACCTCTATCTCTCCAAATCATCCTTTTTCATTTCTCCCTTTTTGCCCATTTGAGCACAAATCCATCACCTAGCTCTCCCAAAATGCTCATTAGCTCAAAAATCCCTTCTTTATATATCCCTTCTACCTCCATGGCCCTTTTCGAGATAGTGGCCGCCATTTTCTCCATTTCTACACTCCTTTCCCTTATGGGGAAGAAGCAAGTGGCCCTGGATGAGGCCAGGCCAAGCCGTCCGACCCGTTCCAAGAAGAAGGTGAGTGCCGGAGCAAGTTCGAGCACCGAACGGAGGTCGAAGCGGGACCTCAACCCTCAAATCCCGATAAAGACGTCTCTACCGGCAGGCATTGAACTTGGTAACTTCCGCCATCAACGAGTTGTTTTGAAACTCACATGGATGAGAAATTATTTGGATGTATCTAGTGATCGACCACCTCCTGGAGAACGGATGGGGCCCCATATTTGAAGGAAAGACACATGCTAGTGAGGGCACCATGCGGGCCTTCTATGCACACATAAGGGACCCAACTCTTGATCCTCTCTAGTTTATCATCCCGTTGGGGAGAACAGAAACCAGGGTTGATTTGGACATCATGGCCCGCATCATGGGAGTGGAGCGCAGTGTTGTGCATGCTAGTGAGAGTAATCTCACTAATGGGCGGGAGAGCGATTACTGCACTCGCTTCTTTTACAGCCAACTCATTAATTGGAGGTGAGAAAACAGCCTCAAAACGATACGCATGACAGATGATTACCGCCTGCTCCACCATATATGCACGTACAACATGTATCCCAGATGGAGTAACCGCATGAAGTGCACGAGATTTATGGTAGACTTCCTGTACCGAGTAGGACAGGGAGATAAGGTGTGCCTACCCACTCTTGCCTTGACACAGATAGTTAAGGCGGCACATTCTGCTCGGGGGGACTCTTCCCTCCCATTCGACCGACTAGTTTGTAAGATTGCCCCGTAACTTTAGATTCATGCTCCACATAGACAATCTCGCCCCTGTCCATTTCATTAACGAGACTACCCACAACAACATGAAAACAGGTCCCAGACAACACCAAGCCAGACTTGAGGAATTCGGGGACGAGATTGAGGAGGAGACAGAAGAAGAGGAAGAAAGTGAAGAAGAGGAACATGAGGAAGAAGTGAAGGCTCAAGACTCCGACTGGGAGCCTCCCACTGCTCGTGACGACCGCTAGGACCGGGCCACCCAAGACGGCCGCCTGGGGCGGCCAAGATCGAGGAAAATCATGAATACTTGAAGAAGAAATTCAAGAGGATGTCCCGTACTCTGAAGGCCCTCCTGTGCTGCATGAAGGATAAGGGAGCACCTCTACCTTCGCCAGAATCAGAGTATTAGTAGTGTAGTTTGTAGTTGGTTTTTTTTGTAATAGCCTTGGATAGACTTAGTTTGGATGCTAGGAAGGTAAATGTTGAAGTCTTTTGTTAGTCAGTTGTCATGTGTTCGCTGTCATAGTACATGTAATGTCATACCATATGTAATTGTGACGTTTAGTAATGTGTGGAATGTTTGGGAAAAGCCGATGATGTTACCCTAACTCTATAAATATTGTACCCTATATTATATATAGGGAATGCCTCCTAAAACCACTCGAAACATGGTACATCTCCCACCTAGCGGGTTGGTTGATGGAGCCCATTTTTCGAATGATAGCCAACAGGGCCCTAGTTTGGGTCTAGGTAGCGAAACAATGTCGGACTCACAACCGGCCACTGGCCCTATAGATGGGCTAACGCCAAGTGCACCACCGATTCTAGGTCAGAACCATGCTTCTTCATCGGTGCCACATATACCTCAGACAGCCCCTCCCCCAGATAGATTGGAGCAGATGATGCTCTTGATGCAACAGTAACAACTAGTCCTAGTGACTATAGCGAGGGCCATTGTACGGAATATGAACATGGTCCTGCCGATGCAACACGTACAGGCTACTAGGACAATGGCTACATGTGGCCTATTTGAACATTTTCAATGCCTCCGCCCTCCTACGTTCGTGGGTACCCATAGACCCGAGGAGGCTGAGTATTGATTGAATAGAATATCCAAGATGTTAAGGACTTTACACTGCTCTGAAGCGGAACAGGTCGAGCTTGTTACATACATGTTTGAGAAGGAAGCTAGCATATGGTGAGACAGTGTCCTTCGAACCATTCCTATAGGGTTTGTGTGGACGTGGGACGAGTTCGAGGTACACTTCCATGAGAAATAGTTTCCCCTCACCTATCTCAATGAGAAAGAGGGTGAATTCCTCCACCTCAGGCAAGGGGGAATGACGATAGCAGAGTATGAGAACCACTTCACAGATCTAGCTAGATATGCTCCCCTGATTTTGGGTAATGAGCCGATGAGAATGCGGCGATTCTCAGAAGGGTTGCGGGCTGACATCCGCACCAAGATGTGTTGTGCTAACATTCACACGTATGCTGAATTGGTGAACATGTCCTTGCGAGCTGAGCAGGACGGTGAGCGGGTGTCCCGAACATGCTTGCCAATGGGCCCGAGGCCTAGGCCCGTATTGCAAACCCGGCCATTTCTTGGTAAAAGGCCGCGTATGAACTCGCCTCCAAGACCAATGGCTCCGTCGGCTCAGCAACGGTGTTTCGATCTTATGTGTATTTGCTATGGTACTGCGAGCCACATTGACCCTTTCTGCTTTACCAAGATGAGGAATAACGGCTACATGCTGCCTCAAAGGGTCAACCGTCAGCCACCGCATGCTATTTCAGCCCCACCTCTACGATCTGTGGTACCGGCACAACCATACAATCGACCTCCTATATCCCGAAATAGGCCACCTTAACAGCCTATGACAACGCCGCCTAACCGCCCGCAATAAGCTCGCATACACGCACTCACCGCCGAAGCAGCTGAATCAGCGGTTACAGTACCACTAGCATTTGAAGTCACTGCCCACGTCCAAGGTACACCTATATTCCTTTTAGTGGACACCAGATCCACTATTTTTATGGTAGCATGCTCTACAGTCAAGCGATTATGGTTGACCACTACTCCTATGATCAGGGTGAGAGTCATCGCCGCAGCAGGAACCTTCTCAGACGCCACTAAGCATTGAAAGAGTTGTCCAATAGACTTAGGGAGCAGAGTGGTGTCCATTGACCTGATAATAACCAAGATATATCATTACGACATCATCCTCGGCATAGATTGGCTCACCAAAATGAAGGCAAAGATTGACTGTGAAACCAGATTGGTGACAGCCCATGGGCCCGAGGGAACGACCTTCACCTTCCCAATTCAAGTCAGTTGTCCCTATCGCATTCGTTGTTTTGCTTCCATATTGAAAAATTGTGATGGTCCATCACTTGGGGACACACTAGTGATCCAAGATTTCACGGACGTATTCCGAACGATCCCTGGACTACCTCCTCAGTGCGAGATTGACTTTACCATCGACCTTGTGCCAAGTGCGACACCTATCTCCTTACCGACGTACCGCATGCCTCCATGTGAAATGGAGGAATTGAGAAAGCAAATTTATGATTTATTAGACTCGGGTTTTATACAGCAGAGAGTATCTCCTTGGGGAGCTCCTATGTTATTTTTGAAAAAGAAGGATGGATCATTGCAGTTGTTTATAAACTACCGTAAGATGAATCACGTAACCGTAAAGAATAAGTATCCTTTGCCTAGGATAGATGACTTGTTCGACCAATTGAAGAGAGCTCAATATTTTTCTAATATAGACTTACAGTCCCAGTATCATCAATTACGTGTCAGGAATGAAGATGTGCAGAAAACAGCTTTTTGGACTAGCTTCGGGCACTACGAATTCCTCATAATGCCATTTGGACTTACAAATGCACTAGCAGTATTCATTGATCTCATAAACTGGGTGTTTCGGCTGTATCTTTACCGATTTGTGATCGTATTCATAAACAACATTTTGATATACTCAAAGAGTTGGAAAGATCACGAAGAACACCTGCGAGCAGTCCTTGATACTCTTAGGCAGAATCATTTGTTTGCAAGTATCGAAAATGCGACTTCTAGAAGGAAGAAGTTCTTAGGACACGTGATTTCCAGAGAACGAATCGTCGTGGACCTTGCCAAGGTGACCACGGTATAAGACTAAGAGCAACATGGCTCAGTTACAGAAGTGAGGAGTTTCCTCGGACTTGCCGCCTATTATCATCGATTCATTAAAGATTTCGCCAAGATAGCCTGACCATTATCCCAACTTACTCAGAAAGATCTTAAATTTTCTTAGAATGAGAAAGCCGAGGTAGCCTTTCAAGAATTAAAGGACAAGCTGACGTTTACGCCCGTGCTAGTGCTGCCAGAGAAAGTGGTCAAATATACTATTTACACCGACGCCTCTCGAGTCGGTTTGGGATGTGTACTTATGCAGAAGGATAGGGTGATCGCTTATGCTTCACGACAGTTGAGGAAACACGAAGAAAATTACCCCACTCACGACTTGGAGTTAGCGGGAATCATTTTTGCATTAAAGCTTTAGAGACATTACCTCTACGGTGAGGAGTTCGAGCTCTTTTGCTACCATAAGAGCCTCAAGTGCATCTTTATATAGAGGGACCTGAATATGAGGCAGTGCCGTTGGATGGAGACATTGAAAGACTTCAAGTTTGAAGTCTCCTACCATCCTAGTAAGGCCAACCTTGTGGCCGATGCATTGAGCAGTAAGAAAACTATGGAATTTGCAGTCCCACTGATGGCCGGAGAGTGGAATATAGTGGAGTTCGTGCGAGATTTCAAACAGAGGCCGACAGTAGAGGAGTCATTCGAGAGCGTCGCACACTTCCACATGCAACACTTATTAATGATCAAATCATTGTGACTCAGAAAGAATATGAGCTATTGTTAAAGATGAGAAGCGTGCAAGCGACAGTGAAAAATCAAAATGGAGGATTGGCTTAGATGGAGGTTTGCAGTATCGTGGCCGCCTATGCGTCCCAAACCTTTATGACTTGAGGAGAGAGGTTTTAGAGGCCGCTCACAATTCAAAGTTGGCAATGCATCTGGGTAGTACAAAAATGTATCGGGACATGAAGCGTTCGTACTGGTGGGACAACATAAAGGCACAAATAGCAGACTTTGTGTCCAGATGCCTCACGTGTCAACAAGTCAAGGCTGAGTACCGCTGAACCCCTAGTTTACTTTGAAAATAGTGGTAAAGACCGCTTGAGTAGAAGTTGAAATATGCCAATATGTCCTAGAGGGGGGTGAATAGGACTTTTTAAAGATTTATGAGCTATTTAAAAATTCTATCACACTAATCCTATCATGTATGCAATTTTTCAGGATTACTCAAACATAACTCTACTGGCTTCTAAGCCAAGTAGAGGATCTAATCACAAACTAATCAAGATATAGCAATATGCAACTTAGTCTATGTTGGATGTGACTGTGTGTGTGAGTGTGAGATGTGATCAGATATATGAATATGAATGCATTAACATGAATCACATATAGAGAAAAGCAATCACAAACACAGTCATTTTATAGTGGTTCGACGATAAGTCTACTCCACTCCCGGCTGTCGCACTCAACCCTTAAGTGTACCGGAATTCACTAAGGAGGTTTCTCAAGGTTCACCTCAAACTTAAGGTTTTAAATCAGGTTCACCTTCAACCTTTACACGGAGGTTTCTATTCGGTTCACCTCTAACCTTGGAGTTTCACTAGTTCACTCCTAACCAGATGTTTATGCTCTCTATAGAGCAAGGGTTCACACAACGCACCCAGAGGTTTCTACTCGGTTCACCTCTAACCCTGGAGTTTCACTAGTTCACTCTTAACCAGATGTTTTTGCTCTTCATAGAGCAAGGGTCCACACAACACACCCACAGCGTACACTCCCGTCGGAGGCCTCCTTGAGGACTTCAAAGGGTAAGAACCACTTAAGACCTAATCCTAGAAAGGAATGATCACAAGTGTCCTCTTGGACTCTAAATACTTACAGATAAGTTGACGAGTCCCGTTAAGCACAACGCCGAAGATCTCCGCCTCTTTGTTGACGAACGGTCTTCTGCTTCCTTGATCCGTAACACAAAAGATATACCAAGACTAGGCTTGAGGTTGGGTCAAGGTAGAGATGGAATCCTACTCTCTAAAGGTTTACTTATAAGGAAGGTAGAGTAGTTCCACTCTTATGCATTCAAGGCATCCCAGCATAATGATTTGCCATTAAGGTAGTAGCTGGAGGATCCTTGAATGCGAAAGTTCATTCCCCAATCCACTCTATTGAATATCAATGGTGAGGGTGGATTAGAGGATAAACTCCCTTGAGAGAAAGGGGTTTAGGTATAGGATATAAGTTGAAACACTCAAAATCTCTCTGCTTTCTCTCACAGCAACAAAAGACAAGTCCTCTATAAATAGGCAAAAAGTTCCAACGAATATAAAACGGTCACATTTAGGGCAGAGTTCGATATCATCGAGCAAGTTCGATATCATCGAGCGTATACTCTCGATAACATCGATGGTCTACTCGATGACTCAGACTCTATGTCATACACTTTTGAAACTCTTTACCAATTGGTCGATGAATCGAAGCTATTGTCGATGTCATTGAATTTTGAACTCCGATTTCATCGATGACAGGTTCGATCCATCGACACATGAAAAATGAGAGAGACTTGACTTTGAGATATTTCAGGTTTTCATGAATGATCAAGGGAACCGTCGAGGTCATCGGAATTTGAATGTCGATGATATTGAGATCAGAGTCGAGGCATCAATAAATCCAGCTGATTTATCTTTGAACTTGCTGGACAGATTATGGCTTTGTTTGATGCAATCGATCTAGTGTCGATATTTTCGATATTTGAATATCGATTAAATCGAAAGGCCCCCGATCATAGTTAAAAACAACCTAAAATAACTGTTGTAAGAAATGCGCGCCCACTGTCGATATCATCGATGGACCTCCGATCTTATCGATATTTGATTTCAGATCATATCGAACGGTTATCGATATATCGAAGGAATTTGAGAATTTCATTAAAAAATAAGGGCGCCGAAAATCAGCCTGTCGATCTTATCGAGCCACTCTCGATGGTCTCAAGTTTCGAATATCAATGATATCAATATATGTATCGATACATCGATAATTTGTCCAGATAAGTTGTGAAGTTGCTGGACATATTTAGTGCTTTTATCGATGATATCGATATGTGTATCGATATATCGATAAATCCGTCTAAATGAATATTTAGTTGCTGGACATTTTGGTCCTCTTATCGATAATATCATTAAGGTATCGAGGACATCGATAGTGCAGATCGATCATATCGAGGGTGCTTCATAAAATCGACAAGACGAGAAAAACTTAGAGATTTTCCTATTTTGCAAAAAGTTTTTTCATCTTAAAAACCCTAAGATGTCTATCTTGTTTTGAGGGTTTTAATCACTTGGTATTTTGGGATACGGGATGTGAGGCTATGATTTACCTATTGCGAGCTTCCACACGTCCAGTTGAGGCAGACGCTTGAAATAATCTTCCTATCGAGTTCTGTAGCCAGTCTGACTCACCACATATGTAACTTGACAAACCAGGGCACTAGTAGGTGCACTTTCAATCTCCCCCTTTGTCAATTACGTGACAAAATACCCAAAACACCCTACAACACTTCTAGACACACCCTAAATTATGTGTACATGTATTTACACAATTTTATAATTTTTCTAACCCATGTACACATTCTAGAAGTATCTGCTCCCCCTTACTTCAAAACTCCCCCTTTCTTGGTACAGCTGCTCCCCCTGACACCTGCAATACATTAGATATACAATTTTTTACTCAGGGTGTTTTGAATTGTTCTCCCCCTTTTTGTCAGTCATTGGCAAAGGTATAACAAGTAATATTGATGAAGCTTAAAATACTTGGGAGAACCAATCAGATAGAAGCAGAACAATTGATGTATAATGAGTAATACAATTTTAAAACAGACATCAATTTCAGAAGTCATGAATGCCTGTAAGATAAGATAGAGCAGTTGTGAAGCAGTTGAAACATGCATTCCAAATAAGAGACTTGATAAATCGGGGGGGCAAAATATGGCATTAATGATAAGAATTCTATTCAGCCATACCCAAAATGCAACCAAAGTTATCTGATTATCCAAAATAGACTGCCCAAGATTGGTAGTTATATCCATATTTCCAAAAAAAAATATACTGCCACAGACAGCAGTAGCTTAATAGTTATTTCGACAAAAGACTTATTTTCAGCTCAAAACTATCATGGTTAACGTAAAGGATTTAGACGTGTGTCTGTCGTATAACTATGAATGTCTCAGTGTAAGGATTTACCTATGTGACTCAAGTTTACTGAGATTTAGTGAATGCAGACCCCAATGGATTTTTGAAGGTCACTGAACCTATTTGTATCAAGAGGTTTGGTGAGAATGTCTGTGAGTTGCTTTTCTGTGGAAACATAGTCCAATGTGATAATCTTGTCATCAACAAGTTCTTGAATAAAATGATGACGAATGTTAATATGTTTAGTCCGAGAATGTTGAACCGGATTTTTTGAAATGTTGATTGCATTTGTGTTACCACAGAAGAGACTCATTATGGGTTGTTCAATCCCGTAGTTCAATTGCATTTGTTTCATCTAAAGTAGTTCTACACAGCAGCTTCCAGCGGCAATGTATTCTGCCTCAGCAGTGGATAATGATATTGAGTTTTGCTTTTTGCTCTGCCAAGCGACTAAATAGTTTCCAATATAGAAACATCCTCCACTTGTAGATTTTCGATCATCTAAATTGCCTGCCTAGTCGGCATCAGAGTACCCGGCGATGATGGTGGATGTTTCAAATGGATACCATAGCCCATAGGCTGGAGTCCCTACTATGTATTTAATGATCCTCTTAACAGCCGTTAAATGAGATTCCTTAGGATCTGCTTGATATCAAGCACATACCCCTACACTGAAAGATATGCCGGGATGACTATCTGTGAGATATAGTAGACTACCTATCATACTTCGGTAGAGATGTTGATCCATGCTCTTGCCATTTGTATCTTTGGAAAGTTTGAGTGTGGTGATCATGGGAGTGTGATAAGAACGACCAAATTCAAGACCAAACCTTTTTACCAAATCATTCGCATATTTGGTTTGATAGATAAAGATTCCATCATGTAGTTGCTTGACCTGCAAACTTAAAAAGAAGTTCAATTCACCAACCATACTCATTTCAAACTCCGATTTTATGAGGTCAGCAAATTTATATGCGATATCTTCACATGTTGAACCAAAAACTATATCATCCACATAAATTTGTGCAATAAGCAATGAGTTTTTTGTTCTTTGGGTAAACAGAGTTTTATCAACACTCCCTCTGCAGAATTTATGGTCTAAAAAATTTTTTGTCAATCATTCATACCAAGCACGAGGTGCCTGTTTCAGACCATAGAGGGCTTTGTTTAGACGATATACGTATTGAGGACACTTAGGATCTGAAAATCCCTTGGGCTTTTCCACATATACTTCTTCAGCAAGATCTCCATTCAGAAAAGCACTATTAACATCCATTTGAAATTGTTTAAATTTTAATGCACATGCAATGAACAAAAGAATTCTGATAGACTCTAGGCGAGCTACAGGGGCAAATGTCTCATCAAAATCAATGCCTTCTATCTACGAGTACCCTTGAGCTACAAGTCTTGCTTTATTTCTAATCACATTTCCTGATTCATCAGATTTATTCTTGAAGACTCATTTGGTTCCAATGACATTAGTATCGAGTGGTCTGGGAACCAAATTCCATACCTCATTTCTTTGAAATTGTTGAAGTTCTTCTTACGTTGCATTTATCCAGTGTTCGTCTTGAAGGGCTTCAACAATGTTCTTAGGCTCAATCTTTGAGGTAAAGCAGAAATGACTATAGATATTTTTTATCTGTCGTCGAGTTCTTACACCAGCATTGGGATCTCCTATGATTTATTCTCTAGGATGATCTTTTATAATGGGAATATCAGATGATGGTTGAGGTTCACTGGGTGATAAAGGTTTTCTTTCAGGTTTTTCCAGTATGCATGAATCTACATCATCTTCTAATTCATTCACAGGTGCCTCTTCTTCATGAGGTTGATCATCGATTATTACATTTACTGATTCCTAAATAGTGAGAGTTCTTAGATTGTATACTCTATACGCACGACTATTCATGGCATATCCCAAGAAGATTCCTTCATCACTTTTAGACTCAAATTTTCCTAGGTGATCTCTATCTCTCAAGATGCTACCAAAGACTCGAAAATATTTCACACTAGGCTATTTTCCATACCATAGTTCGTATGGGGTCTTGTTTAGGCCTACTCTAAGATATACTCTATTTATGATGTAGCATGCAGTGTTGACAACTTCTGCCCAAAAACTTTTAGTCATATCTTTCCTATTTAGCATAACTGACCCCATCTCCTGCAGTACTCGATTTTTTCTTTCAACGACTCCATTTTGCTGTGAGGTTTTTGGAGCTGAGAATTCATGATGAATCCCTTTCTCATTGCAGTAGTTTTTGAATTTTTCATTTTCAAATTCCCCACCATGATCACTTCTGATACGATTGATCCCGTATCCTTTTTCATTTTGTAGTCTTTTTACCAGAATCACAAATTCTTCAAAAGCATTTAATTTTTCTCGAAGAAATGCGAGCTAAGTGAATCTGGTGTAGTCATCTACTACCACCAGGAAATATCTTTTCTTCCCATGACCTTCCACTTTAGTTGGTCCAACTAGATCCATATGTAGCAGATCTAAAGGTTTTGTTGTTGCTGTGGAGGTTATTTTCTTGTGTCTGGCCTTTATCTGTTTTCCTTTTAGACATTCTCCACAAACAACTTTTTCTTCTTTCTAATCTTGGGAAGTCCCCTAACCAGATTCTTTGAACTGAGCTTTGCTAAATTTCGGTAGTGGACATGTCTCAGCCTTTGGTGCCATAGTTTGGATTCATTTTTCACAGCCATGTTACACTTTGTGGATAACCCCTTCTCACTCGTACTTTCAATGACATAACAATTATCACTAGTACGCAAACCTTTTATGAGAGATTTTCCTGTATGATCCAAAATTCTATACACATCCTTTGAGAAAGTGACTAGATGTTCTTTATCACAGATTTGGGAGATACTCAGGAGATTATGTTTCAAGCCTTCTACACAGAGTACATGTTTGATTTTTAGAAGGCCTGGTACTGCTTATAGTTCCTTGTCCAACTATCTTAGCTGAGCTTCCATCACCAAATGTGACAGATCCCCCATAAAGTTTGAGTACTCACAAAAGTGTGTTTGGTCACCAGTCATGTGTCTGGAGCATCCACTGTCCAAATACCACTTTGAACTATTTCTGACTTTCAAGGTTGTATGGATTACTAGACAACTATTCTGGTTTGTTACACCCTCTTGAACATTTTTTAACATGATTCCAACTTCAGTCAAGATCACTCTCTAAGCGGTGAAGCCCTCAAAGAGAGACCTGCTCTGATACCAATTAAAAATAGCAGTAAAGACCGCTTGAGTAGAAGTTGGAATATGTCAATATGTCCTAGAGGGGGGTGAATAGGACTTTTTAAAGATTTATGAGTTATTTAAAAATCCTATCACACTAATCTTATCATGTATGCAATTTTTCAGGATTACTCAAATGTAACTCTACTGGCTTCCAAGCCAAGTAGAGGATCCAATCACAAACTAATCAAGATATAGCAATATGCAACTTAGTCTATGTTGGATGTGACTATGTGTGTGTGTGAGATGTGATCAGATATATAAATATGAATGCATTAACATGAATCACACGTAGAGAAAAGTAATCACAAACATAGTCATTTTATAGTGGTTCGACAATAAGTCTACTCCACTTTCGGCTGTCGCACTCAACCCTTAAGTGTACCGGAATTCACTAAGGAGGTTTCCCAGGGTTCACCTTAAACCTAAGGTTTTAAATCAGGTTCACCTTCAACCTTTACATGGAGGTTTCTACTCGGTTCACCTCTAACCCTAGAGTTTCACTAGTTCACTCCTAACCAGATGTTTATGCTCTCCATAGAGCAAGGGTCCATACAATGCACCCAGAGGTTTCTACTCGGTTCACCTCTAACCCTGGAGTTTCACTAGTTCACTCCTAACCAGATGTTTATGCTCTCCACAGAGCAAAGGTCTACACAACGCACCCACAGCGTATACTCCCACCGGAGGCCTCCTTGAGGACTTCAAAGGGTGAGAACCACTTAAGACCCAATCCTAGAAAGGAATGATCACAAGTGTCCTCTTGGACTCTAAATACTTACAGATAAGTTGATGAGTCCCGTTAAGCACAACGCCGAAGATCTCCTCCTCCTTGTTGACGAAGAGTCTTCTGCTTCCTTGATCCGCAACACAAAAGATATACCAAGACTAGGCTTGAGGTTGGGTCAAGGTAGAGATGGAATCCTACTCTCTAAAGGTTTACCTATAAGGAAGGTAGAGTAGTTCCACTCTCATGCATTCAAGGCATCCCAGCATAATGATTTGCCATTAAGGTAGTAGCTGGAGGATCCTTGAATGCAGAAGTTCATTCCCCAATCCACTCTATTGAATATCAATGGTGAGGGTGGATTAGAGGATGAACTCCCTTGAGAGAAAGCGGTTTAGGTATAGGATATAAGTTGAAACACTCAAAAGCTCTCTCTGCTTTCTCTCACAACAACAAAAGATAAGTCCTCTATAAATAGGTAAAAAGTTCCAACGGATATAAAACGGTCACATTTATGACAGAGTTCAATATCATCGAGCGTATACCCTCGATAGCATCGATGGTCTGCTCGATGACTCGGACTCTATGTCATACGCTTTTAAAACTCTTTGCCAATTGGTCGATGAATCGAAGCTATTGTCGATGTCATCGAATTTCGAACTCCGATTTCATCGATGACAGGTTCGATCCATAGACACATGAAAAATGAGAGAGACTTGACTTTGAGATATTTCAGGTTTTCATGAATGATCGGGGGAACCGTCAAGGTCATCGAAATTTACATGTCAATGATATCGAGATCAGAGTCGAGGCATTGATAAATCCAGCTAATTTATCTTTGAACTTGCTGGACAGATTATGGCTTTGTTCGATGAATCGATCTCGTGTCGATATATCAATATTTGAATATCGATTAAATCGAAGGGCCCCCGATCATAGTTAAAAAACAACTTGAAATAACTGCTGTAAGAAATGCATGCCCACTGTCGATATCATCAATGGACCTCCGATCTTATCGATATTTGATTTAAGATCATATCGAACGGTCATCGATATATCAAAGGAATTTGAGATTTTCATTAAAAAATAAGGGCGCCGGAAATCAGCCCGTCAATCTTATCGAGCCACTCTCAATGGTCTCAAGTTTTGAATATCGATGATATCGATATGTGTATCGATACATCAATAATTCGTCCAGATAAGTTATGAAGTTACTGGACATATTTAGTGCTTTTATCGATGATATCGATATGTGTATTGATAAATCGATAAATCCGTCCAGATGAATATTTAGTTGCTGGACATTTTAGTCCTCTTATCGATAATATCGTTAAGGTATCGAGGACATCGACAGTGCAGATCGATCATATCGAGGGTGCTTCGATAAAATCGACAGGGTAAGAAAAACTTAGAGATTTTCCTATTTTGTAAAAAGTTTTCTCACTTTAAAAACCCTAAGATGTCTATCTTGTTTTAAGGGTTTTAATCACCTGGTGTTTTAGGATGCGGGATGTGAGGCTATGATTTACCTATTGCGAGCTTCCACACATCCGGTTGAGGCAGACGCTTGAAATAATCTTCCTATCGAGTTTTACAGCCAGTCTGACTCACCGCACATGTAACTTGACAAACCAGGGCACTAGCAGGTGCACTTTCATACTTCAGCCCATGCCCATAGCCGAGTGGAAGTGGGATTTCATATCTATGGATTTCATTTTCGGGTTACCAAAGATGAGAATGGGGCATGACTCCATTTAGGTGATTGTGAATCGGTTGACAAAGTGGGCCTATTTCCTCCCGATTCGAGTTTCTAATTCAGCAAATGACCTGGCCAAGCTATACATTAAGGAGATAGTACGACTGCATGGAGTTCCTCTAGAGATTGTGTCGGACCGAGACACACGATTCACGTCTATGTTCTAGACTCGAATATAAGAGGCGATGGGGGTGAAGCTGAAGTTTAATACCGCATTCCACCTACAAACCGATGAGCAGACGGAACAGGTAAATCAGATACTCAAGGACATGTTACGAGCATGTGTACTTGACTTCAAGGACAGCTAGGATGACTGTCTCCTTTATGCCGAATTTTTCTATAACAATAGTTTCCAAGCAAGCATTAGCATGGCTCCTTACGAAGCCTTGTATGGACGCCCATGTCAGGCTCCGCATTGTTGAGCAGAAGTTGGTGAGAAGAGCTTGGTTGGCCCAGATTTGGTTCAAGCGACCTCAGAAAAGATTGATATTAGCAGGCGTCAACTCCTTACGGCCAAGAGTAGGCAGAAAAGCTACGTTGATACGAGACAGAGACAGTTGGAATTCGAAGTTGGAGACCATGTATTCCTTAAAGTTTTCCCAATGAAGGGAGTAATTCATTTTGGCAGGAAAGGGAAACTCACGCCGAGGTTCATTGGGTCTTTCTATATTTTAGACCGAGTGGGTGTGGTGGCATACCGTCTCACCTTACCCACACCACTCACAGGCATACACAACGTGTTTCATGTGTCAATACTGAAGAAATATGTTCCCGACCCCACTCATATTATCATTTAGGTGTCCGACGTTTCATTGTTGGAAACATAGAATTTGGACCAAGTCCGAGTTGAGCATACTAACGAAAGGTGAGGACTATAAACGCTTAGGTTATGGTTTATTAGTACTTTTACGTCAGCTAATGATTTACGCTTGTCATGATTGCTACTGTAGTTTCTTAGATACGTTGACTTTTGTATGAGATACGCCTATGAACTATGATAGGTAAATGATGCAACCTATGTGTTTCTTTAAATGTCTAAATAGGAAATAGAGAATGATTAGTGCTTGCTATGATTACTAATCTAGGATTTATCGTTGTCATATGCCTATAGATTTCTCTGTATAAAGAATTGATAAAACATATGTTGTAACTAACGTAGTCTATGTGTTTGATAAATTGTTTAAATGAGAAATTATTGATGATTTGTATTTACTACAAGTATTAAGGTAGGATTCCCTATTATCTTATGCATATGTATGTTTTCCTCTATGAAATCAATTGATAAAATGCAAGTTATATTTGACATGGTCTATGTGTTTGATGAAATGCCCAAATGAGAAATCTACTTGGATTGTTTGTTGAATGCCGGGATAGATATTACACGAGGTTGTTAGCAGCATTTGGATAGGATTAGGGCTACAAACGTAGCCCAGGCAATTGGTAAACGTCCATATTTGGGTGGCCGAATTAGTTAAGCCACCTTGGGCAAACTCGATGAATACGAGTCGTACGACAACTGCCGGCAGTGGCTAGGCCACGAGGGGTACTGATGCGCTCCATGTCGATTAAGTCAACGTGCGCCCGTACCAATCGAGCCTACTTAATGAACTGGTTGACCTATTGTGTGTTTACCATGTATGGACGCGACTGTTTGAATCTAAGGCACTTCTCGTCAATGTAAAGACCCACCTCTAATCATGGTACCACGATCCATAAGACTCGTGAGCCGGGCATGGTGGTATGGGACACCATGTTCGTGCTGTCGGCCTACACTGGGGTGACGAGCCTCCTCGTAGTGACCGCGAGCATAACTCTTTCAACTTGCCTTTCATATGTGTTTAACTAGGAGTGACGAACCTAGATGGATCTAGAACATAGAAGTAGGACCACTGCAGTTGTCCGATGCTTAATGTTCGATTTGGGTCAATGTAAAAAGTGGAGGTACCCTAGCTTCCCAAACATGCTGTGTGAATGTGCATAATTAATCACTTAGCTAACATGACCATGCATCACACTACATTTGTTAGGATGTGCCAAAAAGGCGTTGGAGTTACACGGTTGAGGAAGTGTTGTCATATGCGAAATAGGCTATCGAAGTTGCGTGTTGAGGGAGCCTTGATGAGTGAGGGCATGCATCATTACTCGCACTTCATTCTGCATTAAGAAGAGTAGTTAGGAAGTGATTATTATGATTGCCTTATCATTACTTCTTTAATTGACTTGTTAACATGTGTAACTGTTACCTTATATAGAACCACTGAGTTGATCACTCACTCCCACTTTGGGACGATGTTTTAAAACACCAACCAAATGCTGATTTAGATGCAAGTAGAGACGACGTCTATTCTCTAGAGTAGGACTTCTTGGATGAGGAGGAATACTCCTACTTCCAACTCTCGGGCGGGTCGATGTGGACCACGTACCGTTATGTAGGGATCACTGGGCATCTGGGCTTAGTTGAACACATTTACAATTCCACATTTTGTTCATTTTAAAATTATACATGTATATATTGAACCCAGTTATGTACTCATACTCTGGAAGAAATTTGGTGAAACACTTTCATACTTACATAGACATGTTTTAGAATTCCGCACTTGCTTAAATTCATTAAATCCGGAGTATGATGTGTTGTTTAGTATAATCCCATGTATGCTTAATTCATGAATATGGAAGAAATATGAATATCATTATCCACACGACATAAGTGATGATCGGAATCTCGGGAGCAGAGCTTTGCTCGACCCTCAAAATTCAGGGCGTTACAACGGTCAAGTGTCTCACCATACACTTGACTTGATCCCTTTGCCCAAGCTCCTGGCATGAGCGTTGCAACAGAACATATGGCTGACAAGATCATGGGCAGTCATGCGGAGGTGCAAGACAAGTTACATGCCTTAAACCACAAATATTAAGAGCAAGCCGATAAGCATCGGTGACAAAAGGTGTTCGAGGTGAGCGACCAAGTTATGGTCCATCTACGCAAGGAAAGATTTTCAATTAGAATGTACAACAAATTGAAGAACAAGAATATTGGGCTACTACCGATCATCCAAAAGATCAATAACAACGCGTACGTTGTTGATCTTCCAGATGACATGGAGATCTCGCGTACTTTCAACGTCGTAGACTTGACTGAGTATCACGAACCAAAGCAGGATGAGTTCTTTTGAAGTGGAGAGGAGTAATGTAGAGTGGGTTGCATACAATTTCATGGCTAAGATGGACCAAAAAACGCCCGATCGGAGGCAAAAGTGATCCGGACGATCAAAACCTTAAAACGAACCTATCTCGTAAACCGGAATGAGTTATCCGACGTACCATATATGATTTTGGGGTAGGATGAGCTACTTTAGCCACCCAAGCTTGCCATGTTGGGTTGCGCATGACAAATTTGCGAGATCCCATCAGATCGACGGTCGAATTTCCATTTTGTTTTTGTTTATACTATTTATAGTAAGTTTTAGTTTGATTATAACTCTTCATCCGTCGGGCTTTAGGAGTTGCGTCCAACATGAAAAGTGCTTAGAATACTTAGGATAATGGCATGGTTGAGCCAAATAGAACAATTACTATTTTTGACCGAAAACCATAAGGGTAAGTCACGATTTCTAGGAGTTTCAGTTATATTATGATTACAAAACTTCTTCCTAGGATTTATGTTATTATTTAAGAAGTTGTAATCTCGTTTTTCATCATCAGTCAAATTATTATGGATTTTATTAAAATTATTATCTATTTTCTATCTCTCATCGTGGATTCGAGGTATCTCTATGAGGAGTCCAGAGAAGTTTCGTGGATTCGGGAACAGTTATTCGTCTAAGGAAGACGGTGATCAACCTCTACACATCCTCCCCTACGTCAGAAAATGTCTTTGCTTAGGGGTGGAGTGTTGGGATGCCTTGCACAAACCTTAGGATCTAGCCTCCCGAAACAAATCAGAATTATGGATAATAAAGCAATGAAATAAATCAAAGCATCAATCACACACCACACAAGAGATTTTTACGTGGAAAACCCTCAAAGAGGTAAAAACCACGGGACCTCGTCCATATCAACAATCTACTATGAAGTAGAACGTTACAATCTTCTTCACTCACGCAGGAGTGGATAAACAATAAGAGAAATAGAGAAAACAGAGAGATCTAACCGATTACGAGGACATAGAAGCGCAGAGATATAGATTGCACAGTAGAAAACCCCCACGAGCAGAACCTCCCTTCTATAAGCTTCCTCTCTCTCTTTCTCCCTCTCTCTCACCTTTGATAGCCCTAAACCCTTTAGCAAATCCCTTATAAAGCTTTAGAAAACCCTTTTGCTGTGCCTAGAAAAACCCTAGGCAATCTCTTTTATAGTTTAGGAAACTCCTTTCCGCATCCCTGTTGCGAAAGGACTCAAATCCGCAGTTTCGTACAAAATCGCGGAACAAACTGCGTAACCTTCGACTAGTCGAGACATCCCTTCGACTAGTCGCAGGACCCCTTCGACTAGTCGAGACATCCCTTCGACTAGTCGTAGCTACAGTAAAAAATAGCAGAAATACTCGCTGGACTTTGAATCGAAGCCACGACTCGAACCTTCGACTGGTCAACCACCAACCTTCGACCAGTCGAGCAGGGCTCTCGACCGGTCAAAGATGGGTCAAAAAAAACCCATCAAATCTCTCCCTTTTTTTACCCAAGAGGGATCCACCTTCTTCAAGCCAGACAGGTTTCTACAAACCTCAAACTTGCCCTTGAGCAAAGCTTTAGTCATCATGTCTGACCCATTATCGTCCGTGTGGACTTTCTCAGGCTGTAACACCTTCTGTTCCAAAGTATCCGATCCGGTGATCCAAGTATCTCAATGTGTTTCGACTTGGAATGCTGACTTGGATTCTTGCTCAAGTGTATAGCACTCTGACTATCACAATAGACCACGTGCTCCTCCTGCTTTAAGCTAAGTTCCTGTAGGAACCTTTTCATCCAAAGCATCTCTTTACATACTTCTGTGACTGCAATGTATTTGGCCTCTGTCGTCGACAATGTTACAACCTTCTGTAGCTTGCTCTGCCAAGAAACCGCTCTCCCTGCAAACGTGAACATGAACCCCGATATAGACTTCCTGGAGTCTATGTCACCAGCCATATTTGCATCTGTGTAGCCCACTAACACAGGTTTTCCGTCACCATAGCATAGGCTCAACCTGGATAAGCCTCTTAGATACCGTAGTATCCATTTCACCGCTGCCCAATGCTCTTTGCCAGGATTAGCAAGGTACCGGCTGACAACACCAACCGCATATGCTATGTCTGGGCGTGTACACACCATAGCATATATCAAACTTCCTACTGCTGACGCGTAGGGTATCTTCTGCATCTCTTCCACCTCTGCCTTCGTCTTGGGACACTACCTGTCACTCAATCTGAAGTGACCATCTAGTGGAGTATTGACCGGCTTCGCTCCATTCATATTAAATCGCTCTAGGACTTTCTCAATATACCGCTCTTGTGACAGCCAAAGCTTCCTGCTGCTTTTGTCACGGGTTATCTCCATTCCTAGGATCTGTCTAGCCGGGTCTAAGTCTTTCATCGCAAAAGACTTGCCCAACTCCTGTTTCAGCCTGTCAATCTTCTCGATGTCTTTTCCCATGATGAGCATGTCATCAATGTATAATAGCATAACTAAGAAATCACCATCTGAGAACTTACGCGTGAACACACAGTGGTCCGACTCCGTTCTGTCATACCCATGTTTTAACATAAATGAGTCAAACTTCTTGTACCATTGCCGTGGAGCTTGTTTCAGCCCATACAAGCTCTTCCTCAGCCTATACACCATATGCTCCTTGCCCTTGACTTCGAACCCCTCTGGTTGGTGCATATAGATCTCTTCTTCCAGGTTACCATGGAGAAAGGCAGTTTTAACGTCTAACTGCTCTATCTCCAGACCCATGCTAGCCGCCAACCCAAGCAACACCCGTATGGATGTCATCTTCACCACTGGTGAGAATATCTCTTCAAAGTCTATACCTTTCCTCTGACCAAACCCTTTCACCACAAGTCTGGCCTTGAACCTCGTCTGTGAATTCTTCTGCTTAATCTTCTTTCCGAATACCCACTTGTTGTTCAAAGCTTTCTTGCCCTTAGGCAATTTCACCATATCATAGGTGTGGTTCTTATGCAAGGATTTCATCTCCTCTTGCATAGCTTTCAACGACTCCCCCTTATGCTCGTCGGCTAGGGCCTCAGAATAATCTTCTGGCTCTCCCCCATCGGTTAGCATAATGTACTCATGTAACAAGTACCTCTTGGATGGCATTGTCTGTCCTAGATGACCTCCTCACACTGTGGCTCAACTGAGGTGGATCAAGTGGGGGCTGCTCCCCTGGTTCATCTTTTGAAGGAACTCCCTCGTCCTCTGCACCTTGCTGTACTCCCCCGTCATCAGGTACCACGGGAGGAATAACCGGATCCATGTCCTCTAGCTCACCCGAACTAGGCTGATTCTTCTCTAGCTTATAATGTCTTCTATACACTGATCTTTAAAGAAAACCACATCTCTGCTCCTGACGAGCTTCTTCTTGGTCGGATCCCATAACCTGTAACTAAATTTTTCATCACCGTACCCTAAGAACACACACTGCCTGATCTTCATATCGAGCTTGGACCTCTCGTCTTTTGGTACGTGAACGGATGCCCTACATCCAAACACCCTGAGATGATTGTATGATGGATCATGTCTAGTCCACACCTTCTCAGGTACTTCTCCATTCAATGGAGCTGATGGAGACCTATTTATCAAATACACCGCCGTGTGCATTGCTTCTCCCCAGAACATCTTGGGCAACTTCGCATGAGATAACATGCATCTGATTCTCTCAACAATGGTGTGATTCATTCACTCAGCTACACCATTATGCGGGGGGGTCTTGGGAACCGTTTGTTTATGCCATATACCCAGAGACTTGCAGTACTCATGAAAGTCACCAATGTATTCACCACCATTGTCAGTGCGGATGCACTTCAATGATCTACCTGTCTCTCTCTCGACCATAGCATGAAACAATTTAAACACACCAAAGACCTCGTCCTTGGATTTCAAAGCATAAACCCAAACCCTCCTAGATGCATCATCTATGAAAGTGATAAAATACAATGCCCCACCCAAGGTTTTTATCCTCATAGGACCACAAACATCAGAATAAACCAAATCTAATGCATACACTTTATTAACATGAGAAGTAGTTTTAATAAATGAAACTCTATGCTGTTTCCCTGATAAACAATCAAGACAGGTTTTGAGAGGTATACCTGTCACGTCTGGAAGGAGCCGCTTCCTCGCTAGTAGCTGAAGCCCTTTTTCACTCATGTGGCCTAGACGCTTGTGCCACATGTCAATAGCTGAATCTTTCGCTGCGTTCAATCCACCCTTGCACATACTGACACTTGCCTTGTAAAGGGTGCAACACTTCTTTCCTCTAGCTGTAAGGCCCACCCCCACAGCACATGATATTGTCCACTTTGCCGAAGCTCACGGCTTTAAAACGCGTCATGTCTGTTAAGGGAGGAACCCAACATATAACCACCATAACTCTAGACAACTCTTCTATGCGCCAGGCAAAATCTCCGCTGTGTACTCTGATGGCAGTTGGGTTGGACAATATCTTGTGGGATAGGTGTGGGCGGGACCACGAGAGCACCGGGTCTGTTTGCGAGCTACCCTTCCCCCACATGACGCGTTTTAAAGCCGTGAGCTTCGGCAAAGCGGACAATGTCATGTGCTGTGGGGGTGGGCCTTACAAATGGTATCGAGCGAGGACGGCTCTACCCTCGGTGGGGGATAATGTGACGCCCCGGTCACTACTTCAGGTGGGCGGGCACACGTGGGCGGGCACACATGTGGGCGGGCCCCCAGGTGTGGCTGGCAGGCTACTGTGTGGCTAGTAGACTACTGTGCTGGGCGAGCTACTGTTGCAGTTGACTGTAGCGTAACTTGTCCCACATCGGAAGAGTTGTCTAGAGTTGTGGTGGTTATATGTTGGGTTCCTCCCTTAACAGACATGACGTGTTTTAAAGCCGTGAGCTTCAGCAAAGCGGACAATATCATGTGTTGTGGGGGTGGGCCTTACACTAGCCACGATCAACGAACCCTTGATGAGCTTCCATCGCCCACCAGTAAACCGGCTTTCATAGCCATCATCATCCAGCCTTCCCGTCGACATCAAGTTGAGGCGAAGGTCTGGGATATGCCTCACATCCCTAAGAACCAATGTGCAGCCCACATCGGTCTTTGCACAAATATCACCGACTCCCATGATTTTTTATACGCCAGAATTTCCCATCTTCACAGTCCCATAGTCACCTGACTTATAGCTTGTGAAGGAGTCCCTGTGTAGAGTCGCATGAAAAGAAGTTCCCGAGTCTATCACCTAATCGGTGTCCTGACTTATAGCCGTGAGACATACGTCATGATCTGTAGAAAGAATAACTACCATGTCACCATCTGAAGCGACCGCAATAGAATCTGATTCATCTTCCTTCTCTTTTCCTTTCTTGTCGTTCTTTTTACGACGACATTCATGTTTATAGTGGCCCTTCTTGCCACAGTTCCAGCAATCAACATCTTTTCTGTTACTTGACTTGCCTCTTGATTTATCTCGGGCCTTCCCGCCCTTCCTGTTCTTTCCTCTCCCCCATTCCTGTGTCACAAGGGCCTCTTGCTGAGTAGACCCCTGAGATTTCCTCCTTGTCTCCTCATTGAAGAGACAACTGGTTACCTATTCCATGGATATCTTTCCGTCTGGCACAGAGTTACTTAGAGACACCACCAATGTCTCTCAACTGTCAGGCAATGAACTAAGCAATAGTAAAGCCTGCAATTCATCATCCAGGACCATCTTCATAGAGGTGAGTTGGTTCACCATATTGCTGACCTCATTCATGTGCTCGGCCACAGAACCACCATCCTTGAACTTGAGATTCACAATTCGCCTTATCAGAAATATCTTATTACCGGCTGTCTTCCTCTCATACAGCCTTTGTAATTTTAGCCATAAGCTAGTGGCTGAGATTTCTGTAGACACATGGTGAAACACAGAATCATCCAACCATTGTCTAATAAACCCCACCGCCTTTCGGTCCATCTTCTTCCAATCATCATCACCATATCCTTGGATTTTCTTGATATGCCTAAGATTGGAGAATATAGTCTTGCAATAAAGCAAGTCCTCCATCTTAGCCTTCCATATGGTCCAGTTAGAACCATTGAGGCTGATCATCCTTGAGCCACCTTCCATAATTCAAAACCGATCCTATCCATTAAATGAACTTAGCTCTGATACCACTTTGTTGGGATGCCTTGTACAAACCTTAGGATTTAGCCTCCCGAAACAAATCAGAATTATGGATAATAAAGCAATGAAATAAATCAAAGCATCAATCACACACCACACAAGAGATTTTTACGTGGAAAACCCTCAAAGAGGTAAAAACCACGGGACCTCGTCCAGATCAACAATCCACTATGAAGTAGAACGTTACAATCTTCTTCACTCACGTAGGAGTGGATAAACAATAAGAGAAATAGAGAAAACGAAGAGATCTAACCGATTACGAGGACATAGAAGCGCTGAGATATAGATTGCACAGTAGAAAACCTCCACGAGCAGAACCTCCCTTCTATAAGCTTCCTCTCTCTCTTTCTCCCTCTCTCTCACCTTTGAGAGCCCTAAACCCTTTAGCAAATCCCTTGTAAAGCTTTAGGAAACCCTCTTCATGTACTAGAAAACCCTAGGCAACCCCTTTTATAGTTTAGGAAACTCCTTTCCGCATCCCTGTTGCGAAAGGACTCAAATCCGCAGTTTCGTGCAAAATCGCGGAACAAACTGCGTAACCTTCGACTAGTCGAGACATCCCTTAGACTAGGCATAGGACCCCTTCGACTAGTCGAGACATCCCTTCGACTATTCGTAGCTACAGTAAAAAACAGCAAAAATACTCGTTGGACTTTGAGTCGAAGCCACGACTCGAACCTTCGACTGGTCGACCACCAGCCTTTGACCAGTCGAGCAGGGCTCTCGACCGGTCGAAGATGGGTCAAAAAAAACCCATCATGGAGTCGGAAAAACTAATTTAATATTTTTTTAACAAAAACAAGGTAAGTAGAAAACTGTGTTTCTCACAAATTCTTATTTAAAAAAATGGAGGCTTTACAAACAAAGAAAAAATAGCTTCATAGGGAAAAGATGCTTCCTTTCTATGAATCCAAACATTACCCTGGGGAAAATATGAATTTCGACACAAGTACACATTACCAATATAGAAAGTTGTGTTTAATGGATATACTAACTTATACCATCACAGCCGCAAGATTAGGCAAATCTGTAAGAGTCGTGTTAGTCTTGTGTGAGGGAACTAACTAGAAGCTAGGATGATCAAAGGTCTCTACCATCAGGCTCAACAACGAGTTGGGCCGGAAGGTCTCAACAAAAGGTTGGGATGGAAGGCCTCGACCGTCGGGCCTAACAATGAATTTGTGTCTATCCCTTACTCTACACAATACAGGTGGGTCATACATGCACAAAGAAATAAACATTCACAAAAATGAAAGCCAATGGCATGCTTGCAAAATGCATGTGTTGCCTCATTGATAATAGGATGGGACGCATGCACTCAATCAGAGCCGTGTTAGACCAGACTAATCCAGCTGAAATGACTTGAGCTGCCTGACTTTAAAAAAAAAAAGATCGGGCCATACAAGCAAGATCCAAGGCTGGGCCACAAGTAGAGCCAATATGTTCAAGCTAGGTCCAAACAGGGCCTGATGGGCAACGGGCCCGTTGCCACCCCTCAGTACAAGATATAGGGTTCATATGGACTGGGCTTCAGTTACAAGTCTGACACATTGATATGGGCGTTGATTTAAGTTCAAATGGACCAGTCTACCAAGTCCAGCTGGCCGGGTTCACCTATTTACGGCAATCATGTAACGCCGAACCCACCCAGATACTTTTGTGCAAGATCTGGGCCATCCATTAGGTGTGCCATCATGCATTATATTCGATAAAAATGCCATCAGAACCCTAAAGAGACTGGACCGAGCCAGGCTGATGGGCTTTCCCCGTGCATGAGATTAGAGCGTGGTTATCAGTGCGGGTGTTTTCTAAACATACACACACAGACCGTTGATTGCCCACGGGTTCAGTAATACAGACCGTAGATCTGTTAGAATCCGCCATGGATGGAGTGACGACTCTGAGATATTCTAGATTGAAAGATTCCAAACCTTCAATCTTGTGGCCAATAATAGACGGCAATGTGAAAAATACAACAACAGTCCTTAATCAATGGAGGAAAGGTCGTGAATTCCAACTGTTAGGAAATGCGGGAAAATGAATGGGCATCCCCAGTAAAAACTAGGTGTATCAAATCAACGCTTCGGATCAAACTATCTATGTCAGCGTACAGCAAATAAAATATTCTTTTGCTAATGAGCAGGACTCCATAATAGAATTAGAGAAAACGTTCCATACTCTGGCAGAGTACGATGGATGATACACAGGCACTATATATTAATCAGAAATTGCATACCTGCAAGAAAAGTAATTTGGATATATCACAGGCCGATAATCGGCTTATGATTATCCTATTATCAGATTGGTGGACATTTATTGGATGGTTAAAAATGAAAAACATCCAACGGTCCTTTTTCAACAAACCAGTGTCCACTAATCAGAGGCTAGGATTGCTCAGCCAATTTGATCATAGGACTTAGCGACCTGAGTTCCGCAATTTAGTCAGTTTAATTTGAGTTAATGTTTGACAGGTGTATGTTTTTATGAGTGCCTGCTTATCAAGCGTCGTTCACAGCCGGAGTATTATTAACTTCCCGCTAGTATAATTCCTCTAGTTTGGTGGAGAGGAATCGTAAGGTACAGCTTGCTGACCCGCATGATCTGGTACATGTGGGGCCCATGGTTCAATTATCGAAATTATTGTTCTGGCGGGGACCACACGTGGAAAGTCATGATCCAGAAACATAACACAACAACAGTTACCGCTTAACGAAAATGGCCCAGTATCAGAGGCGATCTGCACCGTCCATGCTGGGACATGTCTTACCATTTACCAATGGTTTGGATCACCTAACCATGTGTCTCACACACGTACAAAATATTGGGCGGCTTAGGTTTGCTGACGAAAGGATTCTCTGTAATTTGAACCTCGTCCACTTCGGTGGTGCTGCATGGTGTGTGGGGCCCTTTTCCCACGTGCCACGGCGAGGGATTGGAGCAGATGTCGTCCGTCCAGGGCGAAAGCCCAAAAGCCAAGAGGACTCCCCGCCCAAGTCACGTGCCGCAAGCAAAGTACATGACTTCGACATGTCGATCTCACTGGAGGAAACGGATTGGCTACTCCCCCTGACACCAGCCCCGGAGCTGGTGGTCGGTGCTCTGTGGGCCCACCATGATGTATATGTTTCATCCATTCCGTTCATCCATTTTTAAATATCATTTTATGTTTTTATCCAAAAAATGGGAGGGATATAAATCTCAAGTGTATCACACCATAGGAAAAAAATAGTGATTGGATATCAATCATTTAAATCCTCCTAAGGCCCGATGTACTGTTTATTTGACATCCAATCCGTTAATTAGGTCATAAAAACCCAGATGAAGGGATAAAACAAAGATCAACTTGATCAAATACTTTTATGGCCCCCAAAAAGTTTTTAACGGTCGAAGCTCATTAAACACTGTTTCCTGTAATGTGGTCCACTTGAGACTGGGATATACCTCATTTTTTTTATTTTATTATAAATTGATCTACAAAAGTAGATGGACGGAATGGATGAAACACATACATCATGGTGGGCCCACAGAGCACCGACCACCAGCTCCGGGGCTGGTGTCAGGGGGAGTAGCCAATCCGTTTCCCTCACTGGAGGGCTTCCATGGTACATGTGGGGCCCATGGTTCGGTGATCAAAGACTGACCATTAATTAGATGGGTCCCACCGTGAACGTTCATTTATTTTACTATTAAGCAATCGATCAAGAGTTAAAATAGTTCCATCCGGGTAATCTTTGCAGCATTCCCTACCTACGATGGGACCCATCACATTCGATGGTCTTGATCACCTAACTATGGGCTCGACATGAACATGCTATCCAGTTGTTTACCAAAAGGACGCCAAATGAGGTAATGCACTGAACCTAGGCACATCGACCCTCCATGAGGGCCACGTGCGATTTTGGCCGCAGGTTGGTTCCTCTGCAACTCCTGAAATAAGCTTAACTTGCAAGGGCTGTGAGTTGGGCCCATCCGGGTGCTTACATGGCATCTAAGGCTGTACACGAGCTGAGCTAGAGCTTGCTTGCCTTCGCTGAATCTAGTTCGACTTGACTCAGCGTGAAGGATGATTAGGCGAGCCAAGCTAGGTCTAGCATAGTTCAGCTTGACTCGGACTCGGCTCAACTCAATATATATATATATATATATATATATATATATATATATATATATATATATATATATATATATATATTAAAGTTTAAACTTAAAACTAAAAGTTAAAAAAACTTACCTCACCGTCCCTTTTCCTTTCTCTTACCCAACCCGCCGCAGCCGTGTTGGGGGCCTTGCACAAAACCTCAGGATCTAGCCTCTCGAAACAAACCAGAATTATGGAATAATAAAGCAATGAAATAAATCAAAGCATAAACCACACACCACACAAGAGATTTTTACGTGGAAAACCCTCAAAGAGGTAAAAACCACGGGACCACGTCCAGATCAACAATCCACTATGAAGTAAAACGTTACAACCTTCTTCACTCACGTGGGAGTGGATAAACAATGAGAGAATAAAAGAAAAATAGAGAGATCTAACCGATTATGAGGATGTAGGAGCCCAAGCTCTTGAATCTCATCTCTTCATTACATTTCCTATTCACTACACCCCTCCACTTCTATCTCTCCAAATCATCCTTTTTCATTTCTCCCTTTTTGTCCATTTGAGCATAAATCCATCACCTAGCACTCCCAAAATGCTCATTACCTCAAAAATCCCTTCTTTCTATATCCCTTCTACCTCCATCGCTAGGACCTGTTGTTGTTGTTGCATCAAGAGCATCATCTGCTCCAATCTATCTGGGGGAGGGGCTATCTGAGGTATATGTAGCACCGACGAAGAAGCATGGTTCTGACCTAGAACCGGTGGCGCACTTGGCGTTGGCTCATCTATAAGGCTGGTGGCCGGTTGTGAGTCCGAGATTGTTTCGCTACCTAGACCCAAACTAGGGCCCTATTAGCTATCATTCAGAAAAGGGGCTCCGTCAACCAACCCACCAGGTGGGAGACATGCGATGTTCGAAGTGGTTTTAAGAGGCATTCCCTATATACAACATAGGGTACAATATTTATAGAGTTAGGGTAACATCATCAGCTTTTCCCAAACATTCCACACATTACTAAACGTCACAGTTACATATGGTATGACATTACATGTACTATGACAGAGAACACATAACAGCTGACTAACAAAAGACTTCAACATTTACCTTCCTAGCATCCAAACTAAGCCTATCCAAGGCTATTATAAAATAAAATAAAATAAAAAAATTTTAAAAAAAAAAAAAAACAACTACAAACTACACTACTAATCCTCCGATTCTGACGAAGGCAGAGGTGCTCCCTTATCCTGCATGCAGCAAAGGAGGGCCTTAAGAGTACGGGACATCCTCTTGAATTTCTTCTTCAGGTATTTCTGATTTTCCTCAATCTTGGCCAAGCGGGCGTCTTGGGTGGCCTGGTCCTAGAGGTCGTCACGAGCAGTGGGAAGCTCCCAGTCGGAGTCTTGAACCTCCACTTTTTCCTCCTGTTCCTCTTCTTCTGTCTCCTCCTCAATCTCGTCCCCGAATTCCTCAAGTCTAACTTGGCGTTGTCTGGGACCTATTTTCATGTTGTTGAGGGTAGTCTCGTTAATGAAATGGATAGGGGCGAGATTGTCTATGTGGAGCCTAAATCCAAAGTTACGAGGCGATCTTGCAAACTAGTCGGCCGAATGGGAGGGAAGAGTCCCCCCGAGCAGATTATGACACCTTAACTATCTGTGTCAAGGCAAGAGTGGGCAGGCACACCTTATCTCCCTGTCCTACTCGGTATAGGAAGTCTACCATGAATCTCGTGCACTCCGTGCGGTTGCTCCATCTGGGATATATGTTGTACGTGCATACATGGTGGAGCAGGCGGTAATCATTTGTCATGCGTGTCATTTTGAGGCTGTTTTCTCGCCTCCAATTAACGAGTTGACCCCAAAGGAAGCGAGTGCGGTGATCTCTCTCCCGCCCATTAGTGAGATTACTCTCACTAGCATGCACAACATCGCGCTCCACTCCCATGATGCGGGCCATGATATCCACATCAACCCTGGTTTCTGTTCTCTCCAATGGGATGATAAACTAGAGAGGATCAAGAGTTAGGTCCCTCATGTGTGCATAGAAGGCCCGCATGGTGCCCTCACTAGCATGTGTCTTTCTTTCAAATATGGGGCCCCATCCGTTCTCCAAGAGGTGGTCGATCACTGGATACATCCCAAACAATTTCTCATCCACGTGAGCTTCAAAAACAACTCGTTAATGGCGGAACTTACTAAGTTCAATGCCTGCCGGTAGAGACGTCTCTATCGGGATTTGAGGGTCGAGGTCCCGCTTCGACCTCCGTTCGGCGCTCGAACTTGCTCCGGCACTCGCCTTCTTCTTGGAACGGGTCGGACGGCTTGGTCCGGCCTCGTATGGGGCCGCTCACTTCTTTTCCATAAGGGAAAGGAGTGTAGAAATGGAGAAAATGGCGGCCACTATCTCGAAAAGGACCATGGAGGTAGAAGGGATATAGAAAGAAGGGATTTCTGAGGTAATGAGCATTTTGGGAGCGCTAAGTGATGGATTTGTGCTCAAATGGGCAAAAAGGGAGAAATGAAAAAGGAAGATTTGGAAAGATAGAGGTGGAGGGGTGTAGTCAATAGGAAATGTAATGAAGAAATGTAACAAAGAATTCGGATCATGGTGGATCCGGACCGATCCGATCCGAAATCCAATCCAAATAGATCCAAACCGATCCAATCCGACCCGATCCAGAGTCGGGTAGTATATATGTACCTTTTGACTATAATCTCGAATACTAAGCCTCGAAGATGAATCTGGAAATTGATTTTACCCTCAGCTATGGATTTTTTCTCAAACCTTTTTCAAACAAAGAAGCAAATCGGTCCATTTCGCATTTAGGCAAGACAACCCCGATCGCTGCAGTAGATTGTGGAAGTATGTTTTTGTTTTTTTCACCAGACTCGGATTATGTAGTGAAGCACACAACACCAACAACACTGTTGTGTGGTGCTGGAAAAGCTCTATGCCGAGATTCCGAGAGGTGGGTCAGATTGGAACGGGTGAGATGTGTGCCGACCGAGATGCGAATGGTGGTGGAGAGAAGGATGAGGAGAAAGCGTCTTCCAGAGCTACGATGGATGGCAACAAGCAGTACTAGTTCTTGAATGTGGAAGTATGTTTTTTTTTTCACCAAACTCGAATTATTTAGTGAAGCAATTTTCCCAAAGTGAGTGGGACCCATGGGCTCAACGCTTATAGTTCAAAGCCTCACTTGCCATTCAAGGAAGAAAGAGGTTTGCTACAATACATCCCTACATATTACTTGTTTTTACATCCAAACTTCGTCCATTGATCCTTGAACATGTTGCAATGATCTAAACCGTTTATATTTTCTTTCCTTCGATGTTGATAAGAGATGTGAAAACATTCATCAGAAATGTCCTTTAAATAACTTACAAAACAACGGTTAAGGAAGACAGTTCATATCCGAAAAGAGTTAAATGATTAAAGGGTTAAAAGATTCCAATGTGATTTTTTTTTTTCTTTTTAGGTGGGAATCATCTAGGAACATTACAAACTGTTTGGATCATTTGAAAATAACCCCAATCCAACGACTACAATGCCGATGTGAAAATGGCAATAGGTGGGAATGTATGAAGAAAACCAAAATTTTGGGAAATACTTGTGACTGTAGACGCTGCCTTTTATCTAGCGTGTTTGTCAACGTCTCAAAACCTTACGTACCAAGTTAGACCTTGAGGACGGAGATACCCCTACTTTTCAGCTAAAGGTAGTTGAAAAGTTTGAAAAGTAAGGGTATTTTCGTCGTTAAATCCTCTTCCGTACATGGGTGAAAAAAAAGCTAAGTAAAAGGTGGCGTCTACAATGATAAAGAGTATGATGCTTAGGCTGCGTACGATGCTTGATACGCAGGCACTCAGAATTTTACTATTAGAAGATATCAGCTCAAATCAAACCGACCAAATTGTGTAACACAATGTCAACAAGTTATGATCCCAAGATCAGATTAGTTGAAAAATCCTAACCTTTGATTGGCAGACAGTTGTTTGTGGAAATAACACTCATTTCTTGAATCGACAACACTTCCATCTTTACAGGCTTTCGCCATTCGAAATCCGTATCATAGACCCGAAACTTGGGAGACTGAGCAACGGATCCCAGACGCTCCCCTGATACTACAATAGAAAGTCTTTGCGTCATTCAACGCTTGGATTGTTCTCTCGATGACCTCCGATGCAAGACCCAACCTATCTTCCGTCACCAAATCGCTCCCCTTCGCATTGCACTGATACTATATCGGCAGGTATGGGCGGTACAAGCTGAGCTCGGCAGTCCACCGGAAAGCCGAAATGGACATTTTTGTCCCTGTCATCATCCTCAAAAGACCTGATCAAGCAAACTCACACGTATGTCGTCAGGTGGTGCGGGCCGATCCAAACCGTGTCCAATCCGATCCTACTTGGTTTTCCTGACCGAGTCTGACTCGGATTGGATCAAGCAATGCACCTTTCGGATCGGTCTGAGTCAGGTGACCTGGACTCGGTCCCGGATCGGATCGAGTTCGGGTCATGTCATTGAGATTTCGGATCGGATCGAGTTGGACCCAATCCGAACCGATGCCCAGCTCTACCTATAAGTATGATCCGAAAAAGCTAAAAGAGTGGTATGCAAAATTAGTGATAATTAATGAGAATCTGTTTAGCATGGTAGAAAGTAAAGTTTTATGGAATTTTGCAAATTCCTTAATCCCAAACGTGAGAAGGTCTTTCATCTTACTATGAAAAGAGACTGCATGAAAATGTATGTGATTAAGAAAGAAAACTTAAAAGTTCTTCTAGCATCCGTATCAAGAATGAGTTTGACTTCGGATATATGGACGACATCGAATAAAACAAATATATATATATATGTCATTAACCGCACACTTTATTGATGCAGACTGAAAACTCCAAAATAAGATTATAAACTTCCGCTATGTTCATCATCCTCATATTGGTGTATCGAACTGCATTTACAATTGTCTTGTTAAGTGGGGCATCATAAAGAAAATCATAATATAATGCATTTTCCAATGACACTTTTGTTTCTTTCTTACGTAATCAATTCAAGGGAACCGTAAATTTATTCTTTTAGGATAAAATATTTCAAGTCAGATGTTGTACCTACATACTAAACTTTATTGTAAAAGAATGGTTAAAAGTAATTAACTCCACGATCGCCAACATACGAGATAACGTTAAATATATTAAGGAGGTTACCTTCAATAGTGAGTACGTGGATGATATAATCCAACATTTGGATTTAAAATCTAAAAAGTAGTTGAAGTTGGATGTTTGCACGTGCTGGAATTCAACTTATGAAATGTTAGATATTATTTTAGAATTTAAAGTTGCATTCCCTGAACTTGCGGCACGTGATAAAATGAACACATACATACCTGGTGATGAAGACTAGATGAAAGCTAAACATGTTCATCAATTTCTCAAAGTTTTTACGACAGTACGAAATTTTTTATGAGAATTAGTATCATAAAGCAAATCAGTTTCTTCCAGAACTTATTTTCATTATGGACCCTCTAAAAAAGTGTGTTCATAAGGGTACGAATTTTTTACAAGTGAATTTTCTAAGAATGCAAATGAAATTTAATAAGTATTGGGCTAACAGCCATTTGTTAATGGCCATTGCAGCTATTATGGATCCACGATACAAGATGGTAATGGTTAGATACATTTTTAGATCGCTTTATTCCAATTCTTAAAGAGTTTCAGCAGAGACCGTCATTACTCATACTGCAATTGAAGAGTTGTTCACTTCATATGTTGGTACTTTCGACGCAACGTCTAGTACAATAATTACTCCTCAATCTATGTGTAATATTTTTACTGGAGGAAAGAGACTTCATGACTTTATGTCTTTTTTAGACGATGAAGAAACGGAGATGCATAAAGCTGAATCAGAAGTGGAGAAGTATCTAAATGAGTCAATCATAATGTTACAAGAAGATGCTTTTCATGTTTTGCAATAGTGGAAGTCAAGAGCTCATAAATACCCTGGACTCTCAGTAATGGCACGAGACATTGTCAATTCCAATTTCGACCGTAGCATCAGCTTTTAGCAGGGGGAGTAGGGTTATTGGCAAGTATCGAAGCTTACTCTCATCGAAAATAATTGAAGCACTGATATGTATACAAGATTGGTTGCATCTAATTTGGGGCAGTAGCAGTTTCGATATTGAGGAGTATTAGGACGAGAATTGTAACGTCCTGAATTTTCGTTATTTTGAATTTCTAAAATCCCTTGAAAATCTTCGATATGACTAGCTTACGTTGTCGTTTATTGACCCTTAACGTTCTAAATGAGCCTATACACGGGTAGTACTAGTAAAGAAGAACCACACAAATTCGATCAATCAACTGTAGGAAGACAACGAATCCGCCCGATCACTTAAACATCGAGCTTAGCCTCAGGATTTGTTCATGTAGGGTCTAAATCTAGCCGACCTATCACTGACTAATTGAGACAACCGTAACTAAATCAAGATCTTCCTAAAGCCGAGACGAGTAGGGGTTAGATCTTAATTAACAAACTAAATCAATAAAGTTACTCATTTAGCCTAAAAACCAATGGTTTATGGTTATTAAGATTGAATCATTGTTTTCGCTAATTATAAATAGGTCACACTATGAACATAGTTAATCTAAACCTTAATAATTGCGTACAAGAAATCTTGATACCTAATTCATTCTAGAAATGCCCTGATTATTTAAACAAGCTCTATACCACTCGTTAGTAGGCCATTAGGCCCGAGGATATAAAAATATGTTCGTCTTAGTGGGCTTGACGTCTATCATGGGACATCGAGCTGAGATCGCGTCTCAAATCGTTCAACTTGGACTCGCAAGTCGAGTGCTTAGGTTGTGTTAATACCTCATATGAAAATATGAAACTTAAGTGAAATAAGTCAATTTGTTCTTTCACAAGGTTGTATCTTTCAGACCGTCAATTCATGGCCAAAGTTGGGATACCAACTAAAGATATTTTCCACACATATCCGTATAGTCGCTGCTCCGATCGACCATTGGCGACCGTCGAACAGACTTCTGATCATACCTGTCGATCAACGCATCCAAATGGTGGCCAATCATATCCATATGTAGATCATCATTAGGGCTAACTATCCTACGGTGTATATCGACATATACACCCCATAATGGACCCTAAAGGTTAAAAACACTCTCTCATACGGCTAATAAAATGAATTTGCACAACTTCTGGAACTATATAAGGGCTTCATTTGGGCACCCCATCTCTTCATACGAATTTGCATTTGGCAACTGAAAGGAAAGAGAGAAAGAGAAAGAGAAAGAAGAAGAGAATAAGAGTGAGAGTAAGAGTTGGGAGTTTTTTGTGCTTCCCTTCATCGGTTTCCTCTGATTAAAGTCTTAGCATCAATCGGTTTCCTCCGCCGAATCCACCCCACTCGCGATTGGGAGGTAAGAAACAAATCCAACTTCCCAACCTAGGTTTTTTTACGATGAATTGTATGAATCTCACATAGTTCTTAGTATTTGTATAGGAATTTATGGTTTTTCCCAAATCCCTAATCCTAGGAACGCTTTGAGTAGGGAGAATCATTGCAAAGGTGCGGACCATTATTTCTAGATTATCATTTATCGACCATTGAGGGTCTCAGTTAATGATTAGATGTTTATAGATGAATTTGTACATATTAATATGTAAATGTTTTGATTTGTCTATAATATATGCTATTAGTTGGATATGGATGTTCACATGTTTGGTGAAATGTCTAAGTGATGGAATGTGTTGCTTCATCAATGCTCACATGCTTGATTAAATGCTTAGGTGGTTTTGTTACTTTATGCATGCTCATATGTTTGATTTAATGCTTTAGTGGATGTAGTACCATGTTAATGCTTATATGTTCGATGAAATACTTAGGCGTTGTGTAGTAGAATATATGTTGTAATTGCATGATGTAGTGTTTAATTTATAGCGATACTTAAGATTACTATGATATTGGGTCAGTTGGCTAACCGCCCGAACTAAAGGGGTGGCCCAAGTTAGGGCGACCACCCTAGGCTTATTCGATCGACCCGGGTTAAACATGGACGACCGACAGTAGCTGAACTACACGGAATGCTTGCACCCAATGCTGGTTGCGCCGGGGTTCTCCCATGTCAATCGAATTAGTCCACTAGCCGATTAATCATGTATGTTCAAAATATGTGACACGACAAAATAGAATATAGGATACCTGTTTCCAATGGATGTGTCCATTCATAACCGTTAGTGCGATACGATCCCCTTAAAGCTCATGAGCCGAACATGGTGGTATAGGACACCGTATCCGAGTTGTCGGCCTACGATGGGGTGACGAGCTTCCCCGTAATGACCAATGATCACTAATGGAGGTGATGGACAATTGTTCGAATGGCCCTCGTCAAATTATCTGGCCAATGCTTACGTATCATAGTACCGTTCGAACGACTCAAGCGTGAATAGAATTTGGGTGACGAACCCTTTCCTTGTGGTGATTTGGTTTTATGTGATAAGCCCACACCTCCATAACGCCCCAGCCACTGTTCATTCGGGCTATGGTCCGAGCGTAAGTTGAGGTGAGCCGTTTAATCCAAACTCTTTCGAAAATAGCGGTCCAGTTGGTCGAGGCAGCATGTTAGCCAGCGGTATTGAATGATCATACTCAGTTTAGGTGATGACCCATACCGGGTTGATCCTCATACATTTAAGTATCATACCGTACCTTTGAAATTATTGATTTGTGAGATAAACAGGTGACACCTAAATTTGGATCAAGGAACACTGGTAAGGAGTCGATACGCAATGAGCCATATGATCTGGATAAAGACTAGTGATATAATGTCGGTATCCTAGCTTCGCCAATATGCTGGATGAATTGAACTTAATAATTACTCGGCTAACATGATCATTCATCGCATCACGTTAGTTTAGAATGTGGCGAAACAGGCGTTGAAATCGCATGTTGAGAAAGTGCTGTCATTTGCGAACTAGGTGGTCAGAATCGCATGTTGAGGGAGTGTCAAATGGTGAGAGCATACATCATGTCATATCTTCATATGCGTATTTAACAAGAGTATTTATGAAATGTTCGATTTCTTATTTTATCATTACCCGCGCTGATTGGGTTAATAACATGTGTAACTTAAAACTAATGGAACCACTGAGTTTGCTACTCACTTCCATTTGGGACGGTGTTTTAAAACATCAACCAGGCGTATCATTAATGCAGGTACTAGTGAGACCTCAGACAAGTAGGCTTATATCACTTTATGTTTTGGACGGTGTTTTAAAACATCAACCTTGGGTATGTATATTGTGGATTGTGGCTTATAGTACTATTTTAAGATATCCTTGGACAAGTAGGCTTATATCTTTCGAAATTTTTTATCTCAACCTGCTTTGGATCCGCTAAGTGAATTGCGTTACTTTGATTATCCGTATGTGGAATGAATGTTAGGTCACATGTGGAGAATTATGTGGGGGCACATAAACTAAAAGCTTTACGCTTTAGCGTAACTTGTCCCACATGGAAGAGTATGTATATTGTGGATATGTGGGTTTTATATAATCCTATTTTATGACAAACAAAATATCACTGGGTTGGAATGGACGGCAGTAGGTGTATTTTTGACTTGTGGGATAGGTTAGCTCGTTTATCTTTGACACGTTTTCGAATCCGTTTTTTTTTATGGGGGTGGGCCTACAAATGGTATCGGATCCACTAATAATGAATTTCATGTGGGCGGGCACACGTGGGCGGACTAGTCGATTATCGTGTGTATTATGCGGAATGAATGAATGTGAACTTGTCCCACACTCGGAAGAGTTGCTGAGGTTGTGGTGGTTATATGTTGGGTAACGGACACATGTGCATTCTCATTAGGTTAACACAATATCTTGATGGGAGAACTCGGGATCGTGAGTCGTTTTAAATTGTACACTATGGGGTGGGCCTTACATTTTCGTTAACACCCGAGAACTCGGGATCGGAGTCTTTGTACACGGGTATCGATTTTCGGGGCGTTAAAAGAATGGAAGTGAAAACGAGAATGCATCTAAAACTACATGAAGGAATGTATACTTTTAAAGTTTTGTTTAAAATTTTATATTTTGTAATATATTTTCACTTTTCATACTTGATGTTGTGGTATATAGATAGTATATGCGAGACTTTTTTTTATCTTGATGTTGTGGCATGTGAGACATTTTGAATTAAATGTTGTTGACTTTTAATTTGTATTTTGTAACAAAAAATATAATAAATTGAGACGGGAGCCGACTCAACTCGACTCGAGGTAAGCTCGACTCAACTCGATCCACTAGCTTGCCTCGAAAGCTTTGGCAAATAAGCCAAGCTCCCGGGTGAGCTCGAGCTCAAGGAGAGCACAGACGAGTGATGCCAAGCTTGGCCCACCTCGGCTCGATCCAGCCCTAATGGCATCCAACAAGTCAGCCTATTACGAGGGAGCGGATTAGGTGTTACTGGGCAACACCTGAGTAGGTGTTTCCTTACCATGGGGCCAACCTTCATGTATGTGTTGTATATCCACATTGTCCATCAGTTTTTACAGCTCATTTTAGGGCATGATCCTAAAAGTGAAACAGATCCAAATCTCAAGTTAACCGCTACAAGAGACGGTGGTCATTGAACACCCACCATTGAAAACTTCCTAAGACAATATAATGTTTACATGCGATCTAACCTGTTGATAAGGTCATACTGACCTCCACGAAGGGAAGACACAAAAACTTTCGTGATTCCAAAAAGTTTTTAATGGTAGGTACTCAATCCCTACTAAAAATATTGATGAATGGTGTGATATGCAACACATACATCAAGGTGGCCCCATGGTCAGAGAAAGACCTACTCTTGCCTGGGCATAACATCTAATCTCGGTTGCATGCCTCAAAATCAGTCCAGACCAACCATCATGTGGCCTGTGAATTTAGAAGTTTTTTTAGATGGAGTGTTAGCTACGTGGCATCTAACCCATTCATTACAAAATTATCACTATGATCATGGGATTCTCCAAAATTGAAGTCTATACAACCATTAGATGGGCCACATTATCAAAACAACGAATAACCTTTCAAAGATTCATGTGGTGGCCCACATCATGGTTGGGCCGTCTTGTCTCTCGGACTCCAGCTTTCATGGTGCGGTGACCTAGCTACCTGGACAAATTGGATGCCACACACAACCAAGTGAGCCCCATTGGTACAATGACTGGCAGAGAATTTGGATGAACGGTCGGGATCATCTCGTGGTTGGAAGGGCTAACAACGTGGGCGGTCCTCTTAGCAGCTGTCCAAGTATAAGAACAAGGAACCATGTAATCATGTGCTGTTTGCATTAGAAAAAGAGAACCTACCAGGCACGATTTACATGTGCTAATCAATGCCATCTTAACCGTTGGTTATCGCTTAACTAGCCGATTTAACTAACTCCTTCCAGATCCATTGAACCAATTTCTCGACGATAAAATAAAAACAATATCCTCACAAATATTATATAGGCGATCTAAGAGAGCTTGCTGACGTGGCAGCTCGGTAAAAAATCTACCAACTGGATCCTTGTCAGCTTAGTAATCTGAGCCATGTTCACGAATCTTGCTGTCTTCAATTTCTCGTCTTTCATCCCATTTCGCGATACATTGAACGTATCAAGCGGGTGTGGGAGCTGATGACTAGAACAAGGTATGAAGCCCACTGTATTGGGAGTCCATCTCCACGCCTCCCATGTGCCAAAGTGGCGGATATGTGTGAGATCCAAACCGTCCATCAGATGGGTCCCTCCTTGCAAAGGCCTTCCACCAAAGATTACGACCGTTCACTGATCAATTGAGCTAGAGTTTAGGAAAACAGTGGATGGACAAAGAAACCATGACTTCCCTTTGTTTCTACCATCATGATCTCTTTGATGAGTGGATTAGCCTGATTGTTTGGAAGGGATATAAATATGGGGACCCACATGATGTACGTTTTGAGTCTTAAATAGATTTTCCATTTGGCAACACAAGGAGTGTACAACAAGGTTTAAAAATATCATCTGACCCGGTTACATATCCCCAAACAGCCCAAGATGGTGTGGCACTGCTATCGAAATCTTGATCTCTAATTTAGAATTACTGTAGACATAAATCCATTATGTATTAGAAATTTTGGTCTCAATTTTTAATACATAACTACTATTAACTAAAAATAGGTCAAATCAATTTTAGGTGTAACACGCTTGAAAATGAGTTTTTTCTTTTTTTTCTTTTAAGTGTATTGAAGTCATGATTAAACACTAGTGGAATCCATTGTGCTCTGTAGACTCTTCATACAGCTTCCTTGAGCTCACGGGAATAAAAGTATAAATAATTTTATAATTAATTCAAAATAAATTGATTAATGATTTTAAAAAATAAAATTACAATCCTTTAAATAATGAGATCAAACCTAAGAGGGAGTTTTAAACTCAAACTCCCTCACAACGTGACTTACTATAAATAGTAAACTTATCATATATAAATGGTTTCCATTCCTACTAGACTTTATGGTTTTTAGCCAAGAATAATAAGTTTCTAATTTATCCTAACCATGTTGTTCTCCTAACTGTTCCAAGCCTTTTGAATGTTGGGCACAACTCCTACATCTCAAAGGACCGAAGGTTATATTCAAACTAAAACTTACAATTTATAATAAAAATGATATTAAAATGGATTTTTGACCATCAATTTGATGGAATCTCACAAATATGGCGTGAGCAACCCAGCATAGAAGGGTTAGTTGGTTAAAGTGGCTTCTCCTACTCCAAAATTATATATGATACGTGGAAAATCTCATCATGGTTTGTGAGATATGACTGTTTTAAGGTCCCGACAGTCCAGGTCATTTCCACCTCCGGGCCTTCTCTAGTCCATCCTTACTATGAAATTGTCTGCGACCCGCTTTACATCAAGTATGATGTTAGTTATTAAGATTAATTTTAATCTTTTCAAAAAGAAATATAATCTTTACTACATATGGTGAGTATCATTGGCCACACAATTAAAAACTTCTTAGGAGCCATGAAATTTTTAAATCAAGCTGATATTTACGCCTTCCTTAATAATAGGCCTTGGGAAGTTTTTAATGGTTAGCGTTCAATCACCACTGTTTTGCTGTTGTGTGGTCCATTAGAGATTTGGTTCTGCCTTATTTGATTTTGGGCTCATACTATGAAATAATTATCCAAATGGATGGACGGCATGAAAAAACACGTATATCAATATGAGGGCTACCCAGCTACTACGCAATCCGCGTCCTCTTCACGTTGTAAGATTCAATACACGAAGTCGACACATGCACGTACCAACGCAAGAATCTTCAGTACCAATACTCAATTTAATATACTAGAGTGTAGCTTTTACGACAAATGCCTATCTTTCATTGGATGGCTAAGCATGCTTCTGCCATTTAAGGACTCTCGTACCAAAATAACTTTATATCATGACCAAACACGTAATAAGAGCAAAAGATTCTAAACACGTTACTACATGCATGTGAGTAGTAGACTTTGGAAAGTACATTTTATTCATAAATCTAACACCCATCATTAAGAGTTGCCAATTTTGAGGGTGCGTTGGGAGTAGCCTGCGCCCTTTCTCTTCCTTGTTTACCTGTAGCTCTTGCACCATTCTCTTTCTTTTAAACGTAGCCCACACCTTTTTTTTCTATTTCGTCTCTTTTTTTTCCTTCCTCTTACAGCTGAATGCCCACATTTTGTAACTAAAATGAGAATAAGCCACTTTTAAAATTTTGCCAATTAATTCTTGAAAGCTCTTAGAAACTAAAAGGAGGGTTTTGGGTCTTTGAACCTATAATTTTGATTTATTTTTTTTTAAACAATATCATAATATATTTTGCAAGAAATAGCTGCGTATTGCAATTTCTTGCATGCCTATTTTTATTAATTCAGCCTTTAGGTTTCAATGCATGGCTTGGTGGTAAACGCACTGCATTTTTACACTCATGGGTGTGTTTCAAAAAACTAAAAAAAACCCCAAAAAATAATAAAAATAATAAAATTAAATTTAAAAAAAAAAAAATCAGCCCTTACTTTAGAAGACACTGGTCAATTTTTCAACCATCAATCTTTTCATTGCACTTGTGGCCCACCTGATGACTGGACTGTTGGAATATTTGGTTGAATTAAATAGATTATTAAAATTGAAAAAAAAAAAAAAAAAAAAAAAAAAGATTTTGAGAAAGAATAACTTATTGAATTGAGTCGAGGCGTGACCGAGTCACTCTGCTTGAAATCGAATTTGGTCCCCTTGGACAGCGTCCCAAGTGCAACAGGCTTCCAGAGCAATCGACCTCCAGGATACAACGACTATGACCCGATCTCAGCGGTGCACTCACTGTACGCGGGCTCGAACCACTTGCAGTTTAATCCAAAAGCGCTGAGTTGACTCAACGATGAACTCAGTAATAAAAATGTTTAAAACCGTATCAGAGAGAGTTTTATAAGAGAGAGTATTTTCATATATTTGAAACTAGAATCGGTAGTCTTTATACTTTATATAGACTTCGAAGTGGTGTATAAACACCCTTTACAAAAGGTTAGGTCTGTTGGGTTTAAACCCAACAGGTGCGACTAACCGGAAGGGATGCATCTCTCTGGTTTAAAACGAAAAGGCGCAAGTGTGAGTACACTCTCGCAAATAAAGTCCCGCGAGTACCCATACACTCACACTCACGCGAGTACACTCACACAGCACCCGCACCCGCGCCCACGCCCAGCCTGACCCGGCCCGTCCCGTCGCGTCGTGCACGCGCACACGCACATGGACTTGGACTAGGCTCGGCTCGGCACGGCACGGCTCGGCTCTGCACGCGCGCGCGTGTGTGTGGTCAATGGCATAGATTAGAGCTATTGGCATAGCTCCCCCACAGGACCAAATTCACATGCCCCCTGAAAGAGGCACAAGCCCTAGGCAAAAAAACTATCTTATATACAAGATAGTTTACTTTGTCAAATTCGATGTGCGACAAAACCCACAACACAAAAGTACCACAACTTTTCAAATGTGGAGGGAAAACACCGAAAATTTGAAAATTCAAATTTTAATATTATTTTAAAATAAAATATAACAATCGTCTACATGTTTTAAAATAAAACTCTTTCTAATTAAAGCGTAATAGTTGTGCAATGGTGTCGGTGTCACCATAGACTTGAACCAACATTAGATTAAGCAAAACAGGTCTACAGGAATCAGGTGATACCATAGTCTTGAACCTGAATTCTTTTAATGTAGATCGCAAGTACATGCCACTCACACAACTCTTCCTCTGCAAGTGATTCTGCGGTTTGGTGCGTTTCGGCCATACACCATTACATGGATTTCATGAGTACTTTAGAGAATTCGCCTAGATTCTCATAGGAAGCGGCTCCACCTCCACACCCATATAGGTAAATTTCATTAAGTGCATGCAGTAACTGTATACACCACCAAATATATGGATATGGATTCGTTAAGAGTTCTAACAACTCACTCTTCTTTGTTGATGCTCGCACTGTACACCATAGAAGGGACTCATACAACTCAGTGCAATCGTCTACCTCGTGTCTTGTTGTTTACCCATTAAACCTATCTCATAGGATCTCCACTTGTACAGGTTGGGTTGCCGACACTGGCAGCTCATAGATTAAGCTCAGCTTCATTCTCTTCGATGTATCATTGACTAACCTTTTAAATAGTCCTTTAGTCAGAGGATCTGTTAGATTCTTTTCTGACCTCACAAAGTCAATAAATATGACTTCATCACGCAACATGTGTTTCACTATATTGTGTCTGAGTCTAATATGCCTACTCTTTCCATTATATATTTTACTCTTTGCTTTCGCTATAGCTGTTTGATAGTCACAATGAATAGACACGGCCGATACAGGCTTTGGCCACAATGGTATATCAGCGAAGAGATTTCCAAGCCACTCGGCTTCTGATCCAGCCTTTTCTAAGGCAATAAACTTGGATTCTATAGTAGACCGAGTGATACATATCTACTTGGTAGACTTCCAAGAGACCGCTCCTCCACCCAAGTGAAGACATATCCACTTATAGATTTTGTCTCATCTGAATCACTGATCCAGTTAGCATCACTATATCCTTCTAATACAGCAGGATAACCATTATAATGTAAACCATAGGCTATACTGCCTTTTAGGTATCTCAAAATCCTAGATAAGGCATTCCAATGTTCTTTTCCAGGATTATGTGTATATCTACATAGCCTTCCTACTGCAAAAGTTATGTCTGGTCTAGTGCAGTTTGTTAGATACATAAGGCTACCAATTATTCTGGAATACTCTAATTGAGACACAGTATTTTCTGTATTCTTCATAAGAGACACACTATAATCATAAGGAATACTGACAGGTAAATAGTCAAAATGGTTAAACTTTCTCAATATCTTCTCAATGTAATAAGATTGTGATAATATAATAACACCATTTTTTCTGGTTACTTCAATACCCAAGATTACACTAGTCTCTCCTATGTCTTTCATGTCAAACTTAGATGACAAAAATTTCTTAGTTACATTAACTAATTTAATATTATTTCCAACAAGAAGCATGTCATCAACATAAAGGCATTTAATAACATAATCATTTCTAAAAATTTTACTATGTACACATTTATCTACATCATTTATATGATAACCATTTGATTTTAAAACACCATTAAATTTTTCATGCCATTGTTTAGGAGCCTGTTTTAAACCGTATAGTGATTTAATTAGTCTACATACTTTATTTTCTTTACCTGATATCTTATAACCCTCAGGTTGCTCCATATATATTTCTTCTTCTAGGTCTCCATTTAAGAAAGCCGTCTTAACGTCCATCTGGTGTACCACCAGTTTATATATGGAAGTTATCGCTATTAAAACCCTGATTGTTGTAATTCTAGTTACAGGGGAATATGTATTAAAGTAATCTATTCCTTCCTTTTGTTTAAAGCCTTTTGCTACCAACCTAGCCTTAAACTTATCAATAGTTCCATCTGGTTTTAGTTTCTTTCTAAACACCCATTTACAGGCTATTGGTTTGTTTCCAGGTGGTAGTTATACAAGTTCCCAAGTATTATTAGATATTATAGATTTCAACTCATCATTTATTGCTTCATTTCAAAAGGTTGCATCTAGAGAATTAATAGCTTCTGCATATGTTGTAGGATCAGCTTCTACTAAGAATGTGAAAAAACCATCTCCTAAGTTAGTTTCTCTTCTAACCCTAGCACTTTTTCTTGGTGGTATCTCTTCTACTACTTTCTCGTAAACATTTTTACTAGTAGACGCAATATCTGATTCATTGACTTCCTCTATTCCTATAGATTTAGATTTCATAGGGAATATGTTCTCAAAGAACTCTACATCCATAGCTTCTATAATTGTACTAGGATCTAGAATATTGTCCTTAGTTTTTAAAACTAGAAACCTGTAGGCTGCAATGTTTTGTACGTAACCTATAAATACACAGTCAATCGTTTTAGGACCTAATTTTCTTTTCTTAGTTTCAGGCAATCCTACTTTAGCAAGACACCCCCACACTTTAATATATTTGTAACTAGGAATATGATTCTTCCAAAGTTCATAAGGTGTTTGTTCAGAAGATTTAGAATGAATCCTATTTAGGATATAACAAGCAGATAGAATTGTTTCTCTCCACATATTTGAGGGTAAGTCCGGACTGTTTAACATGACATTCATCATCTCTTTTAGGATTCTATTCTTACGTTCTGTTATTTCATTCTGTTCTAGTGTATAAGAAGTTGTAGTTTCGTGAACTATTCCATTCTTTTCACATAATTCTCTAAATTTTCATATTCTCCTCCTCATAATTCTAAGTCTTTTAATTTTTATATTTAACCGAGAAGATTTTGTATTTATATTCTCCTAATAGCTAGACTCTAGTGAATAGAATAATCATACACAAAAGTTATGTAATATCTTTTTCCACCTTTAGACATGTGATTTCTAAAATCACCTAAGTCACTGTGTATTAACTCTAATAGAACAGATGATCTTTCTATTCGTTTAAATGGTTTTCTAATGAATTTTGATTCTACACATGTTTCACATTTTTTGAATTCTTCGTTAGATATATCAGGTAATAAACCTAATATTTTCATTTTCTTCAAAGATACTTTATTCACATGACCTAATCTACTATGCCATAGATAAAAAGGTTCAACGATATAAACAGAACTAGATGCCTTCTTATTATCATTGGATACATTTACAATGAATAAACCATCACTACAGTATCCTTTACTAACAAAAGTTTCATTCTTGGTCATTACAAGCTTATCTGAATCAAATACTAACTTAACACCAGCCTTATTGAGGAGTGAATCAGAGACCAAGTTTCGTCTAATGTCGGGCACATGTAAGACATCATTCAACATTAGAGTCTTTCCAGAAGTGAGTTTCGGAAGTACTTTCCTTTTTTCCTACAACTGGAGACATTTTAGCATTACCCATGAACACCTGTTCATCATCTCCTGATACTTCGTAGGAAGTAAACATGCTATGATCCTTACACACGTACCTAGTTACACCAGTATCTAGTACCCACTCCAAGTTGTTTATCAGGAAGACTTCTGACACCACAGCTACTACCATGTCAGACTCATTGCCTGTTTCTGTAAGATTAGTCTGCGGCTTATCTTTGTTTTTCTTAAGCCTACAGGTTTTAACATGATGTCCAGGCTTTCCACGCTTTATGTGATTTCTCTTTTTCTTGAATTGATTATTTGCATTCTTCTTTTTGAGTATGCATTCATTTGCGTAATGTCCGGGTTTGCCACAGTTATGACAGTTGCCCTTTTTCTTATTATTTGCCCAACTTGATTCTACAAGATTCCCCTTTGAATCTATCTCATTTCCATTTTCTTTTTGGTCCCTGATTCTATTAGCCTCCTCTATTCGTATGTGTATGATAGTGGTTTCCAAAGAAACACCGTTCTTTTTATGTTTCATTCTATTCTTATATTCTTTCCAGGAGGGCGATAGTTTTTCTATTAGCGCTCCTGACAGAAATACTTCATCCAACTTAATTCCTTCTGTCGATAGTTCGTGAACTAGACTTTAAAAATCATGAATTTGATTTGTGACAGGTTTATCGTCTGTCATTTCATAATGAAAGAAATTAGCAGTTGCATATTTCTTAGCGCCTGCATCTTCCAATATGTATTGTTTTTCCAAAGCAATCCATATGTCTTTAGCGGACGCATAAGAAGCATACACATCATATAATTCGTTGGATAAAGAATTTAGAATATAGTTTTACAATTATTTTCATCTGTTACTTCAGTTTGATTTGCTGGATCTATAGTAAATGATTCAGATAAAATGTATGAAACTTTCAGGGTGGTCAAAGCGAACATCAGTTTCTGTTTCTACCTTTTAAAGCATTGTCCAATGAACGGTTCAATTTTGGCTAACTCAGCAAAAGCATTTACTGTTACTGTAGCCATAGTCTATGTAATTCAACAATTCGATTTCAAGATTGTTGGAATATTTGGTTGAATTAAATAGACTATTAAAATCGAGAACCAAAAAAGAAAATAAGATTTTGAGAAACAAGAACTTATTGAATTGAGTTGAGGCGTGACTGAGTCACTCGGCTTGAAATCGAATTTGCTCCCCTTGGACAGCACCTTAAGTGCAACAGGTTTCCAGAGCAATCGACCTCCAGGATACAACGATTATGACCCGGTCCCAGCGGTGCATTCACTGTACGCGGGCTCGAACCACTTGCAGTTTAATCCGAAAGTGCTAAGTTGACTCAGCGATGAACTCAGTAATAAAAATGCTTAAAACTGTATCAGAGAGAGTTTTATAAGAGAGTATTTTCGTATATTTGAAACTAGAATCGGTAGTCTTTATACTTTATATAGACTCCGAAGTGGTGTATAAACACCCTTTACAAAAGGTTAGGTCCGTTGGGTTTAAACCCAACAGGTGCGACCAACCGGAAAGGATGCATCTCTCTGGTTTAAAACGAAAAGGTGCAAGTGCGAGTACACTCTTACAAATAAAGTCCCGCGAGTACCCATACACACATACTCACGCGAGTACACTCACACCGCACCCGCACCCGCGCCCACGCCCACGCCTAACCCGTCGCGCACACGGACACGGACTCGGACTCGGCTCGGCGCATGCGCACGTGTGTGTGGTCAATGGCATAGATTAGAGCTATTGGCATAGCCCCCCCACAGGACCAAATTCACATGCCCCCTGAAAGGAGCACAAGCCATAAGCAAAAAGACTATCTTATAAACAAGATAGCTTACTTTGTCAAATCCGATGTGGGACAAAACCCACAACACAAAAGTACCACAACTTTTCTAATGTGGAGGGAAAACACCGAAAATTTAAAAATTCAAATTTTAATATTATTTTAAAACAAAATATAACATGGACTAACCTGATATCGTTGAACAGGCGTGATCTCATCCATTGGCTTGTGCTGGGAGATCATGACTTGGATGGCCGTTTAAGTTTAACGGTAACTTACCTACCAGAAGGAATAAAGAAGTAAAACTATCTTATAACACCTTTTGAGGGTCATTAAGGAATATAAAATGATACTAAGATAGAAAATTATCTCGATTTAACAACCATGTCTACAATAGATGGTGGATTTTACTATTTTATAATCGGGTTTGCTTTTAATATACGAACTAATGAGTGATTTTTCAAGTTCAATGAATATGTCCAACCATTGAGGAGTTACATGATACTCTGGCTGCATTCGATGCTTGATACCCAGGCACTCAGAAAGTATACACGTGGCATATATTAACTTAAATAAAACCAATTAGATTGTGCAAGTCATCCCCGCCGAATCAGATTAGTTGAACAATCATAACCTCTCATTCGTGGACACTTGTTTGTGGGATAGCTGTTTGATTATTATTATTTTTTTCATTTTTAACCGTCAAATAATTAAATGTCCACTAATCCAGTAGTCAGATAATCAAATAAGCTTATTTTTTTGGTTCATCATGCATCTGAACTGGGTACCATAAGTTAGACGCTTTAATTTGACTACTTGTACGTCATATGTTCAATTTCTAAGTGCCTTGCGTATTATTCATCAGACTCTGCCAGAGTATCAAGGTTTTTCAGCCAACCAATATATTCCTATTGCCAAGTTATAAGTAGACATAAATATCCTTTATTTTCTTTGTTTGTATCACGTTAGTGAGCATGTGTTGCATTGCATGATTTGTTTTCGACCGGAATCCACTGCAACACCTGTTGTAAGCTGCAGCGTGCGCAATACCCTAGTTCTGTGGGACCCACTTTGTTGTGTTCATGACATCTACTCCGTCCATCAAGTCAACCCGATCCATAACTTAGGTCTGTTAAAGTCACGCCTCAAATGTCCAAGTTCACTCGGTGAGGGACCTGAGTTTTGGGTCTGGCTAATTTTTGTTGGGTCTCTCCGTCTTGGTGAGGCACACCTCATGAACGGATCGGATGGAATATAAATACCATGGTGGGCCCCACGAAAGAACTATGGTTGGCGTCCCATTGCCATTGTTGCAGAGGATTCTCGTCCATTTCCTTTCATTTCTTCGCAGAGGGTGCTAAGGTAAAAGTCGTTGCCCGGAAGTCATAATGCAGTTCCTCAAATAAGACTCTTGATCGGGACCGTTGATCTGGTGATCCCTTTTGTGGATTGGCCATAAGCCAAAAATCTTAGTGATCAGACATGTCCAACTAACCAAAAAAGTTCCTTTTGTGATCAGATGGATACCATATTCCAATCCCCTTGCCTTTTGGCACATGGTCTATCCACTTGATGGTCCACCTAAACAGCAGCCCCGATCACCAAGCCCACGTGTACCATGAAGAGGGAATTGCATGGAGGTTGGAGTTTCTATTTAGTAACATGCACGTTAGCTCTCTACCCTTGTAATCAGTTTGTTAAGGTGAGAAGTGAGAACCATGGTTCGGCTGGGCCTGCCTGAAAAATATCCTCCGCCAGAAAATCCTAACCGTTTGATTTTTAGCCTGCTAGAATAGATTTTTAAGAAGAAACGTCGATCAACCACTTGTTAAACTGGGGCATGATCAATTCATGGAGGAGCCCATCAGACCAATGGTCTGGATCACCGAAGCATGGTTACCACTTGTTAAACTGGAAGTCCAGATGTATGGTCTGACAAGTGTCATCTTTGAAACCAGATAAGCCATCCATGATAGGACCCACTGGATGGAACATGAACCCAAACCCAACCGAACGTGATCAAAGAATCTACTTGATGAGACAATCCCAACCACTTATTTTTGCATGCAATTCTACAAACCAAGTGATGTAGAGTATAGGTTCTTGGCCAAGATGGACCAGAGAAGGCTCGATCGGAGGCAGAAGTGATCCGAACAGTCGTGACCTTAAAATAGCCACATCTCTTAAACCGGAATGAGTTATTCCACATGTCATATATTATTTTGGGTATGAGAAGCTACTTTAGCCAACTATTCCTACTAGGCCGGGTTGCCCATGCTGAATTTGCGAGATTAAATTACATCAACGATCGAAATTTCATTTTATTTCTATTTTTAATTACTATTTATAGTAAGTTTTAGCTTGATCATAATTTTTGATCCATTGAGTTGTAGGAGTTGTATCTAACATGAAAAGTACTTAGCAAATTTTGGAAAATGAAGTGGTTAGGCCAATTAGGATACTTACTATTTTTGGCCAAAATCCATGAAGTCTAGTAGAAATCATGACCGCATCTATAAATAATAAGTTTACTATTTATGGTAAGTGACCATTTTAGAGAGTTTGAGTTGTAGTTTGATTCCAAAAATTCTTACTAAGGTTCATATCACTATCAAGGGACTGTAAACTAGCTCGTTTTTTTATTATCAATCAATTTATTTTATATTTTATTAGAATTTATTTCTATTTTTTATCTCTAATAGTATATTCAGGGCATCTCTTTGAAGAGTTCAGATAAACTCTAATTATCCCTTGAGGAAGATGGTGCTCGACCTCATCACGTAGGGTCAAGAAACTAAACACAGTACGAGATAGGTGGTATGGATCTTTTCATCGAGATTTTTGGGACATTGTCCATCCTCGGTGGGGCCCACAAACAAATATGGTTTGAATCGTTGAGCGAAGCCCCGCGTGCGCCAACGAAAATATCGAGTATTCTACGCGTATCACATGGTTAATTCAATATACTTTGGCAGAGCACGACAACCGTATGCATGCACGACTACTCAAATCTAAACCGTCCAAACATGGGATCCACTGTAGATAGATCATAGACCCAAAATAAAATTTGATTGGATGATCCTACCTTCTAATTAATTGACATTTATCACAGGCTAGATAGACACAAATAATGTAGAGCGATGGCTCCACCATCTCATCTCCAGCTTATCGTTCCAGGTTAGTATTTTGTCAACCTGTGGGCCAGAGAGATGATGCCATGTAGGGATCTTCCTCCGACAAATGGAGATTGAGTTTGGATTACGTAGAAGACCGTTGCCCTGGGTAGGGATCTTCCTCGCACGAACGGAGATTGAGTTTTCATGACGTGACAGACCATTTCTCTAGAGAGGATAAGTTAATCATAGCTCTTGCGATCATGATTTTAAGAGTGGAAAAGCCTCGTACGGCTCATCTAAAAATCGACTTCGACTCAGTCCAACCCAATCTATTTTGACACAGCAGTTCGCTCCAACTCCAGGAAGAATCAGTCCCAACTCGCCTGAGTATTTTAACCATGCTCACAGCAGTATTTCACAGTCCTTCCTAATTTGATGAGGGCCCACGTGTCTGGTGCATGGTATTAGATGGGATTTGGTAAGATAGAATTGTATTTGGTCCGTCCAAATTTTATCATGTGTTTGATAATAATAACAAGGTTTATGTGAATTCCAGTATTAGGGGTGGGCATTGGACCGAATCGGATCGAATTGTGCCTAACCCGATTCTATCCAAGATCTAAATACGCTGACCCGAACTCGTTCCGATCCGGTGTCGGATCTGGGACATGCAATCCAATCAGATCCGACACCTTGTTGGCCTGACCCGAACTAAGTCCGACTCGGCCAGGGAAACCGAGTCGGATCGGATTAGGTACGATACTGATCAGATTTTTTAACGGTGAAAATCATTATCCTCGTTGTTATTTTCGGTGTGGTCCATTTGAGCTTCAGATATGATTCATTTTTTTTTACCAAATGCTCTAAAATGATCATGAAAAACAGTTAAACGGTATGGATATAATAAATACATCATTGTGGGGCCCATGTTGAATTCGTTTGAACCGTTCGTACAACACTCGACATTTAAAAGTTACACGGTATTGACGTCACATTAGCAAGTTAGGTGGGTCTAATCATAGTATATGTGATATATCAAAACCGTCCATCCATTTGTCGAGCTTATTTTATGGCTTGAGACAAAAAATAAGATAGATCTAACTATTAAGTGGGCCACACTGAAAGAACAGTGAATATACCCTTTTTGGGTCGCCCTTTTTTGTATAATGCTCTAAATTAATCTGTAAATATATGTGAACGGTGTAGATATAATAAAAACATCACTATGGGGCCATATAGCATTGATCTCCTTTGAATAGAGTAGCATCGTCTTGGCACCACACGTACCTACACCTAGGTTGAAAGCTAGCTATGTAGTAGCTGTGCGAAATGCGGTATATAGTAAATCATTTTGCTATTGTACACAGCAATCTCAGTTGGGGCCCACCTTGAATGCATGTGATGTATCCACGCCGTCCATTCATTTTTGCATATCATTTTAGTAGTTAAACCCAAAATTGATGTATATCCAAAGCTCAAGCGGACCATACCACAGGAAAAGGTAAAAGTATTAAAAGAACTACTCCGGATCGGGTAGGATCAAATCTATCTGGATCCATTCGGATCGATTTTCGGGTCGGGTCAGGTCGGGTCGAATCAGGGCCAATCCGAATTCGACCTGAAAAGATTTCAGATCTAGATGGGGCTACCCGATCATCACCGATCCAGACCATCGGATCGGTTCTAATCGGGTCGGATCGGGTCGGATCGGGTCGAATCCACCGGATCCGGTCTATTTTGCCCAGCTCTATCCAGTATCATATATGTTGTATTTTAAAATGTTTTTAAAAAGTTTTCCAAAAACTATTTCAAAAGGCAATAAAAATGGTTGTCTTATAGTGATGTTAGTTTAGTCCTAAAAGACAAGTAGAAAACTTTGAATTTATAAAATGAGAAATTTGGACAGGGCTTATGCCCTTTTTAGGGGGCATATGAATTTGATTATTCGGATACTATGCCAACAACCCCAACCTATGCCATGAACCACACATGCCCGCGCTCGACCGAGGTGTGGTTTGGTGTACGCAAGTGTACTTGCTAAAGCTTAAACATTTTTTCCTTACCATTTGAAATTTCAGTTTTCTTTTACAACAGTTAACTAGAATGGTCATCTTTTTGAATTTTCGAACAAACTTGAAAGCCCAACTTTCGAGGCAATTTTTGAAGTCTATAAAAGGGATTTCTCTGATTTCGAATTTCATAATCAATACAATTAATTCAGATCTCTTTGGCACTCTGAATTTATGCAACCAACTCTTTCTTTTTAGTTTGTTTGGTTCTATCTTCGAGTTAAGACACATAATTGTTGGTTCGGTATTTGCACATCGAGTGTGCCGATGTGACAAGACAATATTTTGAGGGTATCTTGAAGGTTGATTGTTTGGTGTTCATGTTGCTATACGGACACCATCCAAATGAGGGTCAATCAACTTCAAGACGAATGATCACTTTCATCATGCCTCAAATACAATAAGTCCCTCTTAATTCTCTTACTCTACTTTTATTTTCTGATTCAATTTCCTTTCATAATTTTTTTAATCTGAATTTTCATAATTATGGATTTTCATATCCAAATTTCCAACAAAATATTCCAATGCCAATGTTGTATCATGCGGATTTTCTAGTGGATTTCAAAATCCATTGCAAACTATGAGCTCCATGTTGTTGTGCATGCTTTATCCATGTTGTCCATTCATATGTGCCCTTTACACGTGACATTCAAGCTGCATATGCATATAAGTGACTGGCATCAATTATGAAATGTGATCCATTAATTATTATTTCACATTTTTTCCAAGCGTGGTATGAAATCAAAAGAAGATATTACACCATGCCAAATAAATAATTCAAACACGGAATATAATAGGATGAATCTCATCGAATGGGAAACAATCCACTTTCAATAGCATTAATTGTAAAAAGGCATTTCAATCCCTTGTAATACGGACACGGATTGTGTCCTTCCTCCACCCGTCTCTAGCCACAAATGGACAAATCGGCTGAAGGGGCATTATGGTGTATCTGTTTATCCACTTCGTCCATCCCTTTTCTCATATCATTTTAAGGCATGAGCCCAAAAATGAGGCAAATCCAACACTTAAGTAGACCACACCAAATAGTAAGCTTGGGTTGCATTAAATGCTAGTGTGGTCCACTTGAGTGTTGGATCTGCCTCATTTTTGGGCTCATACCTTAAAATGATTTGTGAAAACCGTTTATGGCTAGAGATGGGTAGGGGTAGGATGCAATCTGCATCCTTGCAATACATCTTAATCCCGCCATAACAACTATGGGTAAAGGGTAACAGGAGATAAAGATATTGTCATAATACACCAATTTACACTGACATGGTATCAATGTAATTGACAGTTCATCTCTGGGATAATCCTGACCATCCAATCAATGGCACATAGGAAATTGGTCAATGGAGTTAGTATCATCAAGTTGATATGGTATTCGAATCATGGGCCATCGAATTAAAAAATAATAATCAAACAAACAAATAGGCCTTTGGTGGAGCCAAACTTCATGTAATTTTCTGAAAGTGAAATTATTACATTCTTAACTGTATTTGATGTGGTAAATGGCGAAACAAACCGGACCTAAAAGGAATGGAAACAACTTGCGTGTTGCCCCTGCTTAAACGGAATCGGTCAAGGCAGGGCTCTGTGGGACCCACCACGATGTGAGGCGTTTATCTACGCGGTTCATCCATTTTTCCATATCATTTTAGGTTGTGAGTCCAAAAATGAGGTTGATCAAATGCTCGAGTGGTCAATATAATGGGGATTGAATGCCCACCATTAAAAACTTCTTAAGCCCACGAAAGTTTTGGATCAAGCTGGAATTTGTTTTTTGTTTTTTTTTTCCTTCATCCAAGTTTGTGTGACCTTATAAACAGGTTGGATGGAAAATAAACATCATAATTAGCTGAAATTTGTTTTTTTTTTCCCTTCATCCAGGTTCGTGTGAATTTATAAACAAGTTGGATGGAAAATAAACATCATAATCAGCCTTACGAGAGTTTCAACATTGGGCATCATTATCACCACTACATCCTATGGTGTGGTCCACCTGAACCTTAGATCCTCCTATTTTTTGGCACATACTATAATCTAAAAAACTGGTTGAACGGCATAAATAAATCTCAAACATCACGATGTGTCCCACAGAGCCCCTACTTAAACAAATGTCAGTCCAAGCGGGACACGACGAAACATACTTTCAAAAGAAAAGAGTTGTTTGGGATGACGAGAAAAATGGCATAGCTATTCATGGGAGTAGCTCGTACCAATTTGTTGCATGTCTCCAGGTCTGAGTTGTTCATGTAAGTAGTAACGTACGTAATTAGTAACATCTTCATTGAATAATATTGCTTTTGAGGTCATCAATTAAGATAGATAGAGGTGGGGGCCACTAGAGGTGGGCACGGGACAAACCGATCCGGCTAACTCAACTCGTCCGACTCAGTCCAATCCGACTCGACCCGAACTAAATGGGTGAGTTGATTTGAACCGAGTAAGCTTCGCCCAATCTAAACTCAAACCGAGTCGAGTTCGAGTTACCCAGTAACTCAACCCGAAACTCGATCCGGTTAGACTCGACTTGATCCGAAACCCGACTCGACCCAACTCTCTAACCCTACCCCTTACCCGATCCCAACCTCTCTTGTCACGCCCCAAACTCGGAAACCGGGCTCACAAAATTTTCAATCATCGAATCCGGCACCGACAGTCTCCGTAGAACCCCATTCTCAGCTCCCGGCGCCCATCCGCCAGGTTCTAATCCTGGGATGCTACGAGGAGGATTTTCAACATCATGATTCATAATAAGCATAACCAAAAGCATAACCCACAAACAACAACCAAAAACTCCATCACATTTCTACTATGATAAAAAATTTACAAGTACAAAGCGTATAAAGGGAAATACGATGATGATGAACAAAAAGCTCCAAGATGATCTGTTAAGCGCTCCTGCCTCAGCGTTGTTGCGGTCCAATATCACCTGCATGCAACAGTCGTACATAAGCTTATGGAAAGCTTAGGGGGCGCTGAAAGTATGTGCATAATGTAGTAATATAATTATACAATATCAGAGTAATGCGGAATATGCTGATGAATCCATGAATACTATTAGCCGTACCAAGGCCATGCGATGCAAGACATGAATAATGTCGGCCAAACCAAGGCCATGCGATGCGAGATGCAAACCAAGCACACTAATTCTCATCTAAGTCCACATATCAATATAGCTCAACTCTGGAATACCACCAGGGTCTAGTACACTCCAAACCAGATTGTCGTCCCATCGCACGCAATAAGGTGAGTTGTAGCATCTCGAAACATATAGACAATTATACGCACACCCAGACATGTATGGATCGGTCCCATAAATAATACATGGAAGAGTCAAGAATAATGAATCAATAGGGATAATTTCCCCTAACGAGAATATAAGATTTCACGATATTCCCCGATCGAGTTTATGGACTAATGGAACCATATTTATGAGAAATCCACATGGTTTGACTCAATTTCTAAGTCCTAGAAAATCTCAAATGATCTCAATGCCCTGATCAAGCAAAGAATCGAGATTTAACAAGATCATGAATTGATACTGGTAAATCCTCTGTATTGCGCAAGCAAAGGATCCGTGTATCGGGCACAAACCCACTCGACCATCTATTTACATCACCTCGAACACAAGAAGTAGGGAATCCTTAGAGGACTACTTTCTTATAGAAGATTATCTTAAAAGACTAAGAAGACAGTTTTAATATTTAGTTTTATACTTTCGTTGTGAACTTTGATGTTGTAATAAACCTCCCATTATGGGGCCATTTGATTATTCTTTTACTCTGATGATATATAATCAATACGGTTGATTTATTCTTATGAATGTTACCTTCATGAATGTATTTGGATGTGAACCAAACGAAAAAAATAGTGCGATTTTCTAAAGCATCCAATTTATACATCATTAACACCCGGTTTCCTCGGGCACGAGTACAAACTGAGTGGAAGAGACCTCACTATCCGTTTACCAATATCGGGCCAGACTCGTCGATAGCAGATTCATTCCTCGAGCTGGTCAAACTCATGAGCCTAGCTTTGCCCCCTCTACTCAGGTGAGTAAGGCCACACCCCTTTCCAACCAACCATGACACAGTGGAAAGCGCGGCCTTCTGGTAATCGGCACTCAGCGCTCATGCACCCAGTTGGTCTAAACATTGGAGCAACCTCCTGGTACCATAAGGGTTTAGGGACTTTCACTCAAGAATATTTATAGCACCCCATGTAGAACAAAATTTTTGGTATCAAATCCTACCAACCACGATATGCCTGTGGAGACTATGGTCTTGATGTCGTTAGGGCGTACAGTATACATGTCATACAATGTGAGATGCATGAATCACGCAATCCAATCATATAGCAATCATGTGCGTACCGCGCGCTCATGTGGACATCTTCCCCTTATCAGGGAGTCCCATAACAATCTGCCCAATGGCATGTGCTGTGATCAATCACTCATCTCATCATAAACATGCAGATGATGCGCATGGGCATGTATCATGATGTTATGTTGTCACATACTCATATTCGGTATCGATAACCGGCACCGATAATCGACATATATAATTGGCATCGCCCTCAATAATCAGCACCAATGATCAACATCGTCAATCAGTACCCACAATTAACATTGATAATCGGTATCGACAATCAGCACATAAACGAGGCGGGGTCCATAGATGATCAGCCGATCAACCATAGTATAAAGATCGACACTCAGTCGTGGTTATATTAAATCCGATAACACAGAGTCATCCATCTACGGCAAATGGGGCCTACTTATTTGAGTTAACCCACTAAGGGAATGATGAGAATGGACCTAACAAAGCCTAAAGGAAGGTCACAATGTGGATATTCAACCATCATTGCCCATCAATATAGACATCTAACCAACATTGCTCCCAAGGAGTGGCCCACATAAGGGATTCATACACAATGTATCGGCCACACATACATCACGTTGGGCCCCATTATGAGCCTCCCATATATTGCGTTGGGTATTGTACAAGGGCCTTAAATGAATCACAATGGGCCACGCCCATGGGCCTCAAATATTTCAGAATGGGCCTCGCTCATGGGCCTCGAATACATCACGATGGGCTTCAAATACATCACAATGGGCCACGCCCATGGGCCTCATATGTCAAGTAGGCCACATCACATGGGCCGCATTATTTAGGCCGCACCAATGTGCTTCAAAATAGGCCGCACAGATGGGCCTCATATGTATCAAATCGGGCCCACCCTTATGTATTTTTAACATCCAACCTATTCATAAGTTAACATAGAGATAAAAGAAGTGAAAATAATATCAGCTTAATTGGAAACTACTTTGGCCCTTAGAAGTTTGAACGGTGGATGTCACTATCCACTAATATTCCAAATGGTGGGGTCCACTTGAACTTTAGATCTGACCCATTCTTTTACTCATGCCATAAAATGATATCTCAAATGGTTGGGCGGTTTGGATACAACATATGCATCATGGTGGGTCTCATAGATAGACGACATGGATGGACCAGGTGGGACCCACAGAGCTTGCTACCGTGTGTACAATAGCTGGCGGTCGGGTCCACTTGCTACCGTGAGTACAGCAGCAATAAGGCAGCTATATAGCTGTCGTACATGCAGCTGTTGTTACTTTAAAGATGCAGAGGTGGGTCCCACGTAGGGCCCACCCTCATATATATATATATAAAGATATCATATTATATATTAATATAATATAATATAATATATTAATATTATATTTAATATATTACAATGTACAGGCCTTAGACGGCCTGGACATACACATACATCATGGGTAGACCCACACGTGAGGTGGGTCCCACCGTCCAATGACGGTGGATGCCCCACACGCATCACGGTGTGGCCCATCTAAATGGGTGGACAACATGGGTGGGTCCCACGGACCCCATTGTCCATTCACACCTCATTGTTAGCCACCCCCACCGTCAGTCACACCTCACTGTCAGCACACACTCCACCGTCAGTCACACCTCACTGTCAGCACACACTCCACCGTCAGTCACACCTCATTGTTGAGACGAGGTATCTTCCACTCAGTCTACCACTAGAGCTATGGATATGGGTGTGGATGAATACATCAAGGAGGGCCCCACCCACACATGTGGGGTGGGCCACGTCCTAGATGGACGGTTGGGATGACATACAAACATCATGGTGTGTCCCACATGGATGGGGTCCACCGGTAGATGGTATGGATATAAACATCATGGTGGGGCCACATACCTCATCATCATCATTACCATACGAAGAAGGGAAAGAGAGAGAGAGAGAGAGAGAGAGAGAGAGAGAGAAAGAAGAGATCGGATGGTGATGGAGGGGCCCCGCCACTATGGGCCCTCCATGGTTACAATACATACATCAAAAAATGGGTCTCATCACAAGTGGACTTTCTAATAGAAAATCAACGGTGGATCACCCACCTATTGGCCTCCTTCTTGGTCCAATGGAACGCTGAACTCCTTGGCTTTGACTTCAACAGAAGATGATGAAGTTTTGATGGTTAAGATGGAGATAAAAGGGTAGGAAGTGGGCCACATTAGAGCTTCTCCATGAGAGCTTGGGAAGCTCATACGTTGGAGCTTGTTTTGCTTGGGAGTGAAGAGAGAAATGAAAGGGAGAGAGAAGTGATGGGTGAAAAGGGATGGGATGATGGGTGATGGGATTATAAGAAAGGGTGGGTGGAGAGAGAGAGAGAGAGAGTTGACTTTGGGAATGGGAAAGGGATGGGTTGCTTGTATTTGTGGTATGGTGATGTGTACTTGGTTGAAGTGATTGATTGATTGATTAATGTGACATGTTGTAAAGATTCTCTCAAAATTCGCACGCGTGGCATTTTTCTCGAACTGAACGCTGGCCCACATCTCCTGGTCAGGGTATCGGATCGGTGCGCGAGTTGCGGCATCGGAACAGCGGCGACGACGCGATTGCTAGGATACAAGTCTTGAATTGAGCATATCCTGGTTTGCATGACTCGGCTTAGGATCGCCCACAAATGTCGGATACAGGTCAAGGGTTGTCGGAATTCGATCGAGAGGATCGCGGGAACCTACAGAATGGTACGGACTAAGATACGGGTCTTACATCTCTCTCTCCCTCCCTCCCTCCCTCATCCTCCTCCTCTTCCAAGCCCGGCAACCACCCACCACCATCACCCTCCTCCTCCTCCTCCTCCTCCTCCTCCTCCTCTCTCTCCTCCACTCCCTCCCTCCCTCATCCTCCTCCTCTTCCTCTTCCAAGCCTAGTAACCACCCTCCTCCTCCTCCTCTCTCTCCTCTCCACTCTCTCCCTCCCTCCCTCATCTCTCAATCTGATTCAGTGCCAACTCGACCCAACTCGGTACTTTTAACCGGATCGGACTCGGTCCGGATCAGTCTAGGCTAAACCGAACTCAGATCGAGTCAAGCATGTTGGACTCGGTATCGAGTTAGGGTCAGGCCTATTTCAAAACTGAATCGAGTCGAGTCAGCCCTAACTCGGTTCGACTCGATGCCCAGCTCTAGGGACCAATGTAACCATGCCATATGTCTAAGATAGGGTAATATATACCCTCATTAAATGTTCCACGTATGCCAATCGAATTTGGCTGTTGAACTTCCCTTTTAATCAATCATTTTTCTCGTACAGGTATGATCAAGGGGAACCAAAATTGCTTTCAAGTCCAAGACATGTATGTCATTAGATATATAATGGGTAAATACACTCATGCCTTAGTTGTAGACTCACAAGAGTTGAAGTTTCACTTTTTTGGCAAATAATTCATTTTTCTCTAAGACAAAGATTTTGTTAGTTTAAATCCAAAATCACTATAATAAAAATAGAGAAAGTATAGCCATCCAAGTTAGGGATAGTTTGTTGTGTTGGAATATGTATAGAATTGGAAATTAAGACGTAGGGCCTATTTGATAAAACTTATTTTCAGCTCTTACCAATGAATTTTGGTATTTTCAAAGTGCATTTGGTAAATTGAATTTTTTTTTAAAAAAAAAAGTCAGAAATTTATTTTCGTGTTGGATCCATTGTGTACTGCTGATAAGTGCTGGAATACCTGTTTGGTATGCTGTCTGAAAAAAATCCTGAACTGTGAAATTTAGTGCTGAATCTAGAAACTTATGTTTGGTAAATGGTCACAAAAATGAAGAAGATTATAATCTCAAGCGAACCACACCATAAGGATTGAATTCCCACCATTAAAAACTTTTTGTGGCAACAAAAGTTTTCAATCAAGCTAATATATGTTTGTTCCCTTTATCCAGGTCTACGTGACCTTATAAATAGGTTAGATAGAAAATAAACATTATGATGGCCGTAAGATGTTTTTAATGGTGGTCATTCAATTACCAATGTTTCCTGTGGTGTGGTCCACTTAGATTTGGATCTGTTTCATTTCTGGACCCATATCCTAAAATGAGCTAGAAAAACTGATGGACGGTGTGGATATAAAATAAATTTATCAAAGTGGGCCCCACAATCAAGGTAACACCCACCATTGTGTAACCCGAATAACACCTAATTTGCCCAACAGAAGGACGCAGATTTCCTAGGAAAGCCTCTCCTAGGAAGTTCCTGCAATCGGAGGGTGGGGCTCAACTTAAAGTTAGTAAGAAATCCACCCCATCTGTATGCTTTTCCAAATCGAAAATAGATGCAGATCTAAAACTCAAGTGGGCCGTACAACAGGAAATAGTGAGGATTGAATGTACACCGCTGAAACATTCGTAGGGCCAGGAGTTTTGGATAAGGCTGATAATTTTGTACTTTTAGTTCATCCCAATAGGAATGGTATGTATGGCATATAAACACCGCGGTGAACCCTATGTAGGTTTCAACGGTAGGCATTTACCTACCCACTATTTCATGTTGTGTGGCCCACTTGAGTTTTGGAAATTCCTATTTTTGTCTCATTTCCTAAAATGATTTATGAAAATGGATGGACGGGAGAATTTCTCATAAACACCATGTTAGGCCCCACCTAGCTTCCCATCACAAAAACTTCTTGCAAAGGCTTTCGAAAGAAATCCACATGCAAAGCGAATTTCTTAACATGGCATATACGTGGGAACCATGTTAACATAACAAAGTTCTATGGACCCCACTATAATGTATTTGTTAGATCCATATTGTTCATATTTTTTGTCATATCATTTTATGTCATGAGCCTAAAAATGTGGCAAACCCTAACCCAAAGCTAAAGTGGATCACACCACAAAAACCAGTGGAGATTGACTGCCTACAATTGAAAACTTCCTGGGGCCACAAAAGTTTGGATCAGGCGAATATTTTTTTTTCCCTTCATCCAAGTCAATGCGACCTTATGAACATGTTGGATGGCAAGAAAACATCATGGTGGGCCCTAGAAGGTTTCAATGTTGGCGTTATTGTCCCAACAGCTTTCTGTGGTGTCGTCCACTTGAGCTTTGGATTTGCATCGTTTTTTGGCTCATCCCGTAAAATGATGTGGAAAAATGGATGGACGCGGTGGATATAACACATACGTCATGATGGTTCCAAAAAGCTTTGCCGCATCCACACAGCAACTATGCAATTAGCCCCAAAAACTTTTACTGGAAGTTGCTTTTAAAAAGGCGAGTTGTCATTTAAAAGAATATTCTAACTTAAAATCACTTACCGCATTATGTCAAAATCAGTTACCGCTTTTGGCAAATACACCACTCTCAAAATAATTTTGTAATTAATTTCCATTAAGGACTTTTTTAAGTGTGTTAAACTAACACACAAAATAGCATATTACGTGACTAAAATCCAATTTTAAGATTTCCGTGACATATTAAGTGGTAAACAAAAAGCCCTTCGTCATTTTACGTTATTCAAGGTATTTGGTAAATCCATGTACTTCTGTGCTTAATTTCAATTTTCAATGAAAAATGATTTTTTTTTAAGCACCCCCATCTCTTGACTTGTCACTTAATGTGGACTGCGGTAAGCTATTTTGCTTTGTATCAATAATTTGAAATGACAACAATACACTTCCTCTTCTTGAAAAATGACAACACTTTTGGGCCACCTTATAAGATATGATCATACTGTTATGGACAGATGTCTTAAATCTGTCTGGTGGTCTGTCGATGATATCGACAGGGTTTTAGATGCTATCGAGAGATGTCTTAAAACTGTCTGTTGGTCTGTCGATGATATCGATAGGATCTCGATGCCATCGATAATTCACAGTATTTTTCACCCCTGGTCGCTGGACAGTTTTAGTCCTATTTCGATATCATCGAAGTACCGTCGATGATATCGAAGCTGTCATTGAGAGACCTTCGATGATATCGAAGATGTTACACAGATTTTCTGCGAAAACGCAAATTTTGCGATTTTTGTTTCCTATTTCGAGTCTACTTCTTTTTAAACTTATATAAAGGGGTGTACACGGGATTGGGATGTATGCTAAGGCTTTCTAAAGGAGTTCCAAGGGTTCCTAAAAAGATTTTAGGATTTCTAAAGGGTGCAGCAAGGGTGAGATTCGAGGTTGTTCGAATCAGATAAGTCCACTCTCTTTGTAATTTCTATTTTCATAGTGAAGATCTGTCGTTTTGTGCCGTAGTTTTTTCCCGCAAGGGTTTTTCACGTTAAATCTATGTTCTCTTATGTGTGCTTGGTGTCATTGGATTGCTATCCTAGATCTAGATCTGTGTGATTCCGCAAGTCAAAATCCCCAACAAGTGGTATCAGAGCAATCGTTGGGCACAGATCTGAATCTGAGGGATTAGTAATAATGACGAGCACCAAGTATGAGATTGAGAAGTACTCAGGGAAAATAATTTTGAGTTATGGAAGATCAAGATTATGAGTTCCTTAATCAAGCAAGGCGAAGATGGTGCTCTTGTGGAGCGAAAGTCTACTATGACTAATGATGAATGAAATACTCTTGATAAGAAGGCCTTATCATCGATCCGTTTATGTCTCACAGATGAGTTTCTCTACAATGTCATGAGGGAGAAAGTTGTGGCTAAGTTATGGGCGAAGTTAGAGGATGTTTATGCGAAAAAATCCTCTGAAAATCGCCTACACTTGAAGCGGTAGTGGTATAACTTCAAGATGACAAAGGGTGGAGATCTGGAGGCTCACATCAGCAATTTTAATAAATTAGTTTGCAAATTACTGGATATGGAGGAAATGATGAAAGATGAAGAACAAGAATGTATGTTGCTGAATTCTCTTCCGGCGTCGTATGAGTCATTCAAAGACACCATGTGCAGCATGAATAAAACCCTTAGTGTGGACACCGTTATCTCAGTCCTTCAAGGGAAGGCTATGAGAAAGCTAAACGGCGACATGGGGATATCTTCTGACGCACTGTTTACAATGGGTAGAAATTCTGAACAAGGTACGGGTTCTTCAGGTTATAGATCCAAATCAAAGGGAAAGGGTAAAGGAAAGGTAAAGTGCTAGAATTGTGGGAAGGAATGACATGTGAAGAAGGATTGTGAAAATCTTAAATCGAAGAGAGAAGATTTTGAGGCTTCGTACAGGGAGGCCAATGTTGCCATGTCAGATGGATCGAGTAGATGTGATGGTGATGTTTTGTCTGTATCTATGATCAAACGGTCATACGATGATCGTAAGGACGAGTGGATGCTAGACACAGGGGCATCTTTTCACATAACTCCTCATCGGAGTTGGTTCGCCAGCTACAAGGCGTGCGATGGTAGACAGGTGTTTATGGGCAATGGCTTTGCCTGTAATGTTGTGGCTGATGGTACGGTGCGCATCAGGATGTTTGATGGGGTGGAGCGCACCCTGACTGATGTCAAGCACGTTCCTGATTTGAAGCAGAATCTGATTTCTCTTGGTTGCTTGAGGCAAAAGGATGCAAGTACACAGGTATTGATAGTACTCTTAAGGTATCTATGGGGGCACGAGTAATCATGAAAGCGCAACGACTCGGTAACTTGTACAGGTTGATCGGGAGCACTTCAAAAGGTGGAGTTGCAGTGGATGTAGCAGATTCCACCTCTGCACGTGTGTGGCATGCTAGGCATGGCCACATGAGTGAGCAGGGCAGGAAGGCTGAGATGTGCGAATAGGGATACAGAGTAGGTGGAGCAGCCACCTGTGAGAAGAATCACATGGCATGATCGCAGGATATCGGCGAGGTACATAGACGACTCCAATATCGCAGGGGATTCATCTTCTATTCAGATGGCTCTAGGTGAGCCTAGTGCTGAGAAGTGTAAGGTGATTATGGGCGATAAGATGGATTCGTTGTACCAGACCGACATATGAGAGCTGGTGGAGTTTCCAGTGGGCCAAAGAGCGGTTGGATGCAGGTGGATCTTCAGGAAGATACAGTATAGATACAGGGCGAGGTTAGTAACGAAGGGTTATGCTCAGAGAGAAGGGATCGGCTTCTCGGAGATATTCACGTCGATGGTATAGCAGGTGTCTATTAGATTCGTGATCGACGCTGGTTGGCCAATGTGATCTTGAGTTGGAAGGATGGATGTGGAATTTGCACTTCTGTAAGGGAAAGTGAAGAGCAGATCTACATGAAGCAACTAGAGCGGTTCAAAGTTAAAGGGGCTGAGAAAAGACTTTGCAGGAGATCGTGGTTTAACCTGTCGCCTAGGCAGTGGTTTGATTCATTCATGGTAAGTCAAGAATTGATGACATGTAAATCGTCAATTATGACATATCTGAAATCAATGTACTGAAGACTCGGTTAAGTGGGACATTTAGGATGAAGGATCGGGGGGCTGCAAAGATGGTTCTCAGCGTTGAGACTGAAAGAAAAGTAGGCTTTGGTAATCACAGGAGGAATACCTTGTGTGTAGGTATTGATCAAGGAGGTGATGGACCATATAAAGCCAAAGAGCGTTCCCTACGCGTCTCTCCTCAAGTTTTCCTCAGGACATGTCCCAAAATAGATGAGGAAAAGTAGGATATCTCATGAGCCTTATTCGAATGCGGTTGGCAGTGTATGTCATGGTCTGGATTAGACCGGTTATTTCACAGGTTATCAGTATTGTGAACAAGTACCCCGACAAGCAATATTGGGTAACGGTGAGATGGTAAGAAGACTACGTCTTTTCTTTTGCGAAGATAGGAGCAAAGGTGGTTAAGCATGTGGATTTAAATTTGGCAGAAATGATCAACAAGAATGTTCCTGCAGAGAAGTTCAAGTTCTATGCAACTTCTCTAGGCTTGGCGATGGTGTAAAAGAAGGACGGAGTGTGCAAGAGAAGCTATGATGTGATGCAGAAATAAAAGAAGAGGACAAGAAGCTACACTGATGAAGATTGAAGACATGGTGGAGATTGTTATGGATAGATGTCTTAAATCTGTCTGGTGGTTTATCAATGATATCGACAGGGCTTTAAACGAGATCGACAGATGTCTTAAAACTGTCTGTTGGTCTGTCGATGATATCGACAGGGTCTCGATGCCATCGATAATTCACAGTATTTTTCACCCCTGGTCGCTGGACAATTTTGGTCCTATTTCGATATCATCGAAGTACCGTCGATGATATCGAAGCTGTCATCGAGAGACCTTTGATGATATCGAAGATGTTACGCAGATTTTCTGCAGAAACGCAGATTTTGCGATTTTTGTTTCCTATTCCGAGTCTACTTCTTTCTAAACTTATATAAAGGGGTGTATGCGGGATTGGGATGTATGCTAAGGCTTTCTAAAGGAGTTCCAAGGGTTCCTAAAAGGATTTTAGAGTTTCTAAAGGGTGTAGCAAGGGTGAGATTCGAGGTTGTTTGAATCGGGTAAGTCCACTCTCTTTGTAATTTCTATTTTCATAGTGGAGATCTGTTGCTTTGTGCCGTGGTTTTTTCCTGTAAGGGTTTTTCACGTTAAATTTGTGTTCTCTTGTGTGTGCTTGGTGTCATTGGATTGCTATCCTAGATCTAGATCTGTGTGATTCTGCAGGTCAAAATCCCCAACACATACATGTAAACCATTAATTGCGAAGTACTCGTCAATCCCTTCAAAACAAGTGGTTACTTGTCTAGAACAAAAATCGAAGGATTGAAATCTTGGACGTCAAAGTTGGTGTATCACTACACATTTGGACAACATGTGCGGTAATAACGATTTGACATTGTGGCCCATTTTTCAACATATTTATAAATTCCTTTCATGACGTGGAGTGCACATCTTGTAGTACTCATAGATTGCTTTAAAAAAAGTGGTCACATGTCCTAAGCGGAGATCAAAGCACGGATATTTTATACGTCGAAGTTGATGTATTGCTACACATCAGGGCCATATATGTGGTAATAACGATTTGCCTTTATAACTCAGTTTTTAAGGTGTCTCTAGACTTATTTCGCTAAGTGGACCGTGGATAGATTCAAAACAAATAGTCACATATCCCAAACGGAAATTAGAGCACTAATATCTTATATGTCAAATTTAGTGTGTCACTGCTCATAGCCCACATGTGCGGTAATAATGATTTGACTTTATGGCTGAGTTTCCGATGTATTTTTAGTCTCATTTTGAGATGTGGACTGCACATCTTGCAATACTCATTTATAGATTCAAAATAAATAGTTGCACATCCTGAATAGAAATATGAGTGTTGAGATATCGGATGTACAAAATTATGCGTCATCACACACGTTAACAATTTTTTAAAATGTGAAATCCGACATCAATTGTTTGTCCCATTCTTTGACATTTTTTATCTCCTTTGGGAGATATTAGCATTCCATGACGTCCAGTACTTAGAGCTTTATGAAATCAAGAGGTCGGTCGTCCAGATCAGGGTATAGATCGCAACAGAAATGGATGTTTAAGATGCCATATCTGGATATTTAAGATGCCATATTCCTTTGGTGGACCACATTTCCTCATTTGTTGATCGAATTTGGATAAAAATTTATCTAAGTGGGTCTCTCGATATGTTCTTTGAGATGATCTGGTCAGATTGGACCATGCCTAACCAAATACAGCCAGATGAGATCGTGATATATATATATATATATATATATATATATATATATATATATATATATGTTTCAATTCAGACCAGAATGGCTGAAAATCATTTTCTAGCCTAATGAATACCCATTGAACACATCTGAAGGTTTGAAATGTTTAGATGGCGGTCCAATCAAGGAGACGTAAGCTATGAACATTTAGGATTGGTGCATGGTGAGATCAAAAGATTACCTATCACAATAAGCCTATATTCAGGCCCAATATTCGGGTAGTCTTGATTAGCATAGCACACCTACTAAATATTGGAGTCATTCATGAGATATCTTATGCGGATCTCACATGCGTATCCAACTGACTTTGGATATCTCCTTACCCACAATTAGCCATTGAACTTCCTAAAATACGAAAGGGTTAAAACTTATAAATTTTGTCACATTCTTTTACTGGAATGGAGAAAAGGAAAAGGGATTTTGACCATACTGACCTCGAAGTTTGGGCAAATTACCTAGAAAGCTACGACATTCCATATATCCCAAGAGTAGCCTTCCGACAAGCTTCCAAAAATTACTTGGACCAAAATGCCCTTATCCTTGTTTCAATAGTTGTATGGTTTTCTAGTGAATAAGAAGTTATGTCGTATTTAATGCCAAGAAAGTGATGTGTATGAAACCCTTTTTTGTGCGTGGGCAAGGATCAAACTCGTGGAGCCCACATTGATGTATGTGTATAATCCATGCCGCCCATCCTTTTTGCTGTGACATTTTAGGGCTAGGGCCCAAATATCAGCCTGATCTAGAGCTCGTGTGGGTCACATAATAGAAAAAAATCGTAATAATGGAACCCACTATTGAAACTGTAACGACCTGAAAATTTCCGTACCTTGGGTCGAGTACCACCTCGACCAGAAATCACGTAGGATTAAATCCTTTAGAAATTTAACAAAGTTAACTAAGTACTAAACTCAATTAGCTATGAAATCCGTTAGGATCGCTTTAAATACGATCTGCAAGACCCAAAAGTTGCAGAATCATTGACGCTAGGTTACCCTAAAGTTTAGAATCAAACTCATTTCCCGTCTGCTCTCGGGAATGAAACGAAACTTCATATTAGTCTAGATCGCACATCGGGATTCGATTAACCCGAAGTTAAGGAACTAGGACCGCCCCACCGGGCTTAACAATCATCTCAAAAATCGGCCTTATCCGACATTCCACGGCCATTCGTTTGAATCGGAGCGAGGTAGTGTGAAAAAAACACTATTCACAAGCCGAAATAAATATCCGGAATAGTGATCGGCATCGTTCGTTGACGCGTCGTATTAAGCAACCCGACCGTCGAATCGACCAAATTACACCCTCGGATTAAGAAAAATTTCAGAACATTTACATGTACTCGGAATTTCGATCGTGGCCCACCGACCGTCGGGCGAAAGTGGTCCGCCATGTACGATCTCGCGTATCCGAATGAGTCAAAAACGTAATCCCACGTAGATCCATTGGTGGTGAGCTTAAGTCGACGTTTGGTTCAAAAAGGGGCCACGAGAACTTCCCAGCGAAAAAACCTATATAAGCGACTACCTATGAACCTAAGTCTGTTTTCGTAATGTTTGAGGCTATAAAAGGGGCTTAGAGCAGCCCCTCTCACAGCCATACGAATTTTGGTGGAAACCCTAGAAAGAGAGAGAGAAAAAGAGAGAAGGACTTGGAGATCGTCGCCGATCTTCCTCCACTACCTTTGGATTGCTACACGGCCTACACCGCCTTATTCTCGGCGTTTTCCGGTGTTTTCCGCCTCATTTGAAGGTAAGAAAACCTAACCCTAGGTCGATTTGATGTGGAATTGAGGTAGGGTGTATCACTAACCGATTCCGCTCTTTAGGCTAAAATGACAACCAGACGGAAGATCCATCACCCTTTGATTTATTCCGTTTCCAAAGGCAAAGGTGAGGACTTTAAGTGTATAAGTTACGGTTTTCAACGCTTTCAATGTCGGGTAATGGTAGATTCATGATCGCTTGCAATTGCACATGTACAAAGTGCTTTCCGTTTCTGTTTTGATTAGCGGTGTGAAATATGGAATTTCACATATTCTCGGTATATAGAAATACCGTATACGTATTTTTTTTGGATAATTGCTTGACATGTTTATTTAATGTTTAATTATATAACATATGAATAAAATACTAGTTTGGCTGTAAAGAGATCGCCAAAATATATGTTCCTTTGTAAATGTGCCGTATGTTGAAAATACGTATTGTAGAAATACCGTATACGTATTTCTTTTGGAATAATGTTGGACATATGTATTTAATGTATGATTATACAATACATGATTAAAATACTAGCTTGGCGAAAGGAATCGCCGAAACCTATGTTCCTTTGTAAACACTATGTATGTCGAAATTGGGTATACGTGAAAGTACCCTATACGTATAAAATTTTTGATGTGTTTGCTATGTTTATTTGCTGTATGAATAGGATGCATATGTATAAAATACTAGCTCGGTAAAGGGACAACCCTAGTACCGCCCTAGCATACGTCATGTATGTTGAACCTTTGCATTCCAAGTGTTGGTGAAATCACTTGTGAATGTAAGTGCTTAAGTGTTAGAACCTTAGTTAGGTTTGAGATGGGATTCTCATACCTTAGTGTCACATATGACACTCTCCATGTGGTTGTTCACTCTAACCACTCACCTATGAACTATAAGTATTTGTATCCCTATGTGTATAGTGTTTTATAACATGCTTTATAACATGCTTTACAACATGCTTTACAACATGCCTTATAACATGCTATACTTCATGCTTTATAATACATGCTTTACTCCATGCTTTACTTTATGCTCTACAATTGATTGAGTTTGGGACTATGTCATAGTCCACACATTTGTACCAGACTCTTGTTGTGTCGAGATTCATATCGCCACGATGGACGTGTTCCATGGCGAACCCGAGTCGTACTTCGGTTGGCGATAGTGGTTGGCCACACGGAGTGCTTTTGCGCTCCATATCGCTCAACTTGTGGTGCGCTCGAGCTAGTCGTGCTCGTCAAGCAAACCGATATGTGTATATGTATGTTCACCATGTTTGGTCGCATCTTTGCTTGAACCTAGGGTACCAAACTTACGGTGGCAATCCCGTTAACCATGGTACCTCGATCGCTAAGACGCATGAGCCGGACATGGTGGTATGGGACACCGTGGTCGAGCATTTGTCGGCTCTACGCCGGGGTCGTGTGCCTCCCGTAGTGACCATTGCGCAACCAAACTCGTGAGCCGATTATGGTGGTATGGGAAAGTATGTCGATACTTACGGCGAGAGCCGAGTACGGTGAGACCGTGCTCGTGTCGACGGGCGACGAGTAAGGAAGTAGTATCTTCGAGTATACTCAAGTGTCGTGATTGGCGCACGAGTCTTTCACAAGAACTAGAGTATGAGTTGAGCCCAAGACGGTGAGACCCGTACTTGAGCCGGCTAGTGATTGAGCCAGGTACGGTGAGATATGTACTTGAGCCGACGGCCGACAATTGAGCCGTATACGGTGAGATCTCGATCCGCGCCGGACGGGTGGCGAGCCCTTTGCGATGCCTTCACTACGCTTCTCAAACCATAATATCGTATGAGATTAGCTAGGATTGACGACCCTAGAATGGATCATGTTTGGGAATTATACAAGGAGGTACCTTAGTTTCCCAATCGCTTGGTTGAAATGGATTAATAAAAACTTGGTAATCATGATCATCATGCACCGCATGTGCTTTGTAGATGTGGCGCACTAAGGGAGTAAAGATTCGCGAACGTAAGATGATGTCGCTTGAGGGTGGTTTGGCAAGGGCATACTGACATCATGTCATATCATTTTGCACTTAACAAGAGTAATTAGAAATGTTTGATTTGTCTTTGCGTTATCATTCTTTGCTTGGTTGATTTGATAACATGTTAACCTATGCTTTATTGTTCCATGAGTTAGCTACTCACTCCCACGTTACGGGACGGTGTTTGCAACACCCACCGGACTGGCCGCAGTGTAGATGGCGCCTGTTCGGGAGCCGAGCTAGACTATGAGGAGGATCGGGAGGAGTTCTCCTTTATGCGATACACTGACGGCCACGCTTAGGCCGGCCGCATCGCTGCATTTATGGGCCTCTTTGAGGATTGTATTTTGATTTTTTGACTTAGAGACAATACATGTATATTGGTACTCAGTTAGTACTCATACTCGAAGTTCACAAAATTTTGATACTTTACATATTTTGAATATAAAATTTTAGTCTTCCGCTTGCCTTTATACAATTGAACTGGAGTATGAATTACTTGTTTTGGTATAATCTCATTCATGTTTATTGCGCTAATCAGACAACATTTAACCATCATTGTGTATGTTGCATAAGTGATGCGTTGGAACTCGGGAGTTGAGTTCATACTCGACCCCGATTTTCGTATAAACTTTCAGGCTAGGACTTTTTGGGGAGTGGTGACAAGGTTGAACGGATCTCCCCATTGTGGGCCTTAGGCTATTGTACCAATGGTTATCCTATCATTTGGTAGTAAAGGAAGTGAACCTGTAACAACCGTGACCCATATAACATGAGAACCATGACCCATATGGGCCCACATTGAAGTATGTGTATAATCCATGCCGCCCATCCTTTTGTCGTGTCATTTTAGGGCTACGACCCATATAACATGACAACCACAACCCATTTCACATGCAAACCACAACCCATATTAATAACTATGATCTATGACAAGCACAACCCATTTAACATGACAACCACGACCCATTTAACATGACAACCACAACCCATATTACATGACAACCACGACCCATATAACATGATAACCACGACCCATATAACATAACAACCACGACCTATGAAAACTATGACCCATATAACATAACAACCACGACTTCATGGGAAACCATGACTCATATAACGTAACAACCACGACCCATGTAACATGATAACCACGACCATAATTACAATACAATATGAATAACAGTTCTCTTCAACGGGCACCCAGTGAGCTGAAAAACTCTGTTGAGAATGTCTTCTTTTAGCCTGACTAAAAACTTTGTTGAGAAGGTCAGGCTTAAACAAAACATTCTCAACAGAGTTTTTCAACTCGCTGGGTGCCCGTTGAAGAGAACTGTTATTCATATTGTATTGTAATTATGGTCATGGTTGTCATGTTATATGGGTCGTGGTTGTTACGTTATATGGGTCGTGGTTTCCCATAGAGTCGTGGTTGTTATATTATATGAGTCGTGGTTGTCATGTAATATGGGCCAGCGACTCCATGGAAATTCTTAACAGAATTTTTCATCTCGCTGGGTGCCCATTGAACTTGTGGAGTTGCCGGAGTTCAAAAATTGTCTTCAAAATTTCCTGTGGAGGCCGTTGATCTGCATGAAGATCATTAACATCCCTGAGGAAAGGGAAGGGATCACCCATAAAGGAAGAACGCGAGAAGGACTCGATGGCTTCTTCGAATATCACCTCCATTATTTTAATTGAAAGAGCAAAGAAATCCATGATTGCTTAAGGTGTTGTAATAAGGATTCTGGTTCGATTGGCTTGTGAAAGTAATTTGAAACCTAAGTACCATTTTTATAGGCTGGTCAATCAATGGTTAAGGCGTTGATTCTAAAGGGTGGCGCTGATTCTGAATGGATTACAGGGAAGTAGCGACATTAATGCGATTTCCTAAAAAAGAATATGGCGCTGATTTCAAAGGGTTGCGCTGATTCCGAAGGGTCGTGGTTATGACGAACAATGGGTCGTGGTTGTAATACATACTGGGTCCCACGACCCAGTGTGTATGACAACCACAACCCTGTCGTGTGATCGTGGTTAACGTGCACATTGGATTGTAATTTTTATCCACGTTGGATTATGGTTGTCATCCAACGTTGGATCATGGATCGGGGGAAAACGGATTGGCAACCACGACCCGTATAACATGAAAACCACGACCCGTATAACATGAAAACCACGACCCATATAACATGAGAACCAAGACCCATATCACATGAAAACCATGACACATATAACATGAGAACCACGACCCATATAACACGAGAGCTACGACCCATATAACATGAGAACCACGACCCATGTTATATGGATCTTCTCAACAGAGTTTTTCAGCTCGCTGGGTGCCCGTTAAAGAGAACTGTTCTTCGTATTATATTGGGTCGTGGTTGTCAGCTAATTTCCTGTAGTGTGTTCCACCTTAGATTTATATCCGTCTCATTTTTGGGATCAAACCCTAAAATGATCAGTAAAAAATAGATGAACGGTATTTTGACCAGAGAAATGAGAGTGCAGCTTTAGAAAATTATAGTAGTTGCGAGGAGAGTTTTACACCATCCTTTACAAGTAAAAGAAAACACTCTTCAAAGGTAATAACCAGCGATGATGAAAGTGAGGAGGATAATAATATCCTCATTTGCAAACTTAAGTGGAAGAAACTTGCAGAGTTGTTTGATAGTACTGAAAAACCATCAAAATCTCCCATGAATCAATATTGTGCAGTTCTAAGCTTCTCTTCTGGCAGTGACTGTGTTATATGGGTCGTGGTTATCATATTATATAAATTGTAGTTGTCATGGATCGTAGTTGTCATGTTAAAAGGGTCGTGGTTTTCATATTATGTGGGTTGTGGTTTACATGGGTCGTAGTTGCCATGTTGCATGGGTCATGGTTGTCATATTATATGGGTTGTGGTTGTCATGTTATATGGGCTGTAGTTGTCATTGATCGTAGTTATCATGTTATATGGGTCATGGTTGTCATGTTATATGGGTCGCGATTGTTGCATGTTCACCACGACCCATATAACATGATAACTACGACCCATGACAACCATGACCCATATAACATGACAACCACGACCCATACCTCATGACAATCACGACCTATACCGCATTACAACCACCTGATGCGACCTATGCTACTATACAGATATCATTTGCACGATATCTACATATGTCATGTACAAACTTTGATGGACGGTAAGGATCTTACAACCATGATCCTTACCACATTACAACCACGACCCTCGTGGTTGTCATGTTATAGAGGTCATGGTTCTCATTTCCTGCTCCTAGATTACATGACAACCACGACCCATACATGTACATAAGATCCTTACCGTCCATCAAAGTTAGAAAAGTAACGTGCCCTTCCGTACCAAAGCTAGCCTGGCATTTTTTGAATATGAGATGATTATTGATAGACTGCAGGAGCAGGAAATGCAAGCTATATGGGTCATGGTTGTCATGAGGTAGGGGTCGTGGTTGTCATGTTATACGGGTCGTGGTTGTCATGTTATATGGGTCGTAGTTGTCATATGGGTCGTGGTTTGCATGGGTCATAGTTGTCATGTTATATGGGTCATGGTTGTCATGTTGCCTGGATCGTGGTTGTAGTTTTCAACGTGTTCACTTCCTTTTCTATCAAACCATTGGTACCATAACTTAAGGCCCACAATGGGGTGATTCGATCCATCCGCCCTGTCAGCTAGCTCGTTGTGGGTCCAAAAAAATCCTGACTTGGGCAGTATCCACCTTGTCGGCTGATATTTGGGCCTTACCCCTAAAATGACAGGGTAAAAAGGATGGGCGACATGGATTATGGACGGCGTGGATGCCTTACTCCTAAAATGACATGGTATAGATTATGGATAGCATGGATGTCTTACCCCTAAAATGACACGACAAAAAGGATGGGCGGCATGGATTATAGATGGCATGGATGAAACACATAAGCACTGAGCACCAGTCATTGCTTGGTAGCGGGGGAAGTAGCCAATCCATCACTTTCTTTGGAGAGTAGCTACTCCATCTCTCCAAGACCGTACTGAACCAAGGATAGGGGCATTTTCGTCCGAAACAATATTCAAAGCTTGTCAAAAGGCCACTCTTAGGATATTTGAAAGGTTGAATCTTATTAGGTAATTTGCCCAAACTTCGAAGTCAGTACAGTCAAAATCCCAAAGGAAAATATTAAAATTTTATTAAACTTGGCATATGTGTGCTAAATTTAGAAATATGGCAATAACAAGTTGCATCCCATACTCTATAAAAGATAGAAATTGAGACAATATGGGTAAATATAAAAAGTTGTCAATTTTCATATATTCTATGGTTCATGTTTATGAAACAAGTTTTTATGGAAAAAAAAAAGGTATTTATTTTTAGATATTAGAACTCTATTCAAATAAATTACCAAATAAAATTTTCAGTACTTTTAAGTAATAAAATTTAGCACTCTAAGCTTTTAACACTTAAATTAATTTTCATACCTTATTTTCAGTTTATCAAATGGCACCTTAGTTTTATAGTCGGATAGGAAGTGGAGTTGTACCCATAACCAAGCTCACCAACTCTTTATATTCCTTCCTTAATCGTAAATGACTATAAATAGGTAATGATTATTTACTTTTGTAATTGTGTAATGACATCACTTACATTTAATTATAATAATGATTTTGCTATGTTGTTTGTTTCATCCAAAAATAATAATAGTTTTATGGAGTGAAAATGTGATGATTACAATTTACTTTAACTGCTTACTTTGCAAGTGTATCTAACTCTTATTTACAGGCCATAACTCCTGTTTACAGAGATACTAGAAATGATAATGATGTCTCATTTACTTTACATTTTGTAGGGAATTGGATGAAATTGGAAAACTAAATAGGCCCTTAAATCTTACTTAAAAGTATGGTACTTCATAGCTCCTTCTATTGTGCAACCACATTATTATGGGCCTGATCAAATGCTCTTTTAGATTATCCAAATGTCCAAATCCCTTGTTTGGAAATAAAGACCATTCATCAGCCACCTTTAAGTCAAACAATGAAACAAACATGGACCTATAAAATTAACAAACACTCTTAGGCCTTAAAGCCCGCACTAAAAGGGGCCTCAAGCCACGTATGCTTATTACATAAGAGGAAGTGGATTGCATCCTACTCCCACCCGGACAATAATGTATGGGTTTTATTTATGCAATTTATCTATTTTTTTCAGATCATTTTAAGGTATATGCCCAAAAATGAGGTGGATCTAAAACTTAAGTGGACCACACCATGCGAAGCAATAGTGATACTAACAACCACCATTGAAACCTTCTTATATGCCAGTGTAATATTTATTTGCCATCCCACCTGTTCACAAGATAACATAGACTTAGACGAAGAGAAAACACGAATTTCAACTTGGTCCAAAACTTCCACGGCTCCCAATGAGTTGTTAATTGTGGGAGTTTAATCCCTGTGGTTCACTTGAGCCTCGGATATATCTCATTTTTAGGTTTGTACCCTAAATGATCGGGCGAAAATGGATGAACGGTATTGATAAAACCCATCCATCACAGTGGTCCCCACATAGCCCTACCTGGATAGATTATTGTCCAGGCGGTGGCAGGACACAATCCAGTTCCTGCGTAAAAAGCACCCCATCAAATAAGGCTCATAGCCGGCGTTGCTTTACTGTATCTTGGAGCATGTAGTCTTTTTAAAAGTTCAGTTGAAAACAAGCTACGACGGCAACGCAAGCCTTTCCTGATCCCAGATCTCACACGCATGCTGTCCAATCGCGGTAACCCCACGCGCGGTATCACGCGGGGCACGCATTCTCTACCGGGAGCGGATTAAGTGCAGCCACGGCCTTACCCAAGATGGTGCGGCCCTTACTGTGGGGTCCACCTTAGTATATATGTTCTATATCGGCTCCGTTCATCCGTTTTCTCATATCATTTTAGGGTATGAGTCCAAAAATGAAGCAGGTACAATTATCAGCTGAACCATACCATAGGATAGAGTAGTGATTGATTATTAATAGACTACAAAAATTTTTGGATTAAGCTGATATTTGTTTTTCCCATCATCCAAGTTTATGTGATCTCTTCTACAGGTTGGATGGAAATTAATCATTAGGGAAATATAACAGTGGGCCCTATTAAATTTATAATGGTAGGGCGTACAGTCACAAACTTTTCTCATAGTATGGTTCACCTTACATTTGGATCTTCTTTATTTTTGGGCTCATGTCCTGACGTGATATTAAAAAATGTATAGACAATGTAGATATAAATACATACACCAAGGTCGGCGGCTCGCACCATCTTAGGTGATGCTAGGGCTGGGGGGCCAACCTTGATGGATGGGTAGTATATCCACATTGTCCACCCGTTTTCCAGCTCATTTTAGTATATGATCAGAAAAAACGAAGTAACTACAAATCTTAGGTGGACCACACTAGAGGAAAGGGTGGTGATTGAATATTTACTATTAAAACTTCATAAAGCCCACAATAATGTTTATTTGTCATCCAATCTGTTGATAAGGTCACACAAAACTGGATGAAGGGAAGAAACAAATATCAGCTTGATCCAAAACGTTTTTGGCCCACGAGAAGTTTTTAATGGTCATTCACCATTGTTTCCCGTAGTGTGGTCCGCTTGAGATCTGGATCAGCTTCATTTTTATATCATGCTTTAAAATATAATCTGAAAAAAACGGTTGGACAGTGCGGATATAATTCACATACATCAAGGTGGGCCCCACAGTCAGGCCTCACACACACCACCACACACTCACGCCGTTATTCCAACTCTACCCATCACGATCTAAACAGTCTCTTGATCCACCAACCCGTAAGTTTGAGATCCGTGATTACTGATCCAGACCCTTCATCAAAGGGTATTCAGTACCAACACTAGATGGATCATGGTCAAAGATCTTGGAAGCTCCTGACCGTTAGATAAGTGGTTCAGAAATAGACGGTTGAGTCTGAAAAAAAAAAAAAGTAAATATGAAACGCATAGGATCGTCCAATCTGAAAGAAATCCGGGAATACCCTGTCAACCATGCGGATAATTGGAAAAACGGACTGGATCATAATCAGATGATGGATCTGGATTCTCACACAAGGAAAATAGATGGTTGAAAAGATCCGATTAACATGCCCACGTTCACTGTACACAGTTGGGCCATTGGTGGCTGCATGGGCTTGACTTGCATGGAAGGGCACGCCCTGGGAATGTGCACACGCAGGAAGGGGAAGAGTACAGTGAGTTGACTCGAGTTTGCGAGAAGCTGCAGCGCGGTTCTCACGGTCACGTGCAATTTCTCACGTCAAAATCGCGAGTTACGTACCGTGCATGGTGAGAGCAGAGGCATGGAAGAGCGGATCCGAGCTAGAATCACGTGCGTAAAGCCCCTCCTAAACGGGGCGGAATTTGATTAGACGATGGGCCCGATGGAATACGGAAGCCAACCATACCGACGTGACCAGACTAGGTGGGCCCACCGTGATGTAAGTGCTTTATCTACACCGTCCATCCGTTTTCCCAGCTCATTTTAAAGGATGAGCTCAAAACTGAAGCATATCCAATGCTGCAGTGTACTACACCACAAGGAACATTGGGGATTAAATGCCGACCGTTGAAAATTTTCTTTGGGGGCTATAGATTAAGCTGATTTTTCTGTTTTCCCTTCGTCTAAGTTTGGGTGACCCATGAACAGCCTTCATATCTAAGTTTGGGTGACCTAATGAGCAGATTGCATGGTAAATAAACATTGGCCTAAAAAGGTTTCAACGGTGAACGCCATTATCCCACAGTTTCTGCAGTGCGGTTCTGTTGAGCTTTGGATGTGCTTCCATTATGGGCTCGTGCTCCAAAACTAGAGTGGAATGTGAACCGAGTTACCTTGGTTAACTCGCTTGACTGGACGTAAAAAAGTTGGATTCGACCCGCACGAAACTGGTTTCGAGCCAAGTCGAGTTGATATTTTGGAGCTCAAAAATATTTCAACCCGAATCCCAGCTAAGCCGAACTCAACTCGACTTGGGTCAGAACCTGACTCAAACTTGACTTGGTTCCAATCTATTCGATTAGGATCGAGTTCACTTAGTGTAATATATTTTGAATATAATTATATATTTAAATAAATTATATATTATATATATTAAAAACTATAAAACCTAAACTTAACTCAAAGGCTCAAATTTGAAAGATCGAGCTCACGCTTAGATCAAACTTGACTCGAGCTGGCCCAAGCTGCTAATTGAGTTGAGCCGAGCTAGGCCAAGCTTAACTGATCAATTCGACTCATGTACAACTCGACTTCAAACAGCTAGAAAATAGACTGACGACGTGGATAAAGACATTCATCACAATGGGGCCCCCATAGAGTTCAATCACTAGGGATGTTGATAGTGTTGGGTCATTACCCAATTCGCTTAGGTCAGGTGCGACCGAACAATTTCTAAACCGTCGGAGTTTAGGTGAGTCCCGGTCAAAGCTTAGTAGTGAGTCCCTGACCATAGGGGCCACCTTGATGTATGCTCTTTATATCTACTCCATTCATCTATTTTTCGAACTCATTTTAAGGCAAGTCCAAAAATGAAGCAGTGGACCACAGGAAAGGAAAAAATGGTCATGGACCATTAAAAACTTCTAATGGGCTACAGAAGTCTTGAGTGAAGCTGGTATTTGTGTTTTCCCTTCACGCACGTCTTTAACATATTGGATGGCAAATAGACATTACAATGGACCCAAGTAAACTTTTAATGGCAGGAGTTCAATGACCCCTATTTCATGTGGTGTATTCCACTTGAGATTTGCATCTACTTCATTTTTGAAACTGTACCTTGAAACGAGCATGAAAAACTGACAGACGGAGCAGATATACCACACATTCATTAAGGTAGACCTCAGGGCCACTTAGTTGTTACCCAAACTCACATAATCCATGTTCCTTTCGAGCATGCTTTACATAGGCTCATCTCTAATAGAAGCTTACTTCCAATCAAATCTCATCATGTACGTCAATACAAGCAGGTAGTACACAATCTGCATCCAGGCGTAAAACACTTGGTCTGTGGGATTGAATGGTATGAAATTGTATTTCCTGCATTGTAATTGATGTTGTAGCACCTACATTAAATGCAATGTGTAATGATGTGACCCAATTAGATTGCAACAAACAGGATTTTCTTGGTTGTTCCAAGAAAAGGATCTGAATTCTTGTATTGAATGGGATTAATTGTAACACCCCGTTTCCATAAACCAGAATGTTAACCTTTAAAAATAGTCCAACTTTACATTTTTTTTTTCCTTTTATTTTCCTTTTTCATATTTACCAATTTAGCGGAAGAGAAACAAATCAAACATAATGGGAAGTCCAAATATACATATCCACATATTCAAGTGGTTGCCCGAAGGCTTATATAAATCAATGTTTCAATGCTTACAATTACAGGAATTACACAATTTAGTATATGAAACTGAATAATATGCAGTTAGGCTTGAGCTGCATGATCACACATCTTCTCTTGAGCAGATACAACCATGTATCCCTGATATTTGTACTCGACTCCTTATCCATCTGAACATGAGTATTATTTAAACCACATGCACTATCTGTACAGTTATATATTTTCAAATAATGAGTGACCAGCTTAGTGTAAGTTCCCCTCAAGATTATACACTATTGCATTAGTTAAATATAGTTAAAAACAAGCAGATATAGCAGTTCATATCATACGAAACATTTGAGAAGTCTTGTTAAAATGTATGAATGCATGCACATGCTCATAAGCATAGAGATGCACAACCAGCTGACAAAAAAGTCACCTAAGAAAAACTAGCCACCCGAAAAAGTACTCAAAGGTACGCCCTAAGGAGAAGTAGTCACCCGGAAAAGACCATACAACCAAGACACTCAAGGTAAACTAGCCTCCCGAAAAAGTACTCTAAAGTACGCCCTAAGAAGAATTAGACACTCAGAAAAGTCCGCATGACATGAAATGCATGATTAGTCCAACCGTTATTATTCTCATTTCAAATAGTCATTTTAAGAAAGCTCGAAAGTCACTGTGGGGGGCTTAGCACTCAGCATAGGCCGACAGCTTAGGCATAGTGTCACATACCACTATCCTCGACTCATGAGACTCCAACAATAGAATGTTTATTGGTAACTTTTTCAACTAGTGGTCAATCATAGTTTAACAAGTGGGACTTACCATCGCAAAGTTATACGAAAATAATTCACCAAGCCACGTAGGGAAAATATCCAATCAAAGCCACATGGGTCAAATATTAAACCAAAGTCACATAAGGCAATATTAAATTGAAGCCTCATAGAGCAAATCATCCATCAAAGGATGCAATAAAAAGATATTATCCGCAAAAGACACATAGGCACAAACGATACACAAGATGGTTTGTCCACGATAAAATTCAATTTACTCCAATGCACAAAATGGCTACTACATCGAGGGTTCATTGTAATTACAATGTCACGCCCCAAAATTTGGTGCCCAAGTTGGCCAAACCCAACTTTGAATCCCAGGTCGTGATTAAATTTATAAACATTTTCAACTGTAAATTTAATAAAAACTACATTGCAATAAATCAAATATTTATCCAATACAATGTTTAGACTCACTTTTAAGTTTTTCACTATACATTTTTCTAATATAAATAAAATATCACTATGATTAGATAGACAGTTAAATCGTCACTCCACTTCGTCCCTGACTAATCTCTGAGCCATGAAATACTGTTAATGTGGGTGTGAGCATAACAGCTTGTTGGATCATATCCAACCCAAATATGAAATTTTTATAATTATACTAAATGTATAAATAATGAAAATACTTTATTTAAGTTTCAAAACACAAATTAAATAACCGGATCTTAAAAGATGAGATGAATGTAATACTGAAATTGTAAAGATGCTCTGAATGTCAAACTTTTCATGAATTTAATAAATAAATAAATAAATTAATTAGCCATTATTTCTTACAACACTGTACCCATGTAGATGGCCATGTTGAATTAACGCCCACGCACCGATACCTCATGGGGAGGAACCCATTTATGCATTAGCTGGTCAGACACTGCTCTAGTTGTACCCCTGACATATATTCTCGCACACAATTATACTCACACGTCATATACAAAGGATACTTCAAAGGATCAAGTCGGTTCTAGGGTCTTTCATCCAAGGGACACAATCGCCCTACTTGATGACTTTAGAGTCTTTCGCTCAAGGGACACAATCGCCCTACCTACTTATGCCTTTTAGGGATATTCCCATGGCAACGCACCCGCATTCAAACCTTCATTCTTAATTAAAAATAAATATGTATATGATATGAGTGACCACCATCCATTCAAATCGGAATTATTGAATATGTAACTTATTGCAGGTCAGTAACAAACTACATAGCATTCATCACATATTTTTCATTATTATCAAATTATGCATAAAAGTCGTTGTAAGGTTTAACAACCATTAAATCAAAAATTATTAAAATTAAATAATTAAAATTTTAATTTCTAAAATTTATCATACCATTTTCCTGAAGATTTGTTCGAACGTACAATGGTGCGTAGAAAAAGTGGATTACAACACGAATCTCTTAAAAGACAACATAAAAAATCTTAAAATAAATAAAGAATCCAAAATTTTCATATTTAAATAATTAATTTAAAGTCAGTAAGGTTTGCTCGATTTTAAAATATATATAAAAAAAAAGACCCTAAAATTTTAGGATTTCAATACGGCGCCGTTTTAATCGCATAGGATTATCGATATAATTTTTGGAATAGTTATCAACTTGAATTACAAGATTTCTTCATGATTTATTTTATAATATAAATTATTTAATTTTTCAAGTATGCTAAACCTAAGAATTTATAAAATATTAATTTAATCTGAATTCCTATATTATTAATTGATGGTAATTTAATTTCTTAAATTTAAAGTTGAAAGAAAATAATGAGAATTAATGCTTAACTTTGTAATAGAGATAATCCTCGATTATAAATTCAGAATTAATTTTTAATATAACTTAATAATTAATTTATCAAAATTAATATTTTATTTTTATTTAAATTAAAATTAAAATTTCTTTATAAAATTGTAAATCATTAAAGAGTAGGAACTCCTAAAAGTAACCAAAATTAAATCCGAAATCCAAATAAATTAATGTATGATTTAGATTTAACAATTCTAATTTAATTAATTTAGTAATACGTTAATAAAGTTTGACTATTTTATAATAATTATTTACTTCCTTTTAATAAATTAAAGAAAAATATCTACTAAATATATTAATCAGATTTTCTCTCTACTTATTTCAAACCCTAATAGTTGAATTAAGAGAGATATTAATAAATCTTAATTCAATATCCTCTATTAGTACACTTTTGTCTATTATGATTAGGTACATATATTGAAACTCTATACTAATCACTAATTTTCAAGATTTAAAAGCTGATTGATTAAATCTTAATTTATTAATATTAGAATAAATTATTATCTGTTTTTTTAATTTAGAATTAATTTCAAAATTAAAATTTTTCTAATCAAAATTAATTTTATAATACCTAAAATTCATAATCAAACCCTAAAGTTCATAATTTAATTAAATTACTATTAATCAAACTAAGTTAAACAATATTGAAGTAAATTAATGTTTAAATTACTTAATCGTACATTAATATTCTTAAACTAAAATTTTACCTAATTTATCTTTAGCTAAATAAGCTATTTAAAATTATTAAGTTTGGACTTTAATTTTTATTAAAATTTACCTAATGTTGATGCAAAAATTTGGTTAGACACTTTCTGGACCTGTTTACCTGCACAAAGAATGGACAAAGAAGACTCTGGCTAGAGCAGGGGACCCTCCAATGCCTAAGTCAGGACAGGATTTGGGTCTAGTTGATTATCGAGGGTTTAAGACTAAAGATAGTGTGTACCTCTCACCATTATAGATTCTCCTATTTATAGTTGAGGAGAGGATGTGACATAGATGAGATCTCCCTATTAAATAAGAAGATCCCCAGAAATCCCCAGAGAGGATCTCGGGATCACGATTATATCACGGATAAATCCCGTGATCTCCGGAGAGGATCTCGAACCAATCTTCCTTAGATAAGGTCGGACCATTCGGAAATGGCGTATAGATGCAGTTGGAGACAGCGTAATTGGACTGACTTCTGATTGAGGTCAGACCAAGGAAATGGCTGCACGTTGGGGACGTGCTGAGTATTGTCCAGGGACATGAGGGAGCTCATCCACATATGCCGATCAAAGTGATGGCCTTCCATTTATAAAGGTCTTTATGATGCAAAATTTCTGTGGTCTTTACTTCTTCATGAGTTCTGATAGCCTCTTTCCATTGCTTATACATAGGTTTGTCGATCTCCCAATCTAGAGAGAAGTAGGAGATCTAGGCCATGCCAACCTTGAGTGTCGACCTTGAGGTACAGACCTTAAGGGCCGACCTTGAGGTTCCGACCTTGATGTGCCAACCTAGGTCATACCGACCCACCTGCTTAATCAGGAGGCTGGGCTTCCTCAAGGTTTGTAGTACTTGTGCCATCGAACTCGTTCTCATCCCTTGGGTTTTGGAACCGTTTATTGAGTTGGATATGTGGGTTTCTGACCTGACCTTTCTTCTGTGAGTCGGGCCATTTTCCCCATAACAGTAAGCCCCCTACTTCCAAGTCGGTAGAACAGGCTTGAGAAGTGGGTCAGATTATTATTGCTCAAGATGTCGGGTTGTCCCGCTATTAATGTTGAATAAGGCGGTAAGTCCAAATATCGAGGCGTATCAGTAATCATGGTATGGATCCATCGAGGTGGTGTGTCATGGCTCGAGGTCACGTAGGCTGACAGGGCACCTTTTCGACGCCAGGCAAATGAAGCATTGATGCGTGGCCTGACCTCGGTCGTGGAATCATGCAGTGAGTGGGAGTGCGTCGCATGTCAAAACGGGAGAGCCGACAAGCCGCTTTTCGGCCATGCATTAATTAGGGGCAATAAATGCTCGTATATGTAGCTCCCCTATAAAAGGGGATGCCCTAATCGTCGGGTGGGGTCATTCGCCTCCTCGCTTTGTCGAACTGTTTCTTCTTCCTTGGCATCAAGTAAATCCCAACGAATCCATCTCTGGCGAGCATCACAGGCAGCGCTGCTCCTCGGTGAGCTCCATTTTCAACCTATAATGGTGGCGTCAAAGACGACCCGTTGGATCTGAGTCATCGAGCGGGAGGGATACAAGGCCCTCCATAGGACACCCTCTCTCGATTGAGTCTTCTCGGGGATCGAGGGAGGTGATCGCCATCATTTACTGCTGGGTTCGTAATGCCATGGTATAACATTGTTGATCTTCCTATTGGTCTCCCCTGACCAGTCCAGCACTGTGCTCGGTGGGGAATTTCATCGTAAGATGGTATGTCGACACAATAACCCGCAGAGCATTGAGCCAAGGTCGTCCAATAATGGCATTGTAGACGGATGGGCAGTCAACCACTAGAAAATCGATCATGGTTGTTATCTGGTTTTGTCCGTCCCTAGCTGTGAATGGGAGATGGATCGATCCTTCTAGTGTGACTTTGTCTCCTGTGAACCCGAGCAGAGGAGTTTTGACGGTCCAGAGTCGACGTGTCCTACTTCGAGGTGTCCTACTTCCATTTTATTGAACACTTCGGCGAAGATGATATTGGGCGAGCTCCCGGCATCCACCAAAATTTGAAACACTTTTCGGTTAGCTATAGTCATAGTGATATCGTCGTGGGGATGGTAGACTCCTTGGGCGTCCTCTTCAGTGAAGGCTAGATTGCAAGATGTCACCTTCTGCTCTTTCGGGGGTCTGCTGGTGACGAGAAGTTAATGCTCGGAGTTGGAGTGGTCGATACTTCTGGTGTGGGCTCTCCAAGCTCAGTTCGAGTCACCTCCTCCTCCCGTCCCCCCAAAAATGATACGGATATCTCCGATCAGCTCGTTATTGATGGGTTGCTCGGTCTTCGAATCAACTTGTTCCTCTCTCCCGTTGACATATTCTCGGAGGTGTCCCTTGTGGATGAGTACTTCAATCTCTTCCTTAAGGTCAAAACAGTCACTGGTCGAGTGGTCGTAGCCTCGATGGAAATGGCAGTATTTTTGTTTGTGTCTCTTGTCACCATCAGATTTCATCTTGTTCAACCACTTGAGGATCCGTTTATCTCGGATCTCTATGAGGACTTGCTTGGGCGTCCTGTTGAGAGGAGTGTACGAGCCGAATATGTTGTTGGGCCGCTTGCTCGGACGTTGATTCCTTTGTGGCATGTCTTCTTTCATCCTCTTGTTTTCGTTGGCTGAACTGGGTTCTTCCTTAAGCCATTTTTCCTTGGTCGAGCTCCCTTTATTCCGATTAGCCCTCTGTAAGGCAGCAACTTCATCAGCGTTGGAGTACTTTTGAGTTTTATCGAGGAGGTCGGTCATTGTCGTCGGAGGATTTTTGTCAAGCGAAAAGATGAATCTTCCTTCCCCAAGTCCTCCAATTAGGGCAGTCAGGGCAATGTCCTCAGAATGTTTTTGCACCTGCATTGTTTCTAGGTTGAAATGCTTGATGTAATCCTTCAGTAGCTCGCCTTCTTTCTGAACGACATTGAGGAGATGAAAAGCTGATTTAAGGCTTTCTTTCCCCCCAGTGAAGTTGGTGACTAAGGCTTTGTTGAGTTGCACGAAAGAGTCGATCAAGTGCAACTTCAGTTGTCGAACCATTTTCGGGCTGCTCTGTTAGAGTTAATGAAAATGCATGACACATGGCAGCTGTTGATGCACCTTACAATTTCATCCAAGGCCTTAGGATTCCAAATGCTCGGTCGAGTTGGTGGTTCCGGTGTACGGGTGATTTGAGGCATACGGAACCTCAGTGGAATCTGCGCGAGCATGATATCAACTTTGAATGGAGGCTTAGATTCTTCTAGAATCGCCTCTAATGAAGTCGGAGCGTTCGCACGATAGGCCTACCGTATGTCGCCGATCTGGCCTCGCAAGTTGTTCATCTTGACCTCCTAGGGGTCTCCGCTTTGGGCCACAGCCTCAGCGGCTACCTCGGGAGCCTTATCACACTTTTTCCTATCCAACTCATAACAGAGGTCGAAGGCAGCCAGTGTTGCAGTGCCAGAGATGTGAAAAGGTGTCAACCTTCACATTCCGAGCCTTTTGTGCACTTTTGTGAAAGCATGTTCAACGAGGATAAAACAATTGAATAAATAATAATCAATAACATCAAATACAAGATATTTAACATGGAAAACCCTTATGAAAAAAAAAATCACGTCATAAAGCAATAGAGATCCACTACAATTAAAAGCCTTGGGGCCTGTTTGGGCAAACGACTTACCGCGTATTAAAGGGTATTAGGTGGGATAGGATTATAAAATCCCTCCTATTCCATCACTCGGCGTGTTTGGATGGCGATGAACATGGAGGTCTTTCGTCTTCTGATGGATTCGGAGGAAATGGGGAGGGATTGTTGAAATCGTCACCCACTGCTTCAGAGAATAGCTTATTACACACGTGTATAGAGCCCAGTTCATCTATAGGCAAACAAGTGCCAATATGGAGTGCATGTGAAAAATTAGAACTCTCCATGTGGTTGCTAATAAACAGTATATTTCACCTAATGGAAAGATCCGATCTCATACACTCAACCGGGTCACAATGTACAAAAAGAGCTTTTCTTAGCCGTCCATTTGTTTTGTAATCCGTGGCCCACCTTATCTGTGAATTAGTATGAACTTCTTCGAAATATATCTAAATAGTGTATTTCACCTGATGGAAAGATCCGATCTCGTACATATATCCTATGTTAGCACGTATGTGGGCATGTAGATGGGCATAGCTACCATATGCGTATGGAATCAGCAAATCGCCTCTTTTCAAGAAGAGGATTGCATCTTAGAGAGTAACTCGATGCGGTAGCGTCTTCGAGTAAACTCTGTGGGCCCATATGTCATTCATTATATTCACTCCGTCCATCTCTTTTAAAACATAATTTTAGGGCTTAATCCAAAAAATGGAGTATATCCAAACCTCAAATGGACCACACCACTAGAAACTGTGTGAATTAAACATCTACCGTTGAAAAATTCTTGGGGACAACAAAGGTTTTAGATCAAGCTGATATTTGTGTTTTCCCTTCATCCATGTCCTTCTGATCTTATGAACAGGTTGGATGACACATAAACATTACTGGGTGCCTTAAAAAATTTTCAACGGTTCAAATCAATAGTTTCACTTTTTCCAGTGGTATGGCCCATTTGAGCTTTGTATATGCATCAATTTTGGGTTGAACGCATAAAATGATCTAGAAAAATGAATGGACAACGTGGATAAACCACATGCATTTGCGTTGGGCCCAACTGAGTTTACTGCGTACTGAGTAACTCAGTACACTATCTGATTTCCTCTTTTCTTGACGGTTGTAATACACTTGTAATACACTGCACCCAAACAGAACACCTGCTAAGCATGGGATTGACATCTACACCCAGAAGCATCCGACCATCCACTGACCGCATTAAATACAACTGACACGGTAATTCCATACACCTTATTACACCCAAAGGCAGTTGCCCAAACAGGGCCTTAGAGTTTACATCACTCACCTTATTCGATTACATACAAAACCCGATCTCCCCTTGCGATGTGCCTCTAGGAAAAACCGTAATCCATTAAGAAAATTCCTTTCTAAGCCCTTATAAGTGTATAGAACCCCCTCACTTCACAAAACCCTTATCCTTAGAAAGAACACTTGTTTGTCATTAAGCACTAATCGAAAATAGATTTAAATACCTTAATTTGCCCTAATTTGCACCTGTTGATCAAACCTAATGGAACCTTTGGTCGGACCAAAATAAACCGACTTGTACATATCGGTCGAACTGAAAAACGTGCAAATCTTCACAGCATGCAAACAGAGAATCACCTAATAATTCGGTTGGACCAATGGGATACCACTCGAACCAATAGTGGCCTTCTCTGTACTATTACATTGGCAAATCCTTATGCGCCCGCATTTAAGAAGATGAATCAGCACATGCCACAGGGCCATGTTTATCATGCCCATCAATGAGGCAACATACTCATCACATCTACAAGAGACCCGTCAAGAAAACAAATCTATCATAAATCTAGTTGTGATATTCTCAATGAGGTCGTCTCTCACAACCCTTCCAAAATGAGAGATCTCTTGAGAGACATTTGGAGTGACTATAGCTTTTAAGAAGATTCTGAATATCTAAAGATCGGACCGATAAGTAAATCCAACCCAAGTTAAGAGAAATGGACACAGCACCCTGGTTGGTCAAGAGCTATGCTCCAATCTGAATGAAGAGAATGCGAAGGGGGCTCGAAGAAGGATATGTTCTATTCGTTAATGAATTAGTACCAGGCCACTCATCAAGGAGATATGAAGTGATAGAGATATTTCCCAGATGCCCTATTAGGTGATCTAATCTGATGGTCGTGGTTCCATTGGGATCAAAAGAATGAGATATCTTGATGTGACAGATCCGACCCATTTATGATAATAGATCAATATTAGTTGTCAAATCCCACTCCTACGGTTAGGAATTGAGTGGTCTATACCAAGTGACTTAGATGAATGGTCGTGATGGATCTTTGGGCCGGATACTCCCTCAGCCAATTCGGATCCTATAGGAGAGCATTTATATATTGGAGTTGAAATATGAGATCTAGTAACTTCAGAATTTTCTAAGACCTTCCTGGTTTGAAGGTTTTGGATATGCCAATGAGATTTTCTTTTCCGAAAAGCCCGCAATGTAAGAGCGAAGGATTCAGGATCAACAATGAAACTCAAGTAAGGGTTTCACTACCTCGATACTCTATAAAGGGAGCAATCGAAGAAGAGCTCGAGGTCCTACACCAAACATATCAATCTATCTTTTAAATTATCTTTCGTTTATCTTTCTTAGCATAACTTAGCCTAGCCTAGTTTTATATAGCTATTACCTAGAAGCTCCCGCTAAAGTACATTAAGAGTATAAGTATTTTTTCTGCAACTTTAAGTTGTAGGACCGTAATTATCTAAGTTTCGATTTAGCTTATTACACCCGCCTTAATCATTTGTTTCAATAAACACATCGCATCGGGTATATATCATTTTTCTTTTTATTTATTCATTTGGTTGTCTCATAACTTATTGATTGTAATGAGCATCATTTTCAAATATTAATGAAATCGACAACATTTTACCGTCTTTAATTTACATGTTGACACAGGGGAGGACGTGAGGTCGAGCACCGTCTTCCTCAAGAGGATAACTATTCCGAATCCACGGAACTTCTCTGGACTCCTCACAGAGACTTTCTCGAATCCACGAGAAAAGAGAGCAGAAAATATAAATAAATTTTAATAAATTCGAAATAGATTAATGAATGCATAAAAATGAGTTCACAACCCTTTAAATAAGGGTACTAAGCAATGAGAAAGAAATCATAATCAAACTACAACTAAAACTCCTAGAAATCGCGACTTACTACAAATAGTAAACTTACTATTTATAGATGGTCGTGATGTCTACTAGTGTGTAAGGTTTTCGGCCAAAAATAGTAAGTGTCCTATTTGGCTTTACCAAACCGTTCCCCTAATTATTCTAAGCTCTTTTCACGTTGGGCGCAACTCCTAAAGCCCGACGGATGAAGAGTTATAGTCAAACTAAAACTTACTATTTATAGTAAAAACGAAATTGAAACAGGGAAACGACAGTCGAATTAGGGGTTTCTCGCAATTCCGAGAGTCGCAACCCCACGTAGCTGGGTTGGTTGGCTAAAGTAGCTCGTTCTACCCCAAAATCATATATTTTACGTTGGCTAACTCATCCCAGATTGCGAGATACGCCTGATTGAAGGTCTGATGGTCCAGATCACTTCTGTCACCGACCGGGCCTTTTCTGATCCATCTTTGCCATGTAATTGTCTGCGACCCGCTCTACATCACATGTGCATCCTTATTTCTTTGAAAAAAATTGAACTTCGAGTGTTGGTGAAAGAATAAGTCTTTAAGTTTGTAGATTCACGTATATTGTCATAAGGTAAAAAGAACTATTTTGAAATGTCTAACCTATACCCTTTCACAAATTGTCTAAAAGGAAATGCAAATATTGGTGATTGAAAGGACCTTGAATTTTTTATCCCAATCTCTAATCCCTTTGGGTCAATGCAGGGGGACACCAGCGATTTAATCAAACTCTGAGTCAAGTAGACTAGCATGCCGACACACTTTACCCACACATGAAAACTCAATCTAGACTCTTGATTACAATTAGTGGTCCAGTCCAATTCGATAAATGGGCAACAACATTAGGTCAGGAGCATTTTAAGTGCATTAATGTCGACGATGGCCTACTCTTTAGATCATTCATAAAGCCCCAACTTAAATGAAATAAAAATCAGAAATAAAAAAGTTCTTTATAGCGGTTGGTTTAGCCCAGTATACCTATTGGATCAACTATTAGGAGGACCATGGGATTCATGTGTGGCCCACATAATAGTTGAATGGTTTGGGGCATGGCATGAAAACTGGGGGACCCACTTTCTGAGAATTTTAAGTCCATGGCTTGTACAGTGGTGGCCTCTCGTGGGGTTGTTTGTTCCCTGCATTTAACGGATGGATCCATGGTTCAATCGCACAGCGCTTTGTGCCTCAGTTGGATGGTAGCATTCAGAATTCTGGGGCCCACCGGCTGTGTATATATACGACGTACGACCCTTCCAATTGGTGAATCCCACCACAGTCATTAGACCAAAAAATAAAAAATAAAAAAAATCAGGTCGGTTCAATTGTCAGAAGAGCCACTCCATTAAAAAAAAAAAAAAAAAAAACAATGTACATCACCCACGCATGGCCCACTTAATAATTAGATCCTTCTGTCTTTTACTCATTTGATCATCATGGCCAGGTCTAGCTAATGGATGGATTTGAAATCATATACACACCACAGACAATGGATTTAATATAATGTACACACAACATGGGCACCACAGATGTTGTCAAAAGATAGATAAGGTAGTGGAACAATAAGGCCTAAAATTCTTAGAAAAAGACAATTCAAATGTGACACATGAGGAGACACCACGTACAAAAGTCAATCCCTTCTGTTCATTGGGTGGGGCCACATGTACGTTGAATGTCTATCCATAACCGTCCATTTTCCCACACAGGAGTAGAAGGGCTTGCTGGTCATCTTTGTCAGATGTTTCACGCGCTTCCAAGGTTGCCCGTGTGTGTCCGTGAAGGTGCTTGTTGGGTTAGGAGACATCATACCATACACCCATATCCATAGCTCAATTGGCAGACTGAGAGAAGATACCTCGTTTCAACACTTTGAGATCTTGGTATGGATCCCCAGTGGAGGTGGCTAACATGGAGTGTGTGTACTGACATAGGTGTGTACTGACAAGCTAGCCTAGAAAACAAAAAAGAAAAAGGAGACATCGTACCACACGCATGAAAGAAAGGGAGTTTCTCTCCACAGCACATCTGATGGGGTATCTTATATTCTTGCACCGTCCGTCTTGTTGCCCTGACGTGGATGGCAAGCGTTTCGAAAATATGCATGGATTGAATGATCCTAACCATTTAACCATGGCTCACAAAGCCACAGTGGGAAACAAAAAGTGGTTAACGGTTAGATGATCAGTACATGAAGGGAAATAAGGTCTGATAGGTTGGACTGCCTAAGATGTGTATTTTTGAAAGATGACCCGTTCATGATGGGTCCACCACAGAAGCGGATTGTCTGCAGCACCCTCCGCCAGGGATATCCGTGGTGGCATGACACGGCCCATGCATTTTAGGGGCCAAGGTGATGTATATAATTTTTATCCATGCCGTCCATCCGTTTTTACATCTCATTTTGGGTCACGAGTCCAAAATGAGGCAGATCCAAATCTTAAATGGACCACACCATAGAAAACAATGGAAATTCAACACCCACCGTTGAAAATTTCTTGGGGACCACATAAGTTTTGGATCACGCTGATATTTGTGTCTCACCTTCATCCAGGTCTCTGTGACCTTATGAACAGATTGGATGGCAAATAAACATCACGGTGTGCTCCAGAAAGGCTTCAATGGTCGGCATCATCATCCTATGATTGGTCCCCTAGAGCTTTGGATCTGCCTTATTTTGGGTTCATGCTTAAATTGACCTGAAAAACGGATGTATGGTGTGGACAAAACACATACATCATTGTGGCCCCAGGACTTGGTCCTGGTCGTGCGCCACCAATATTTCTGGTGGCAGGTGCTGGAGGCAATCCGCTTCCGTCCACTGCATGGACAAGCCAGACCGACGCGCTACCTTACTATGCGTATTGTGGAAAGGTGACTCTGCCGTATTCTAGTTCTTCTTCGATTCTGACAGCAGATTTTGACTTGGACCGTCCATCCGGTGGTCCCTGATGTGGATGGAGAACAATTCAATAGCTGCAATGATAGTCGGATTTCAAATTGATGGTGTAAAATAAGTGTTTCCATATTCATCAGACGGATGTAGGTAAAAGAGATGTTGTAGATTGTTCGATCCTTGTAGGTTCTGAGCTCTGGTGCGTCCATGGTAGAGGACGCTAGATGGACGGTCTAGATTCACTATATAGCCTTCAACCTTTACGGTACAAGGCAGGTTGCATGGGAGTTAAATGGAGCCAGTTGTATTAAACCGTCCCGCACACATCAAAGATTGAAAGCAGGCGCCCTTTCCTAGTCTATTTGACCGTCTACATCACTAAATATATGCGCGGAAAGGGTTTTGACACAGTGTAGTGTAGATAAAGCTCCGGTGAGGCTCTCCAACAAATATATATGGAAGGTTCTATGCGGCTGAGGTCATGGGAACTTCCCATGAGGTCAAGTTGTGTGGCCCAAAACTGTGATGTGTGTCAAACATCAACACTGTGCATTTAATGGGTCCCTTTAAATCATGGATATACCAAACAACAGCCATATACAGAACTCAGGTGATCCGTACCATTTAAAAGCATGTGAAGACATGCCTAAAACATATAAAAGCACTTAGTGGGATCTACTAGTTCTTTAAATAAATTTGGATAGGTCGAAACTTGAGTCTCAGTAGACTACCCTCATCCAAGTGGGACACACATAATGGATGGGCTGAATTTGTGAACCACATCTCGGTGGGCCCAATAAATGATTATGAATCTTTTAATGGAGGGTAGTCCCTCTCAACTTTTGTATGTGGTGTGGCCCACACAAGTCACGGATTGACTTGATTTTTAAGCCCTAGGTGCACCATGGAATGGTGAATTTGACTGATAGGGTAGATGTTCGACACGCATCATGATGGGGCCCACACAACTTGACCTCGTGGGAGTTCCCAAAGTTTAAGTGAGCTCATGTGTGTGTATGTGTGTGTGTATTATTTTTATCAATATATATATATATATATATATATATATATATGCAGAGCCCAAGAGAGAGAGAGAGAGAGAGACTTTTAGAGAAAGCGCTCACTGTACACGTGGAAAAGGCAGAACTTGGAACGTCTCGCATTGTTTAAAAATAAAATCGTCAAAAGTACGTATATTAAATGTTGTTTTGACCATCAACCCATCATACGTGATGAATCTCCGAATGTAATTTTTAGTATACAAGACGAGAGGAAAGTTGATGAAATCTGAACCGTTCATGTGTACACACCAAGAGAACCATTCAAATCATGACCTAGTGAAACCCCCTAGGACCAAGTTTTACTTTTATCTAAAACTTTTATCCATACCGTGGTTAAGATAGAAGAGACTTTTTCTATTACACCAAACTTTAAACATTTTCATAGAAAAAAAATAAAAGAAAAAGAAACTATTTGCATTTTTTCACGGTCCACCAAATTTCTACCAATGTGATCAAAGTAAAATTTTATACTATAAGGTTTCATGAGGTTCGCTATATTTCATGTGAAGAATGATCGGTTGATTCTTGTAGATTCATCACGTATGATGGCACGAACATTTTGATCCATACCATTTAAAAGATGACCACGTACTCAAAAAGTTTAAGATCCCAAACATACGTGGAATTGGCACAGACCACATGAATCCCATCCCACCTAATCCCTTCTAATCCCACCGCCCAAACAGATTTGTAGAGTTACATTGATGATATGCATTCCCTTAGTAATTTTATTCCCGTGTTACAATTATCAAATCGCTTTAATTATTTGACATATTGTGATGAGCTTATGATTATTTTCTATATATATATATATATATATATATATATATATATATATATATATATAAGGCTTTCAAGTTTACTTTGTGAAACAAATTCGATTCGCATGTGAAAGGGAAAAAGGCATGGAATCTTTTTGATGTGCAAGTATGAGATTATTTCTACCTTAAATTATGAGATAAGATGGATCATTGATTAATTGGATATGGATCTGAAGTAATGATCATGTAGACGATGAGCACTTGATCAATTTACAAAATATATTATAAGACCAATTGACTACTAGCAACGGATCGATTTCGGTCAAGTCACTTTAAGAGTATTTTAATTCCACAAATAATTCTTATGTTCTTTTTACTCTGTGCTACATAGCTAAGTTGTGATGAACAAAAGTTATTATAGTGTGCATTTTCAATGCCATGCACATGGATCTATTTGGTCAAAAGCATATTGGAAAGAGGCCAAATCAAAATTGTGTTACAGATATGGTTTCGAAGAAGATTGTAGATAATCACACAACGATGAAGGTGTGCAAGAGACTCATTCAAGATACCAAATCTAATAGATGATTGAAGTTGATTGCAAATTATATTTTGAAAAATGTTTATATATCACTATATGAATATTTTTAACAAGCTTTGATTTATATTTTATCTCAAAAGTGGACAAGTATGCATTGCAATTGAAGTATTGAAAATTGTTTATTCACACGTATGTAATCAAATGTGTCCAATTGAATGTGATCAGATCAATGGTTCAAGCAAGACAAGCAATCAAATGTGTCCAATTGAATGTGATCAGATCACTGGTTCAAGCAAGACAAGCAGTTGAAGATTGATATATATTATTTTAGTCCATTTATGGATTTAATGTTATGTTATTCCCCTAGGAAGATTTATAGTCTTGGAGATTGTACACTAGATTTACTAGATTGGAGAGTGTAGATTGAACTTTATTAATAGGAGAGAGAGTTATATCATAAATTAAGAGATACTAGAGATAGTGTTTAATTGTGTTTTCTTTAACATAAAGGTTTATAAATATGTGTAAGGCTTTAGTTTGATGCACTTTTCTCTCTCTTGTCTCTAGCCTTTGTGGTTGAGAATGAAAATCTCTGATAGTATTTCATTTCTTTATATGTATTTACTCATGATCTGTTGAAGTGATAAAGTTCTTTGATATGCATTGATACACCACACTCTGACAGCTTAAGCTTTTGGAGTAAATGGTTGTTTGATATGATATCAGAGCTGAAGGTTCGATGTTCGAATCTCGAGAGCAGTAAGTATGCCTCACTAATATATTATTCTCCCACGGTGGTTCAGGAAAACCAGGTTATTGAGTGCGGATCATCTGTGTTGAAGGCACAGGAAATTCCAATGCTATCGGGTTTCATTGGTCCACGTCATTTCCAATGACCCAAGCTAACAAGATACGCCAGATTTCTCTCCCAAATAGATTGCTTGATACACAATATGACTTTTAAAAGTGTAGTTGTCTTATATTTTAGCTTGTTTGTTTAGAAAAAAAAAATAAACTTCTTTACAATAAATAACTACATATAATTAATAAAATTATAGGTACAAAAAGTAAGATGTGTATTGAAAATATAATAGACTAATATAATGAAGAAAATATTAGCATATATCTACCCGACCAACCCAGCCAACCCGGCAGAGCCCACTTGGGTTGAGAATTCCCAACCCGAGGTTGGGTTGGGTTAGGTTAGGGTTGAGGTATAGGAACCTTGGGTTGGTATAGGGTTGAGCACCAACCCGACCCGACCCGCCCGACTTTCAACCCTACTTGTCCGTATGTTCCCGTGCGAACTTCGGCACGTGCAGAGGAGTGGGGTTGTTGAAGTGATAAAGTCCCTTAATATACATTGATACACTACACTCTGACAGCTTAAGCTTTTAGAGTAAATGGTTATTTGACATCATTATGCGTTCAAGATAATTTTACTCATGAAATTTTAAAATTTTAGTGTTTTTGTTTTTGGCATTTTCACTTACATAATGCACCTGGCATGCAACTCGAATATGAACAAATTCGAGGCTGATCATGGATGGATTATAGACCAAAGTTTTTCAATTAAAGTACAACTATAAAGGGTTGATGTCATAAAACAAAGATAGTAAATAGTCTAATTTGAAAAATGTCACTATCAGATGATAGTCTAACTAATCTAATTTTAAGAAAATCATCAACCTACATTGTTTTACTTTATTGAGGCAGTTCAAATTGGAGTTATATTCCACATGTATGGTAGGAGATGCGCTTGTATCCTATGATCCACACCACCCTCTATCAGCACTACTGTTGGACTTTAGACATGTAGAGAACATAAATCATAATTTAAGAAAAGATCCTTTTCACCTCTCTTATCATGGAGGATCCAACATGTGCCCCTCCACTAGAACTTCATATAGTGAGATGGTATGACGAGTTAAAGCACATATTTTTGTTACTATCACAATTATCCCATAGTAATGCTTCAATGTGATCTGGCCTTTGATTTATAGACTTGTATGAACAGCCATGATAACCTTTTCATAATCAAAGAGTGAAATACTCATCCTAAGAGATTTTTTATGCATGGTGCACTGTGACCATGAAAAACCTATTAGATAAAACAGTTTGGGTCATTGAAAGGGATCAAAGTCCAATGACTGAAGGCCCTAGTAGCTATCTAAAACCCAAGATTCACGCTGTTCATTTGTGTGCATCACCTATAATATTTCCCTTGACTTAGAAATCAAGCCAATTCAACCATCAGGTGGGCCATGCCCCGTACGTAAAATAAAAGAATGTAGCCCACCTAATAACGAAACCTAGCTGAATTATTGGTGGGCACGCACATGCCACTAGTGTGGTAGGCATTCAATCCACACTGCTTCCTGTGGTATAGCCAACATGAACCTTAAATCTATTCTTTTTTAGGTTCATGCCCTAAAAGGATATTTCAAAATGGACGGATGGTGTGGATAAAACACATACATCATGACGGGTGCCCATAAAACAGTTAATATTACTGTTGTTCTCTAGCTAAATCCTGGTGAGGTACTACCTATTAAGCATAATTAGCTTAGATACAAGTAGCACATGTTAGGCATGGAATCACATGCAGCAAATGAGGTGGGATTCCTTTTTACTGATTTCACTATTTTAACTCTTTTGGCCCGTGCGGATAAGTGGTACGTGGTACTTTTTCATTAGTACTCCAGTGCCGTGCAGGTGTATGTAAGTACAAAGGTGCCCAGAAATAATAACATAACTGTTCTGTCAATGGCCAGGCAGAAATGAAAGCTGTAAATCGTCAAATTTGAGTGACACATTTCCATTAACAAGCAATCTTATTATAATACCTGCCCAACTATAGTGGGTCCCACTATTTGGGTGGCATAGATCTAAGGTAAATGCCACGTGTATGGAGAGGATCTCACATGCCTCCTAGATACGACTACCTTCCACTAGAGCTGGGCATGAGTCGAGTCCGATCGAGTTAGGGTTGACCCGATTTGATCCAGATTTGAAATAGGCTTGACTTGAACTCGACCCGATTCGATACCGAGTCAAGCATTCCTGACCCGATCCAAGTCCAGGTCTGGCTTGACTAATCTGGACCAAGTCTGACCTGGTCACAATTACTGAGTTGAGTTAGGTTAGGTACAACGGATATCGCGAGCCGAAATCACAACTCAAAACCTAGATTTACTTGCCAAAATTGCAACCTCTCCATCAATTACATGGCATCTCAGATTGAAATGTTATATATGAGTATTTATATATATATGTATATATATATATATATATACACACACACACACGAGTTGAGTTTCAAATTGAGTCGAGTCAGTACCAAGTTAGATTTTGGGTTGGGTCTAATCGAGTTACTGGGTGACTCGAACTCGAATCGGTTTGAGTTCGGATTAGACGAAGTCAACTCAATTCGGATCGACTCACCCATCCCATTCGTATCAAGTCGAATGATTTGGACGAGTTGAGTTATCCCGTACTCAGCTGTACCTTTCACTATCAAATGTGGCACAAAATTTACAACTGTACAACCCATATATGGCCCATTTACATTTTAAAGCCCACTTCTTTTTACCTCTTAAGAATAAGCCCCAGATGTACGGACAGCTTGCCAAAGGTTGAAAATGCCCTTGCTTGTAACGCCCTGAAAATCGGGGGTCGAGCATAAACTCAACTCCCGAGTTCCAACGCATCACTTATGCAACAAAATGAATGATAATTGAATGTTGTCTGCATTAATGTAGTGAACATGAGTGAGATTAAGCCAAAACAACATATCATACTCCAGAGACAGTTAAATTGTAAGCGGAAGACTGTGATAGATATATAAAATATATAAACTGTGGTGAGTCTCCAGAGTGTGATAACATTACCAGGTTAAATAATTGCAAGTATAGTTCCAAAATATACCAAATGTGTAAGGTCCTCTAGTCAACATCCCTATAACCCCATCGATCAAGGCATGACTTACATGAAGCCGCCAGAAAATAACATATACAAGAAAGTGTTCTCATCGTCGCAGAGGTCTGACTTCGCCTCACAAGCATCGCCATCTGCAATCAGACAAAGTCTGGTGGGTGTTCGGAACACCGTCCCGTAACGTGGGAGTGAGTAGCTAACTCAGTGGAACAATAAGGCACAAGTTAACATGTTATCAATACGGTCAAGCAGTAATGATAAAGCAATATAATCAAACACTCCTAATTACTCTTATTAATGCAATTATGAATGCAGTCATGATGGATGCCCTCACCACACCCTCCCTCGTACGACACCATCTTACGTTCGCGGCATGCTTTCATCCCTCAGTGCTCCACATCTTCAGGCACATGCAATGCATGATAAGCATGATTACCGAGTTTTTATTAGTCCATTTCAAACAGCATGATTGGAAAACTAAGGTACCTCCCTTGTATCATTCCCAAACATGATCCATTCTAGGGTCGTCAGTCCTAGTTAATCTCAGACGATGGTGTGTTTTCTAGGTCACCGCAAATTCGCTGTCGAGGCATTACGCATAAAGGTTACACCACTCCCCCATCATCTCTTTAACGATTCATCACTATACAGAAACAGGCCTAGTTCATACTCTCTACACTGTGGCAAAACTCGTCGCCTCACTGCAAATTTAGAGTATGCTCGAAGTCACTACAAAGGGCTGTCAGGGCTGTTGCTCGCATTCGTTGCACCACTCTCCCATCACCTTATCAATGTAGGCCGACAGCATGAATATAGTGTCCCATACCACCATAATCGGCTCACGAGTTTGGTTGCTCATGGTCACTACGGGAGGCACGTGGCCCAACGTAGGCCGACGGCTGACACTCGACCACGGTATCCCATACCACCATGCCCAGCTCATAAGTCTTAGCGGATCGAGGTACCATGGTTAACGGGATTTCACTGGTAAGTTTGGTACCCTAGGTTCAAGCAGTAGCGTCTAAACATGGTGAACATATATTAGACATATCGGGTTACTTGACGGGCTTGACTAGCTCGAGCGTACAACAACTGAACGATATGAAGTGCATAAGCACTTCGTGTGGCCTAACCACTGTCGCCAACCGAAGTACGACTCGGGTTCGTCAAACACATCCCATGTGGCGAAATGAATCTCAACCACGATCTCAAGTTCGGTACCGATTGTCTGGACTATAAACATAGTCTCAAACTCAATCAATCCTTATTCATAGCATGTGGAGTAAAGCATAATAAACAAAGTAATTAAAGCATGTTAACAAGTATGTCATAAAGCATGTTATAAAGCACCACATAAATAGGAATACAAACATATATATTGCACAAGTAAGCGGTTTAAGTAAACAACCTCATGGAGGAAATTATACATGTCTCTAAGGTAGTTGAGAATCTCATCTCAACACCCTCCTAAGGCATCAACATCCAAACACTTACTCACACAAGCATTTTCACAAACACTTACATACACTATTTCAACATACTTAGTGTATGTTAGCAAACATGTATTATGACGAGTCCTTTCGCCAAGCAAGTATTTTACGCATATATAATATATTCATACAACAAATAATCATGGCAAACACATCTCTAAAATATATATGTATACGGTACTTTCTACAATACAGTATTTCTACATACATAGTGTATATTAGTAAAACATATATTTGGGCGAATCCTTTCGCCAAATAAGTATTTTATCCATATATCGTATATTCATACAACAAATAATCATGTCAAACACATTTCCAAAATTTATACGTATACGGTATTTTCTACGAATACCTAGAATATGTAAAATTTCATAATCTACATCTTTAATTGAAATAGAAAACAGAAAGCACTTTGTACATGTGAAATTGCATGCAGATCATGAATCTATCATTATCTGACATTGAAAGCGTTGAAAACCATAATCTATATACCTAAAGTCCGCACCTTTTGTCGTAGAATCGTAACGGATACGATAGGTTTGTCAAGTTTTCGTATTTGGCAGTTTGGCCACCTATAGATCGAAATAGGTTAGCTATTTCATAACCTACAACCAATACAACCCCAAAACAGATTAGGGTTATGGTTACTTACCTAGAAACGGAGCCGGAATCACTGGGAAAGTGATTAGAATTGAGCGGTTGAGCATGGATAGTAGCAGGGAAGAAGGGCAGGAAGACTCTCCCACATCTCCCACACCTTCTCTCTCTTTTCTCTCTTCTCTCTCTAGAGTTTTCTCTCAAATTCGTATAACTGTGAGAGAGAGGTTTCTAAGGTCCTTATATAGCCTAAAAACACTCCAAAATAGACTTCAGGTCAAGGTATACTTAGGTTATAACCAAAGCGGACCTGTTTCAGCTCAACGGAGGACTTCTGGCGGGCCTCCTAGAGCCAAAGGTCGGACTTAAGCTCACAGACTATGGATCTAGGTTCCATTAAGTTTCGTTCCAGTAGTGTTCTCAGATCACGCGTGGCGGACTAGTTTCAGTTCAACGGTTAGAGGATCTCGATCGGAGATTCCGAGTACATGGATATGTGTATGAAATTTCTCCTAATCCGATGGTGTAATTTGGTCTGATTCTGACGGTCTGGTTGCTTAAAACTGATCCGCAAGTGAGAGGTGCCAGATTACTATTTGAGATATTTATTTGAAAAGAAATTCAAGTGTTTTCATATTCCTCACTCTGGACTCAAGCGAATTACACTGGGACACTATCTGGATTTGATTTTCGAGATGGTTGTCAAGCCCAGCGAGGCGGTCCTAAGTCCTTAACTTCGTATTATTCGGACTCCTGATGTGCGGTCCAGACCTGATACGGAGTTTCAACGTGCTCCCGAGAGCAGTCGGGTAATGAGATTGATCCTAAATTTTAGGGTAACCTAGCGTCAATGATTCTACAAGTTTTGGATCTTGCAGATCGTATTTAAAGCGATTCAAATGGATTTCGTAGCTAATTTAGTTTAGCACTTAGTTACTTTGTCTCATTTCTAAAGGATTTAATCCTAAGTGATTTCTGTCTGAGGTGGTACTTAGTCCTGTAAGATTTCTGTTTGAGGTGGTACCTAGGCCTTTGTAGTTTGTATATAAGGTGATCCAAGTTATAATACTTACTAAAGCACGTCCTAGTCACAACAGAAGGAAATCCTAGGGTAGGAGAGGCGGATGTTCTAAATAACCTATTCGTTTTGTGAAATTCCATAAGGGTATTGGTTAAAAGCCCATTCTATTTCTGTATTTACTAGTTACAACAATTTATAGTTTAAGTATTGTTCTTCATCACTTAAACCTTAAGATTAGTGTCTAATGTAAAAGTACATAGGTACTTTGTGAAGGATAAGGTAGTGAAAGTGAGAGTTGTGAAGGAAATGGGTTAAGAAGTGATTTTAGACTGTGAGATTCAGTTCTGACAAGTTAATAAGGTGTTAGGAGCGACCCATTGCCTAAGGACGTCAAATCCCAGGTTGGCAAAAATCCGGGATGTTACACTGCTTTTTCCTTCAAGCGGATCAGTGGTGCTCGAAGACGAGCGTTGATGCTCCTCGAACTCCGAGTTGTACGAACTGTTCAAAAGAGATCAAAGTTTTTTGGGCCCCACAGTTATGTATTTATTATATCCACAACGTTCATCCATATTTTGAGATCTTTTCCGAGCATTATATATATATATATATATATATATATATATATATATATATATATAAAGAATCATATCCAAAGATCAACTAGACCACACCACAAAGAGCAGTGGGAAAATTGATTTTCACCGTTAAAAATTTTGTAGGGCCCACCATAACATTTAGTTTCCATCCAATCTATTCATAAGGTCATAAAGACCTGGATGAAGAGGAAAAACAAATTTCATAATGATGTAAAACTTCTATGACCCCTAAAAGGGTTTTAATGGTAAATGTTCAATCCTCCACTACCTTTTATAGTGTGGTCCACTTGATAGCTAGATCTGTCTCATTTTTCATCTCAAGCCTTAATACGAGTTCACCAAATAGATAGATGGTTTGGATATAACACATACCTCATAATAGGACCCACAAAAAGCGGTGGGGATTACAACAGCAAAAAATAATAATAAATAATAAAAAAATAAAAAAAAACAGGAACTTATGGCTACGGGATTTTCTATTGCTACGGATAAAAACCGCAGCAATAGCCGCAGCCCTAGTTTTTTCGATATGTCCTTTGATATGTATCGAAGGTCTTTCGATATGTCCTTCGATATATCGAAGGTCTTTCGATATGATCGAAAAAGGCCCAAAATTGTCCAGCGAGTTTGCCTAAAAAATCCTACAATTTTCGATACATATCGAAGAGTATTCGATATGTATCAAAGGTTATTTTACCCATAGCTACGGATTATAACCGTAGCCATAACTGTAGTCCATGCCAGTCCGTAAATTTTAAATTTTATTTATTTATTTATTTTTTTACATGGATAACTTTATTCTACCTACAATTTTCTCTAATATATGTTTATATAAATATGTATATATAAGTATATAAAAAAAAATTTATCTCTTTTTTTTTTTTCATTTCTTTCTTTATTCATTTAATAAGAATATCTTCTAAACTAAAATTAGTTACTTGACGTACCCTATATGATTTTGGGGGGTAGGAGAAGCTACTTTAGCCAACTAGCTTAGTTATTTTTCAAGATTTCATTAGGTCGATGGTCAAAAATCCATTTCATTCACTTCGCGGTCAATTTCATTCATTTCATTTACTTCGCGATCAATTCCATGCATTTCACGGTCAATCCCCACGATTCCCCTTCACTTCACGGTCAATTCCACGTATTTCACGGTCAATTCCCTTCACTTCACGGTCAATTCCATGCATTTCATGGTCAATTCCCTTCATTTCACGGTCAATTCCATGAATTTCATGGTCAATCCCGGCGATTCAGTTTTGATTCACGGTCATTTTCATGCATTTCACGGTTAATTCCCTTCCCTTCATGGTTATTTCCATGCATTTCACGGTCATTTTCCTACACTTCACGGTCATTTCCATGCATTTCACAATCAATCCCGATGATTCCATTTTGATTCACGGTCATTTCCATGCATTTCACGGTCAACTCCCTTCACTTCATGGTTATTTCCATGCATTTCACGGTCAATTCGCTTCACTTCACGGTCATTTCCATGCATTTCACGGTCAATCCCGGCGATTCCGTTTTGATTCACGGTCATTTTCATGCATTTTACCGTCAATTCCCTTCACTTCGCGGTCATTTCCATGCATTTCACGGTCAATTCACTTCACTTCACGGTCATTTCCATGCATTTCACTGTCAATCCCAGCAATTCCGTTTGGATTCACGGTCATTTCCATTCATTTCACGGTCAATTCCCTTCACTTCATGGTCATTTCTATGCATTTCACGGTCAATTCGCTTGACTTCATGGTCATTTCCATGCATTTCACGGTCAATTCGCTTCACTTCACAGTCATTCCATGCATTTCATGGTCAATCTTGGCGATTCCGTTTTGATTCACGGTCATTTTCATGCATTTCACGGTCAATTCCCTTCACTTAATGGTCATTTCCATGCATTTCACGGTCAATTTGCTTCACTTCACGGTCATTTTCATGCATTTCATGGTCAATCCCGGCGATTCCGTTTTGATTCACGGTCATTTCCATGCATTTCACGGTCAATCCCGGCGATTACGTTTCATTTCACGGTCATTTTCATGCATGTAATTGACCATGAAGTGCATAGAATTGACTGTGAAGTGAAGGGAATTGACCATGAAATGCATGGAAATGATCGTGAATTAAAACGGAATCACCGGGATTGAGCATGAAATGCATGGAAATGACGTGAAGTGAAGCGAATTGACCGTGAAATGCATGGAAATGACCATGAAGTGAAGGGAATTGACCGTGAAATGCATGAAAATGACTGTGAATCAAAACGGAATCGCGGGGATTAACTGTGAAATGCATGGAATTGACCGTGAAATGAAGGGAATTGACCGTGAAATGCACGGAATTGACCGTGAAGTGAAAGGAATTGACCGTGAAATGCATGGAATTGACCATGAAGTGAAGGGGAATCATCGGGATTGACCGTGAAATTCATGGAATTGATCGCAAAGTAAATGAAATGAATGAAATTGACCGCGAATTGATTGAAATTGACCGTGAAGTGAATGAAATGGATTTTCGACTATTGACCTGATGGAATCTTGAAAAATAACCAAGTTAGTTTGCTAAAGTAGCTTCTCCTACCCCAAAATCATATATGGTACGTTAAGTAACTAATTTTGGTTTAGAAGATATTCTTGTAAAATGAATAAAGAAAGAAATGAAAAACAGAGAGAAAAAAATTTTATATGCTTATATATACATATTTATATAAACATGTACTAGAGAAAATTGTAGGTAGAATAAAGTTCTCCATGTAAAAAATAAAAAATAAAAAATAAAAAATAAATTTTGCATGGACTGGCATGGACTACAGTAATGGCTACGGTTATAATCAGTAGCTATAGGCAAAACGACCTTCATTACAGTCGAATACTTTTCGATACTCTTCAATATGTATCGAAAATTGCAGGATTTTTGAGGCAAACTCGTTTGATAGTTCTTGGCCTTTTTGGATCATATCGAAAGACCTTTGATATATTGAAGTACATATCGAAAGACCTTCAATACATATCAAAGGACATATTAAAAAAACAAGGCATGCAGTTGTAGCTACGGTTTTTATCCGTAGCTATAGAAACCCGTAGCCATAAGTTACTTTTTTTTTTTTTTGCTGTGGTAATCCCACCACTTTTTGTGGGTCCTATTATGAGGTATGTGTTATATCCAAACCGTCCATATATTTGGCGAACTCGTATCACATATCTCATTTAAAAAAAAAAAAAATTTTGTTTTTGCATTTGTAATCCCACCACTTTTTGTGGGTCCTATTATGAGGGATGTGTTATATCCAAACCGTCCATATATTTGGCAAACTCATATTAAGGCTTGAAATGAAAAATGAGATAGATCTAGCTATCAAGTGGACCACACTGTAAAAGGTAGAGGAGGATTGAACATCTACCATTGAAACCTTTTACGGGTTACAGAAGTTTTGGATCATTATGAAATTTGTTTTTCCTCTTCATCCAGGTCTTTGTGACCTTATGAATAGATTGGATGGAAAATAAATGTTATGGTAGGCCCTACAAAATTTTTAACGGCGAAGATCAATTTTCCTGCTGCTCTTTGTGGTATGGTCTAGTTGATCTTTGGATACTATTCTTTTTTTTTTTATAATGCTCTAAAATGATCTCGAAATATGATAACCGCTGTGGATATAATAAACACATAACTGTGGGCCATGTTACTTTGATCTCAACTCGGAGTTCGAGGAGCGGCAGCGCTCGTCTTCGAGCACCACCGATCCGCTTGAACGTAGAAGCAGGGGCATTTTCGACCTTTGGCAAGCCGTCCGTATCTAGGGCTTATTCTTGAGAAGTAAAAAGAAGTGGGCATTAAAATGTAAATAAGCCATATATGGGTCATACAGCTGTAAATTTCTCCGGTAACTATCGCATTCACGAGAGTGGATTGATATGATACATCCCACGTGTCGCTACAGGATACGTCGGGACGTTTAGCCTTTGGATGAGGGTCCTTTTCATTGAATCGAGCCGTGTATATGATGGGTCAGACCGTGGACTGGGAATATTTGCACAATGAAATATTTTAACCCTCAATGTTATGGATACCGTCCGTATTAAAAGAAAAGAGGCAAATGATAAAAGCGTTGTAATATTTTAACCTAAGAGTGAACCTTCTTTGTGAATCCTCAGATCAAGGTGAACATCATCATATGAACGGCACTGATAGTTAGAATATAACCTAGATTCAAAGATTTAAGTCCTCACGTATCCTGCACCAGTACATCGGGATGTACCCTTCCCGAAGAAAATCGCAGTTACGAAAAAGAGAAAAACTTGATAATCAGTGGAGGGGATAATTGCCTACATGGATATACCTGTGCCAGGGTTGTGTGGGGCCACAAATATTTTCTTGACAAATCCACTCCATCCATCTGTTTTGAAAGATCATGATAGATGGTGGTTTTAAAAATAAAGCAGATCCAAAACTCAGGTGGCCATATCGAATGAAACAGTGGGAACGGAAACATCCACCGTTGAAGCTTTTCCGAAGCTGACTGTGATTTTTGTATTCCATCCAAAACCGTTCGCAAGGTTATTAACACTCAAATAAATGGTAAGAAAAAAAATATCATCCTGATACAAAACTTCTCTCACCCCCATGAGTTCAATAGCCACGGTTTGGTGTGACATTACCCACGTGAATTTTGGATCTGCTCAATATTTAGACTCCTTTATCTACTGTGGTTTTGAAATACAAATGGACGGACTTACGAAAATCTATGTGAGCCTCACATAGCCTGGGCATGAGAATATTCATGTGCCAGGGTCATAGGTAATCCACTCATGTGCCAGGGTCATAGGTAATCCACTTCGGATAGTACATTTAGGACGTGGTTTTTCCTACGGGTGCACATGGGTTGGTATGGTCTAGTTCGTTTGGTCCAGTTTTGGGGTGAAATTGAACTGACCAGTTTCTAACGGTTCTAGGATATTCGGAACCAAACCGGACCGTTAGCATCCTATAATCGAACCAGAGCCGGACTGTTAAAACCAATTTGGTTCTGGATCGGTTCAACGGTTCTGGGCCTTTTATGATTCAGCCCAATTGCATTTTTTATTTTATAATTTAGCCCCATTCCATTCGTGTCATATCCATTTGATGAATGATTTAGATATTATATAAGGTGTAAAAATATATTTATGGAAACAATCAAATGATGTATTGTAAACCGTAAATTATGAGTTAAATATGGAAACAATCAAATGATGTATTGTAAACCGTAAATTATGAGTTAAATATGGAAACAATCAAAGGGTTTTTAGTTTGGTTCCAAGTTTAGTTCCGCGGTTTAGATTCACGGTTTGGTTCTACGAATCAGTTCACGGTTCGGTTCTACATACCCCAAACTCAGAATCGAGCTGATGTAATCGGTTCTTTGATTTTTAGAACTGGTACACTCTAGAACCGGACCAAACCAGACCGTTTGGTCGATTCCGGTCCGGTTCCATGGTTCTACCGGTTCGATGTGCACCCCTAGTTTTTCTTGATAAATCCATTCACACGGGCTTCCTCCACTCAGAATTTAGGTGGAGCCTATGTGATGTTCTCGAGAAATCCACCTTGTCTTTTTTGGAGATTATTTTAGAGCATGTGACAACAAATGAGTAGCATCCAAGACTCAAGTGAGTCACACGAGAGAAAATAGTAGTCCACTGTTGAAACATTTGCACGGCCACAAATTTTTTGTCTTAGATTTTTATGTTTTCAGTTCATCCAAGTGGGAATTAACTTATAAACGGTTTAGATTGCATATAAACATCAAAGTGGACCCCAGGGAGATTTCAATGATAGGTATTGTCTCCCATATTTTCTTCCATATTTGAGTCTTGTATCTGGCTCATTATCTGTCAGCTGTCCTAAAATGATCTCTTAAGATAGATGTACGTGTCGATTTATAAAAAATATCAAGGTGGGCCTACGCGTAGATTTATAAAAAATATCAAGGTCCTGGGAAAGGCTTTGGCAGGGAAGCCACGTCCGGATACTCAGGTAGAGCGTGATGATTGATATACGTGCGCTGGAAAATTACAGGCGTGGCATAAAAGTAAATTAAAGTAACCTTCCAAATCCTGTGTTTCTTAACCAAAAGAATAGCTGATTTAATATCATGGTCAGATGATCGGTGGATATTTAATGGACGGTCTAAATGAAAAATAGCCGATAGTCCCAATTCACCATGTTAATGCCCATTAATGGGAGGAAAGGATTGTTCGATAAATATAAGCTTTGAATGATAACTTACTTACAATGGTACCAACATTTTACGGTTTAGTTAGTTAACCTACGATTCAAGTACGGCTTTTGAGGACCGAGTATCAAGCATCACACTCGGCCAGAGCATCAAATAGCTCGAGGTTTCGAGAACGAGAGAACGGAACTATAACTGTCATTTTTGCGTGCTTTTTAACCCAATCGGAGGTTTCCACCTATTACTGTCTTTCCATTTCCTCCATTTTTCCCAGAATCCTCTCTCTCTCTCTCTCTCTACCTTTCTTTAAGCTGAAATCTCTCTCTGGGCTTCTTTAATGCCTGCTGTGTTCGACAGTTCTACTCTCAGTAGAAACTGCATCTAAAAGAGTAGCAGCAGAAAAGGTGATTTTCTTTCCCAGCCCTAATTTTCAACTCCCTTGAGAAATCCGTTGAAATTTCATGCTTTAATATCACTTCTCCCCTTCTGTCTGTTTTGGGGTATCAGATCTGTTGAAATACACCCGCGGACCAGTTGCTCCTGTATCTCTTTCCTGCTAACGGTATTGATTTTGGGATTCTAATGCTGGCTGGTTATTCTTGATTTCTGATTAGGGCTTTTGGATCTTTTCTTGAGGATGCTAGGGTTTTGCGTCCGGGCAAAATGTCTAATTAGGGTTTTTTGTAGTTGGAATTTCTTCAATCTGATTCTGTTTTTGCTGGAACTGTAATTTGTTTGTTCATATCTGTTGTTTTAAGAGAATCGACTGTGTATATAGTGTCGGATTTTCTGTTTATTTGGTTTGTGTAATATAGTAATTTGATTTAGTTTATATTCCTTTTGAACTGCTTCAATTATGCTTTTTTTCTTTAAATTTTACATTTTTTTTTTCCTTTAATGAGTTTACTTCAAGAGAGATCATTGAATGTTTAGATTTTAGAGTTTGTAGGTGGATATCTGATGGTTGAGATGTTGGGAACAACCCCTTTTTTTGGTGGGGCCCGTTGGGACTTTTTGTGTGAAGTGATTATGTTGCATGCAATTTCTCAAAACGAACAAAAAAGTAGGGAAAAAAGATTGTGTTTTATTCACATTAGCAGGTTAGTATATGTGGAATCTGCATTTGTTTATAGCCGTTTGGTCTGTTGAAGTTAATGAAGATATTTGAATATCAATTACTCTGTATTGCTTATGATAATTAATTAATTAATTAATTAATTAAATTTTTTTTTTTTTAAAAAGATTTGGATAAGTGTTTTTTCTTTGATGAATACTGTGGTGATGATTTTATGGTGTTCTTTTTAAATTATTTTATTTTTCTATGATGTGATTTCATGTTTAATTGCTTTCAACAAGTAATGCTGTTATGCAGCAATTATGCGCTGATTCCTCCTCATGATACATGCGGCAAACATGTTTGTTGATCTGGTGGGCCACCTCATGGATGAAATATAGGCCAAAAATTGCAGTGGGTGGCCAACTTTAACCATCCAGTGTTGCGAATTTTGCTGGTTGAACATAGATTGTTTTTTTTTTTTCTCCTTTTCTAAAGAAAACCATTACTTTTGGATGCAGCTGATTGTATGGCTATAACAGCCAAGACCCCTTGGTTTTGGAATGTGGCCCATCTATGCTGTGGCCCACTAGACCAATAGTACATATCACAACTTCATGACAAATCTCTGCCATGTGTGCTTTAAGGAGGGAGCTGCATGCAAGTTCTACTAGAGCTATGTAATAGAATCACTCGTTTTCAAATTATGAAGTACCTTTTATACTTACATGAATGCTTATAACAGCCCTAGAAATGCAGGGTTGGGGGATGTTTTTCCTCACAAACTAATATCCTATACTTTTGAGGCAGGACCTGAACTGTTTTGGGCAGAAAAGCCTGAAAATTTTAATCACCAGTTTGGTTTGTACACCATGTTAAATGCACAGTGGAATGAATAGCCATCCTTTCCCCCGAAATATATGGAAATTTGGACTCAATGCTCACATTCATGCTAAGTTTGATACATCTGAAATGTTTTGTTACAAGAATGCAAGCAGGGATTGAGTAGTGTCTGCACCCACTTTGTGTAACTGTGTCGTTATTCTTTTGGGCTGTTTATATCTAACAGAAACATTGTTCTTAAACATATCAACATAGAAGTTTAGTTATCAGTCCAGTGCATGGAATAATACTATAAGATACAGAATGATCTATTTTAGTTGACAATTCAATAGTCCTTGTAAGGCTGCCTTTGGTATATCTTTGGGACAATTTTACGTAGTGAAGTCCTGATGGTGGGTCAGAGGCTTGCCATGTCAGACTTTTTACGTCTTTCTCATAGTGGGCAAAACACCAAAGAAGATGAAAGAAGTCTGACATGGAATCCCCTGTCAGAGTTTGTTTCTATGGAGGCACATGTTCATGGGAAAAAAGCCAGCAGCCCATAAATTCATCAAATGTTACAGTTTACGTTATTTTTGATAGACACGACTTCCTACATCCATCCAGTTCTTTTGATCTAATTGACTGTACCCAAAGTGTTAAAAACATTTTTTCTTTCTTTTTTCGTTTTTGATTTTATGATTTTCTTTCAATAAGTTTTTTAATGCACTTTATTGATGATTGTAATCTGGTTTTCCAGGTGGGGAAGATTCACCTTTCATTTGAAATTTCCTAAGTTCCAAATTTTTATACTTCCAAGTCACAAACAGAAGGCTCACACGTCCAGATTACCTTGCCTAATCGCAGGACAAGATTGTAAGAAGGACAAAAAAGAAGAAGAAAAAAGAAGCAATCTAAGATGTCTGTATCTTGTCAAATTTGCATATAAGCAGCAGTGATGCTTAAAGGTTTCCTGGATGCTAACTTTCTGTTCACGGCGGCAGAATTTTTTTTGGCATGCTAGTGCGTTATCATGCAAACAAATGTGTTTTAAGGATAAGCTGCAATATTTGAACTCCGCGAGTACACTACGAGGATTTGTGAGACTTGGTATATTGAGGTCATCGTTGCCTGCATGTGTTTCTACCAATCCCTCTGCTTCAAGGAAAGGGGATCTGTCTCTGGCGGTGCCTTGGTTACATACGAGGATGGTTAACCATGGAAGTTGCAAGTGCCCAGATGGATAACTTGTAGCGGGATGCTTCAATTGCATCCCTAGAACAAAATCACAGATATTGACCGCATAATCTTGTGATTCGTTGAGCTTGATACTTTCTGGAAGGATCTTCAGTTACGCAGAGGTGCATTCAAGTATCACACCATTCTATCAATTGCTTGGCTTTAAAGCATGGATTCTGAGGCCTCAAGTGCTATTCGGGTTCCAGGTATAGTGCCTCGGCTCTTCCCTTCACTTGGACCTGCACTTCTGATTTCGATGGGATATATCGACCTTGGGAAGTGGGCTGCAGCTGTTGATGGGGGTACACGTTTTGGATTCGATCTTGTGTTGCTTGTACTTGCTCTCAATTGCACTGCTATTCTCTGCCAGTACCTTGCAGCTCGTGTTAGTGTGGTCACTGGAAAGAATCTTGCTCAGGTATCCATTTTTCTTTTTTAATGTACAATTTTAGAAGCTCCATTTGCCTAACTGTGAACGCCAAGAGTCTCCTCAAACATAGTTTTTATTTTTATTTTTATTTTTAATTTTTATGACAAGTCATGGGTGTGGTCATGTATGAGAAAATTTTGCTGCCACTCCTTTTATTCTGATAAAATTTGGCACTTGTGAGCATAGTTAATTTGATGTTAAAATTTCAATTATAGCGTTTTGTAGTCTGTTCAGATGCTGATTTACTTGTCTTTATTGTCTCTTTGGATTCTCTTTACCCAGACATACACAACTTCTCTGCCGATTTTATTATTAACATGTTTTCTTTCTTGTGATCTAAAAGATATGCAGCGAGGAATACAATAGGCCCACATGCATGTTGTTAGGTGTTCAAGCAGAGTTATCAGTGATTGTTTCAGACCTGACTATGGTATTGTTCTGTTCCATCTAAATTTAGAATCCAGGAATCTGCTTTTTCCAAAAGAGAACTGCCGAAGTGATTTGCATGAGGAGAGATTGAGGTTAATCGCCGTGTTGGCACTTGTGTGGGATCTGGGCCATGTTCCAGGTGGGGTTTGATGTAACATACCTTGTTGCAAAATCTAGGCTGGTCGAGGGATCAGGTTATCTTCATGTCTATGTTGAATATAAGTCTTGATTTCTAACTGTCCATGCCTTTTACGAATGCCCACCTGATGAGTGGATTGTTCTTATTATGAGGGAATGTTTGCAGTCAGCCACACCTTAAGAATGGCCATGATCTCTCACACTTGTGCCCAAGTTGGCATGTGTGCCGTGATTCACTTCTCTCTCCTCACAAGAATCATTGTTGCAGACTCTTTCTGGAAAGGTTAAACTGGAGAGATGGGCTAGTGCCTCTGAAATACGGAACCGTTTTTGGATATCTCTAAGATACTTATTTATGTTGACTGTACCAGATTCTCGGCATTGCACATGGGCTCAATCTTCTTTTTGGACTGGACCTGTTCATATGTGTCTTTTTGTCTGCAATTGATGCTGTACTATTTCCACTATTTATCACCCTCTTGGTGAGATTGACTCTTCTATCTAGCACTGATGCCAATTAGTTATATATGCATATCATGATGGTTGTAACTGGTGCTTGATTTGTAGGACAAATGCAAGATGGAAAAGCTGTTTGTGAGCATAGCAGGCCTTGCACTGCTTTTTTACGTGTTTGGTGTGCTTATCAGTCAACCAGAAATCCCCCTTAATATGAGTTGGAATCTTCCAAGTTTGAAGGGGGAGAATGCATACACACTCATGAGTCTACTCGGTGCGAATATCATGCCTCATGGTTTTTACCTCCACTCTTATATCGTGCAGGTAGATTTTATTTTCTTTTTCGTGTCTGCTCTTTTATGCGTATCTTTCACCTGTCTAAATTCTGGTATTCAGGTGGCCTTTGTGTCTTGAATCTTGATTGAATTGAAAACTGTTTCTCTGTGACCTTATGCTTAAGAGAGACCCATGTATGACCATCAATGGTTTTCTTCTTGGACTTTGACAACAATTTGGTTAGGAATCAGCATGTTATTGAATGTAAATTAATATCTCCATCTATCTCTATCTACCCATTTCTCTTCGTAGGTTGATGGGTGGGGGTGAGGGGAGTACAGTACCTAAAGGGATCTCTTAACTTATTTAAATACACCTTAGCAAAGTAAAAGAAACAGTTAGAATTGGGATCCTTTTGAGATGATTAGGAGATTAAAAGAGTTTTGGTTTTGATATTAGGATTTGGTGTGGAAAAACTTAAGAGAATAAAAAACACAACAGAAAAAAAGACAAAGAAACAAACTTAATGGAAGACATGATGCTTTATAATGTGATTTCCCTTCCCCCATCTAAATGATATCATTGACACCGATTTTTTAGTAAGGGATATTTCATGTTCAAATAATCTAGTGACGTAACTCTTGTTCCTTCTGATCAGACAAAAGCAAGAGAGATACAAAAGAGGAAAGATAGGCTAACAGCCTGAAAATATTGGATATTTGGCTGGTCTTTTGTTGATTGTATTTGGGCTTTTTGCCTTACCTCTGTTGGTGCGCCCCCCCCAAAGAAAAAAAGTTCCCTTTTCACCCATTTCAAATCTGATGCTTAATTTTTGGGATGGTTATATTTTTATAGGACATGTTATTTTAATTGCACTTGTGCACTGTATCATGGAATATAGTCACTTTCAGACAAGTGCTGCTCGTGTTGTTTCTAATCTTGGGTTCATCTTTCAATGCAGCAGCAACATAGACCTGCAAATCTCTCCGTGAGCTCCTTATGTCATGACCATTTTCTCGCTATCCTAGTTATATTTAGTGGCATCTTTCTGGTCAATTATGTGGTGATGCTCTCAGCAGCAACTGTCTTCCAAAGTGCTAGCCTGCTTACTTTTCAGGATATGCTTTTGCTAATGGATCAGGTTTGGTTATAATGTTTTCCGAGCTGTCAATTTCTGTGGTTATTATCGGAATACTGTACATGAAATTGCTTGAAATATATATATATATATATATATATATATATATATATATATATATATATATATATATATATATAGTCCCGTACTATTGTGCGACTGACTGTATAGAACTATTATGCGATTTCACACATGAGCTGTCGGATTGAACGGACAGCTGTAAATTCACCTGCATTCACATAAGAGAGAGAAGGAGAGTCTCCAAACTACTGCCTCTCTTAGGACTTGCGAGCACGTGTGCAAGTGAGACACATGATGTTTGTTTTATCCATGTTGTCCAGCCATTTTTCCATATCATTTTAGGGCATGATACTAAAACTGAGGATGATCCAAATCTAAAGTGGACCACACTGAATAGTGATCGAACACCCACCATTAAAAACTTCTTGGGGGCCACAAAAGTTTTTCATGAATCTATATATATATATATATATATATATATATATTTCACGTCATCCATGTCTATGTGTGACCTAATCAACATGTTGGATGGAAAATAAATATTATAGTGAGCGCTAGGAATTTTTTAATAGTGGGTGTTCAATCACCACTGTTTTCCTGTGGTGTGGTCTAGTTGAGATATGGATTTGCCTCATTTTTGGACCCATGCGCTAAAATGATCTGGAAAGAGAGATGGATGACATGGATAAAACACAAGCATCACAGTAGGGCCATAGAGCGACTTCCCTGGTAATAGGGCTGAAAGTCGGGCGGGTTGGGTTGAGTTGGTGCTCAACCCTAGCCCAACCTGAGGTTCCTATACCCAGTGTTCGAGTTGTCGGTATCGCTACAAGTTTCGCTGGCCGGAGATAAAGATATAATATCGTTATCGCCGATAATATCGCCGATAACCGGAAATGCAGAGAAAAAGGGAGAAACATGGAGAAAATGGTAAAATTTTTCAATGAAACTTCAGGACATGCCTAAATACACATATTTACATATTCAGGAATAAAAAAATTACAAAAAGAATGCATTAAATAAGAAGTTTCCATTTAATGGGAGCTAAAAGACATGCATTGTTGTAAGACATCACTCAAATAGTAAATAAAATAAGTTTATATAATACAAATGCAAGCTTATAACAATGAAGACATGCAAAAGTAAATGAATTAAAAAAATACACATTCTGGCCATATTTTATCCACACCGTCCAACCATTCGAGGATATCATTTTAGTTTACGAGATAAAGAATGAGTCAGATCCAAATCTCTAATGGACCACACCACATGAAAACAATAATGATTGGATATCCACCATTAAAATCCTACTAAGGCCCACTGTACTATTTATTTGACATCCAATTTGTATGATTAGGTCATACAGACGTAGATGAGGGGAAAAATCAAATATTAGCTTGATCCAATACTTTTATGGGCTTAAAAAGTTTTTAATGGTCTACGTTCATTTAACACTGTTTCGTTTTTTCTTTTCTTTTTTTTTTTTTAATTTTTTAATTTTTTAATTATTATTATTATTATTATTTTTTTTACACACACACCACCACACACTTACGCCGTAGTGGGATTTCACTACCTATGTATACTCAACCCTCAACAGGTGTTGAAACTCCCGAGAGTCTACCACCGGAGTAAGAGCAAGGACCCAACACTGTTTCCTGTAATGCGGTCCACTTGAGATTGGGATGTACCTCATTTTTGGTCTCATACCCTAAAATGGTCTAGAAAAATAGATAGACGGTAAGGATACAACACATACATCATGGTGGAGCCTACAAAACTTGGTGACGTCATCTCAGTAGCGAGTCTTCCTACTAAACCTGTCAATAGGTAGTCCGCGTCCCGGACGGTGATTTCCTTCCTGCACTGAGATGCTACGTGGGCCATCATAATGTTTTTAAAAAATCTACCCCGTCCATCCATTTTTTTAGATCATTTTAGGACATCAGATAAAAAATCATATGGATCCAAAACTCAGCGCAGTCGCACGAGAGAAAATAGTGGAGATTCAGTGACCACCATTTAAACATAATTGACCAATCATTTGGGCCCACATTGAATGTATGTGGCATGTCCACGCCGTCCATCCGTTTTTCCATCTAATTTAAGGGGTTGAGTCCAAAATTTATTCATATCCAAAGATTAAGTAGATCATACCACTGGAACAGTGGGGATAATGATTTCCACCGTTGAAACCTTTCTAGGCCCTACAGTTACGTTTATTTTTCATCCAACCTGTTCATAAGATCATACAGACATGGATGAAGGGAAAACACAATTATAAGCTTGATCCAAAACTTCCGTGGCCCTCCAAGTATTTTTCAACGATAGACATTCAATTCAACTGTTTCTTGTGGTGTGGTCCATTTGAACATTGGATATGCCTCATTTTTTCCCTAAAGGCCTAAAATTATCTATTAAAATGTATGGGCAGAGTGGATAAAATAAATAAATCACGGTGGATCTCACCAAGTTTACTCAAGTTCCAACCCATACGACTTGCTCACGTATGCGATCCGCTGCCTCAAACGGATTGGATACTCCCTATGACTATCGTGGTCGATGCTCCGTGGACTTCAAATATGATATATGTGTATCATCCATGCCGTCTAATTCATTTTACAGACAATTTTATGTAAGAACCCAAAACTGAAGTGGATCAAAATCTCAAATGGACCACACAGCGTTGATTGAACTCTCACCATTAAAAACTCCCTGGAGCTACAACAGTTTTGGATCAAGCTGATATTTGTTTTTTGCCTTCATCCAGGTACGTATGACCTAATCTACATGCCGTGTGACCTAATCCACAGGTTAGATGCCAAATAAACGTTACAGTGGGCCTAAAGAGGTTTTTAATGATAGACGTTCAATCATTACTGTTTTCCCATGGTGTGGTCCACCTGAGATTCTAATCAATCTCATTTATAGGACATTAGATTAAAACGACATGCAAAAGAGAATGGACGGTGTTGATAAAACACATAGATCATGGTGGGCCCACATAATACTTATGACGAACCACCTGTCAGCGTTACTAGCGAAACCCATCGCGCTTGACGCTAGTCACGGACACAAGATACATATCTTCCTTTCTTTTCTTTTCTTTTTTTTTAAGAAAAAAAAAAAAAAACCTAAAATCTCGTCGAAGAGAAAATGCAGCCGAAGAAAGGGGTTTTTGGATGAGGATTGTTGCCAAAGAAAGGAGGATTTTCTTACCTGTAAATCCGGCGCTGTCGATCGGTGTTCTTCCGCTGTTGATCGAAGCGTTCTTCGGAGCTCCGACTTCCGATCAACAAGTAAGAGATCTTCCCTGTTTCGATATTTTTTCGGATATTTTGAAAGAGGGGTTTTCTTACCTATTTATTGGATTTTTGGTCGGTGATAATCCAAGATTTTCGCCGATATCTCCGATATGTCGCTGATATTTCGCCGATAATCCGAAGAGAAACGAAAAAGGGGGGTTTCGGTGTCGCTGGGCCAGCGACACCGATATTATCGGCGATAATATCGACATTTCGTCGACAACACGAACACTGCCTATACCTCAGCCCTAACCCAACCCAACCCAACCTCGGGTTCGGAATTCTAACCCAAGCGGGCTCGGTCGGGTTGGCCGGGTAGATGTGTGCTAATATTTTCATTATTATATTAGTCTATTATATTTTCAATACACGTCTTATTTTTTGTACCTATAATTTTGTTAATTATATATGTAGTTATTTATTATAAAGAAGTTCATTTTTTCTAAACAAATAAGCTAAAATATAGGACAACTACTCCTTTAAAAGTCATATTGTGTATCAAGCAATCTATTTGGGAGAGAGAAATCCGGTGTATCTTGTTAGCTTGAGTCATTGGAAATGACGTGGACTAATGAAACCCGACGGTATTGGAATTTCATGTGCCTTCAACACAGATGATCCGCACTCAATTATAATTAATTTATAATGAATTTATATATTGATCAGGTTCGGTTTGGGTCGGGCAACCTGAGACCTCAACGCGAGCCCAACCCAAGTTTTATCGGGTTGGTGTTTGTATGGCCCGAGCCCGAGACCAAACCCGATACATCCTGCCCAAGCCCAACCCAATTTCGGGTCCTTCATGGGTTGGTTGGGTTGAACCCGCCCAACTTTCAGCCCTACTTGGTAACATCAGTGGACAATTCACGTCCGTGTGGGAAGCAGATTCTGTACAAGATAACGGGTGGGGATTGGGTACTAGCCCCACCAGGATCAGAAGTGGATTGCATGGTGTGCCGCACACCACCGACCTCGGTGGTCGATGTCACCAAGTTCTTTGGGCCCCAACATGATGTATGTATTATATCCACGCTGTCCATTCATTTTGCGAGATCATTTTGGGCATCATCCCAAAAATGAGACAAATCCAAAGCCCAAGTAGTCCACACCACAGAAAGTGGTTGAGACAATGATTACCACCGTTGAAATCTTCCTAAGGCCCACCATGATGTTTATTTTGCCATCCAACTTGTTCAAAAGGTCACATAGACTTGGAGGAAGCGAAAAGGCAAATATTAGATTGTTCCAGAACTTATTTGACCCCCAAGAATCCCTACTGCTTTTCTGGGGTGTGGTCCACTTGAAATTTTGATCTATCTCTTTTTTGGGCTCAAGGCCTAAAATGGTCTCCCCAAATGGACAAAAGATTTGGATATAACACATACATCATGTTAGGCCTGCAGAACTTGGTGATGTCAACACACCACCGAGGTCGGCGCAATCCGCATCCACTAGGACCTAGTTAGAGACGGACGATCATGTTGGGGCTTTGTTTGGCCCACCATGATGTATGTGTTTTATCCACGCCATCCATCCATTTTAATAGACCATTTTACGACGTGAGACCAAAACTTAGGTAGATATAAGGTTCAAGTGGACCGCACCATTGGAAGTAGTGGGGATTGAATGCCTACTGTTGAAAGTGTCTTGGGGGCCACAAAAGTTTTGGATCAAGCTAATATTTATGTTTTCCATTCATCCAAGTCCGTGAGACCTTGTGAACAGGTTGGATGGTAAATAAACATCACGGTGGGCCCTAGGAAGGTTTCAACGGTGAGCATCATTGTCACCACAACTTTCTGTGGTGTGGTCCACTTGAGCCTTAGATCTACCTCCCTTTTGGGCTCGTCCTAAAATGATCTATAAAAATGGATGAACGGTATGGATAAAACACATACATCATGATGGGCCCCATATAGCCCCTAACATGACCATTTGTCTCTAGCTAGGTCCTGGCAGTGGTAGTACCCAATCCGCACCCCTGAGTAGCTCAGTACGAGTAACCTCTATGGGGCCCATCATAATTTATGTATTTTATCTACCCCTTCCATTTCACTGGATAATTTTAGGGCCTGAGCCCTAAAATGAAGCATATCCAAAGCTCAAGTGGACCATATCGCAGGAAATAGTGTGAAGTGAACGTCTAACGTTGAAAAATTGTTGAGGGCTAAAGAAGTTTTGGATCAAGAAATATTTGTATTTTCCCTTCATCCATGTTTGTGTGATCTTATCAACAGGTTGGATGACAAATAAACATCATTGTGGGCCCTAGGAAGGTTTCAATGGTGGAAATCATTATTCCCACCGTTTCCTATGGTATGGTTCACTTGAGCTTTGGATATGCTTCGGTTTTGGGCTCAACCCCTAAAATGATATGGAGAAATAGATGGACGGTGTGGATAAACCACATACATTCATGGTGGGCCTAAAAGAGTTTAATAAAAAAGCAAACCAGGGGAGTCTCGTGGTTTACCCGAGTCATGGTTCACGAGGGAGATTTTCAAGACTCTCATTCTCAATGCGGATGTGTCTTAGTTGTGAGTGTAATGTAATGGTTCATAAGAGGGCTCGCATAAAAGCTTTGTGCGGCCTTGTGCGCAGAAGACCAAGCTTTTCTACGTCTTTTGTTCTGTGGTCTACATCTTGTGGCCCACTAAGTGGCTGCTTTTCGACTTGCACTTTATCTAACTTAGTTCTGATTTCAAATTCCTTCTGTTACTGAAATCATTTTATAATTTCTCCTTCGTTTCTGTGTCATCTTTGCTTAATATTTTGGTGAAATAACTATTTTAGCTTTAGAAGTATTGCTGATGCATTCTTCTCTACCATAATCTGTTGTCAAGTTGTATTTGGTAATTGGGTTGTCCAAGCATTAAATGATATGGGCTGGCACCTTTGGATACTAATTAGGCCACTGATGAAGCTTTTGATTGGATCTGTGGGTCCCACAGTTCAACAGGGCAACAGATAATAGCCTGATTTGTGGGCAAGCAGGTGGGTGCACCTGCGGACCCTATTGGCCGATCCGGTGGTTCAGCATTAGAGAATAAGGTATCGAGTTTTTGAGGAAGTCACTGGTAACATTGCAATTTTCATATCTTTTCTGTCATAATTGGGTTGATCATTGGAGTATTGCTCAAGTAATTGGAGAGCATAACACGAGTCCTCCTTGAGACCTTAGTAGGTTTGGCTATCCTTTCGTGCAAATCTCGGGCAAATGTGTTGTGAGGATAGATTTGCTTCACAACAAGCTTCTCAACCTCCTCCCTGATGAACTTCATGTATGATGCTTGGATCCTTTAAAAAGACTGGACTATTTGACTCGGATATCGGATTGGGGGAGGGATTGGATATCCTATTTCTAGTTTCCATTGCACATGACTAAACATTTCACTATATTCTCTATCATTTTATCTCTTATTGGGCCCTTAGGTGCTGTCTCCTAGCTAGCTGCTGCTAATTGCGCTTTCAACTTACAACCCTGCTTCCTGACCGCTTATGCTTGCTCACAATATGAAACTCTGACGCTTTCTTGCTCCCACACCCAAATTGTCTTCATTCCACACTTTGTGCGACTATAATTGGGCCTCCTAGATTGCTTTGGATGGCCTCATTCTTAATTATATCCTTCCCAAGGTATTCCATAATGGAAACAGTGGTCGTAACTGCCACTGCCATTTCTGTTATGATATGGCCCATAACAGCCGTACCCTGTAATGGCAGTTTCTTCTTCTTCTTCTTCTCCTTTTTTTTTTTTTTTTTTTTTTTTGGGTTGACAAAACCTATTTCAGCCCTATAATGGACTGTTACAGCCGTTATGACCTTGTAATGCGTAATGGTTACCACCATTGCTGTTATGTTATGGTTGCTATGTAACGTAACTGTTTTGGAATACCTTGATCCTTCTTATCCATCTCAACATTCTCATTTTTACAATACTCAATCTCTACTCAAGTATTATTGCCTTCAAAATCCTCAACACTTTACCCATAGGACGTAGCTTGTTGAATAACTGGCTTACAATGTTTGTGTTAAGTTTAATAGGCATGTGACAATCACGCAATACTCAAGAGGCACAGCTCTACTAAATACACTCAGCTCTATTTCCATCATAAACATCCTTGTTAATCGCCTAAGCTTGTTGAAATATAGAACCAAGGTAATGAAATGCATCGCGTTGAGGAATCTCTTGATCATCAATATTAACTTGATCTTGTCTCTAAGACCATTCTGATTAATGTTGCATTCCAGATACTCCATCCTGGTTATGCTATTTTTTAAGCCCCTAGATTCTAAAGCCTTCCCACAAGGCTCCAATTCAGCATTTGGCCCCTTTCTAGTCTTGTCTATCAATGCCACATCATTAGCAATGAATACATTCACTAAGGGACCTCATTTTGTACAACTACGGTTAATTCTTGTATACCAAGTGCGCGAAGGTAAGGGCGTAATGTCGATCCTGATGAAGATTCACCGTTGCTAGGAACTCAACACTCTCATCAGAGCTGTTTTCACTCTTGTGATGGCACACTTGTAGAACTTCAATGATGTCCATATATTCTTTTGGGGGATCCCTCCTCATCACCCAACACATACTCTTCTTAGTTACTTGATTAGAATATCGACAGGCTTGGCTTAGGTTTGTCCAAGCTCAACCCGCCAAGTAAAATCTAGGCTTGAGCCTGTCATAGCCTCGTGACGGGCCAAAATGGATAGGCCCGATCTCGAATGAAGATGATTATGCTAGGCCTGAGCTTAAGCCCGATCCTTTCACCCACATTTGTGTAAGATTTCGGTTGTTCATTCAGTGTGCCTATACACGCATGTCTTGTGGCCTAAAAGCCAATCTAGTCCGATTATTAGTTGGGCTATGCATTTATGAAGGAATGAAATCTGTGAAGTAATGCTGTAAATATGTGATATGCACACACACACACACGGAAATAGTCTCCTGCCAACTAGACCACATGAGACTTTGCGTGCGAGCAAACATGGGGGTGGTTCGGGTGGGCCCCACCATGATGTGTTTCCAAATCCACTCCGACTAGCACGTGCGTGTCAGAAATTTAGTCATAGGGCTAAAAAACTAGGGGGATGGGCATATGTTCAGCGCGGCAGTTATTGGAAAGGGTCTGAGGGGAGAAGTAGAGAGAGGGAAGGGTCCGAAGAATGCTTCAACCTTGAGCCAGGAGGAGGTGAGATGGATTTAAAGGACTTGGGGAGCAGACGACCCAACAATTAACGTCGTTTGTGAGGCTCTCGACAATGCGTGGAAGGCTTTCCAGTGGTGCCTGGTAGTGTCGAACTAGGTCGGGGCATCCTTGGACGAGGTGGGTGTTTGGTTAAAACGGAAGTGCAGAGTGGAGCGTTTGGGATAGGGTTTTGAAGCACCTCAACAACTTAGACGTCTTAATTTCTCTTAGACCCTAAATTGACGTCGGAAGGATAGTCCTCGTTGGGAGCTATTTCATAGATAACCAACCTCATGGTCGGGGTTTGCAGGTGGGAGGATTGGTTGTCTCTTGGTTAGGAGGTGGCCTAGGTTTAGCTGTGGGGACTGCCGCTGAAGTTTTGGGAAATAAGGGCGTGCTTTTAGGAGGTGGTTGTCATTGACCCTCTCTCGAAAGGCTGCTTGGAGATGTAGGTCGCGAGGATCTTCTTTAGGCGTGGGTGTTTGGTTCAAACAGAAGTGTAGAGTGGAGCGTTTGGTATAAGGGTTTTGAAGCACCTCAGCAACTAGGTCTTAATTTCTCTTAGACATTAAATGGATGTCAGAAGGATAGTCCTCGTAGGGAGCTATTTCATAGATTACCAACCTCGTAGGGAGCTATTTCATAGATAACCAACCTCTCGGAAGGCTGCTCGGAGGTGGCTGTTTGGTTAAAACGGAAGCGCCGAGTGGAGTGTTTGGGATAGGGTTTTGAAGCACCTCAGCAACTTAGAGGTCTTAATTTCTCTTAGACCTAAAATTGATGTCAGAAGGATAGTCCTCGTAGGGAGCTATTTCATAGATAACCAACCTCATGGTCGGGGTCTGCAGGTGGAAGGATTGGTTGTCTCTTGGTTAAGAGGTCGCCTAGGTTTAGCCGCGGGGATTGCCGCTAAAGTTTTGGGAAATGAGGGCATGCTTTTGGGAGGTGGTTGTCATTGACCCGCTCTCGGAAGGCTGCTCGAAGTTCTAGGTCGCGAGGATCTTCTTTAGGCGGAGAAAGGCCTTGCCAATCCTAGAGAGTTAGTAAAGGTGGTGGTTGGAGATGTGAAGGTGACTGAGAATTTCAAGAGAATTGTGCGGCAGAGGTCATTCTGAGTCAATCTCGTGGGAGGTGGATGGATTTAGACCAATGATGGAGATGGAAGCAAGAGGTGCCGAGGAGGAAAGGGAAGGTTAACAAAACGAATGGCCCGACAAACCACCTAATATAGTGCTGAATGTGCGCAACGTTCAAAGGCCCGGGTTAGTGATGGGTGGAGACATGGCAACTTTTGATGCGGGGGTTGTTCTCTTGTTAGAAGGTGGCAAGTGCCACGAGGTTGCAGTGATGGACACATGCCCAAGGATGTTGGGAGACGGAGGGTCATTTATGATGACTGGGACGTGTGGCTTGTCCAACGTCAGCGAGACTTAAACGGTGGTGAGAGTGAGTGACATGTCACCCTTGCTTGTGACAAATGGTGAGGCGAGAGAGACTGTAATAGAATTGGACAGACTGTAATAGAATTGGACAACGGAGCATTTATTACCTCAGGGCGCGTGGCTCAAGTGCTGACAGACGACAACTGGTGGAAAGGGAAGGTGACATGCAGGCGAACACAACGGTTGATGGGAAGAAACACCCTCGAGTAGTGACAGGTGGATCGAGGGAAGTGGACAATGGGGTCGATGATGTAGCTCAGGTGTGGAAGTCAAAGTGTGCGAGGCCGACCTTGTCGTTGGCACATGCTCTCATTCTATTTAATGGGGACATGTGCAAAGGGGACCCAAGTGTGAGGGGATTTAAGGGAAGGTGCCTATTGCTTGGAGGCCCAGAGAGAGGGTGAGGAGCAGAGAGGCTTGAAGAGACTATCGTTGCTCGTGCGACTCCTCTTCGATGAGTTAGGATCATCCTCGACGCTGAGCGTGTTCTCGGAGAACTCTATTCTTCTTGAAAGAGATGTTGGGGCGATGGTTCTCATAGTTAAGGAGGATGCTTTTGTTGGCAAGGTGCAAAGTGAAGATGACTTGGAGTTGCTGGAGCTTTCCAGTGTTGAGGAGGAGTTAGCTTTGGAGGTGATGCTATTGTGGGTGTTACGTGATGGTGAGGTAGAACATTAGCTCATGACGAATGCTTCCCCCTTGGCTTTATAGTCTACTTGAGGTCAAAGGGAGTTGGTTGCTTTGGTGAGAGGGAAGCAGTGGATCTAGGAAGTGCTAGGACATGTTGGACTATTGATTGAGGTCACATTTGGGGATTGCGAGGAAGAGTACGTAGCTATGTTCCATCTTGTAGAGGAAAGGGGAATTTAGAAGGGCCAGAAGGTTAGTTTGAAGGGGAGTCTTAGGTCTTTGAAAGGGAAGAGAGCTCGGAGGCCTCGAGTGTTCTATTAATTACGAGGGAGGAGCTTCATCCAAGAGGGGGGAGAAGGGGAGGAAGAACAAAGATGGTGATCGATGAAGATCCCCAGCTGGAATGTGAAGGGGATGAATTGCCCTATTAAGCAAGCCAAAATTAGGGACCTTTGCAAAGGTACAAGGAGCAGTTGGTTGCCTTACAGGAGACTAAATTGGGATTGATAAATCAACAGATTGTGAATGAAATCTGGAGGGGGAACTTGAAGGAGTGGATTGTTAAGGACCTAGTGGGATATGAAGGTGGCTTGATTATGATATGGGAGTCCAGTGTGTGGGTGAAGGAGGATTGGTGGTGCGGTGAATTTTTGGTCTCGTTTTTGCTTCGGGATTTATCTTGTGGGTTTTGATGGGTTTTCACAACAATTTATAGGATGAACTCCCCAAACCAGCGTGCTTGCCTTTGCGAAGATGCGAATGCTGTGATAAAGAGGTGGGGGGCTGCCATAGTGCATCGGAGGGGACTTCAATGTAGTTAGGTTCTCATTTGAGAAACAGGGGCTGGGTGGGGCAGAATGAATTGTTGACCTGTTGATAGGCTATTTTAGATTCAAGTGTTCCAATTGGCAAGACAATTGTTAGGTCAAAGCTCGATCCTTTTCTTGTTTCGTCAGATTGGGTGGAGAAATTTCTGTTGGTTAGCAACAAGGTCTCCCTAAGCTTGTATCGGATCATTGCTTGATATCTTAGAGGTGGATGATGATGATTGGGGCCCTTGGCCATTCAAGTTTGAGCTATTCTGGTTGGAGTGGAGGGCTTTGCTAATATGGTTAAAAATTGGCAGGCTTCTATTTCTATGGATGGTCATTTGGGTTTCATCCGATTCCAGAAATTGAAAATTCTTAATGGCACTCTCATCAGATGGGAAGTGCTATGGAAGTGGGAGCAGGAACTGAGCGCTACCTTTAACGATATACAACTATTGGATATCAAGGATGAAGGGTCGGAGCTGATAGAGGAAGAAAAAGGGAGGAGGGAGGCCTTGTCTCTTGAATATAAAAATCAGCTCAAAGAAGCAATCAAATGGAAGCAATGTTCCAGAGCAGTGTGGCTCAAGGAAGGAGATAGAAACACAAGGTTTTTACATGATTGGCTAGTGCAAGGGCAAGAACAATAAGGTCAATAGCATGGTGGTGGATGGTGTTAGGTTGGAGGAGAAATTTGAAATATGTAGTGCAATCATCTTCTTTTACAAGAAGCTTCTGTTAAGTGAAGGGAAGCTGAGGCCTCATTGGACAACCTCGACTTTTGGTCTATTTCTGAGGAAGCAGATTTTTGGAAGAGGAGATTGAAGTGGCAGTGGGACAGTTGGGGAGAGACAAGATGCCAGGGATGGATATTTCCTGCTTGCATTTTTAAGGTATTATGAGAGTTGGTTAGAAATGATGTGATTGCGTTCATCCCCGAGTTTTTTGGAAGTAGTTAGCTTCTAGTTGAATCGGTCACCTCATTCATTGCCCTAATTCAAAAGAAACGAGCAAAATGCTTGCGAGATTTTAGACCCATTAGCTTAATTGGGACTCCATATAAGATTTTAGCAAAGGTGTTAGCCACAAGATTTGTGTCGATCCTCGGGAAAGTTATATCAAACATCCAAGGTGTATTTGTCATAGGCAGCCGATTCTGGATAGCGCACCGATTACCTACGAATGTTGATTCTTGCCACAGGGAAGGAAAGAGGAGCATTGCACGCAAGCTTGACCGGACCTTGAAAAAGAAAATGATCATGTTGAGTGGGACTTTTTAGATTACATGCTAGGCTGGTTAGGGTACGGTGAAAAGTGGATGAGATGGATTTGGGTGTGCATTAGCTCGGCTAATTTCTCTGCTCGGCTAATTTCTCTGTCCTTTTCAATGGATTGCCAAAAGGGTTCTTCAAGTCACTAGAGATCCCCAAGTTTGTCTCTGTGTTGGTTTGGAAAAAGTGAGTGGTGATGATAGTGTAGGAGGAGGTAGGTTGAACTTTGTTGCGATGGGAGGATTTCTAGAAGCTGAGGAGGGCAGGATAGTCATGAAAGTCAGCGAGATGAAGGTGAAGGGGCACGAACTTAAGACTGGGAGGTGCTTGTGTCATAGCTTGATTGGGAGAGAGGAGGTAGGTGGAGGGAAAACATCTTTGGAGGTGACATGTGGCATGATGTGTGTTGTGGGAGCTCCGTCTCTATCGTGCTCCTACTCGACCCTGATTTTTTAGGGAGGCACAAATGCTGAACCTCACTTGAACCTGCATCTCATCGCCAAAGCTTCGGATGGGACGGACAATCAGGCCATGCATGGTGAGGAGTTTGATTCGGAACCTTCGCATCAAACCTCGCAACCTGAGTTTGAATCGGACGGTTTTGATGAAGACTTGCCATGATGTGATTTTGGCGTGGGCGGATGAAAGGCCTATGGACGTCATGTGTTTTGGAGGATAATCTGACGGCCCTAGATTTCACCTTATCCCTGGCACGTGAGAATATCTTCTAGTCCTCGCCACTTGCGATCTTAGCAATGTCGTCTTCATCTTTGCCTATTGTTCTGCTTAAAAAACAGATGATTTCTCTTGATGGTATAAGGGAAGTTCGAGTTGAGTTTGAGAGCGAAGCTACTCTGATGCTAGATATCGGGCCTTCATGCTGAAACGTCTTTTGATTGCTTGATGCAAGGCAAGTGTGACACCTAGATGGATCTAGTTCTGGTGTACAAAGAGGAAGCACTAGGGAAAGCTTTGGTTGTAACTCCGTCATGTGCAGAGAAGATGGGAGAAGGTTCCTATCACGCCCCAAAATTTGGAACCTGAGTACGGTGACCCTAATCTCGAGTTCTAAGGTGTGAATTAAAATTCGAGCATAGATTCTTTGAGATTCCATTCCATATATCGCATAATTAAACTAATTCCAAATAAATTTCTTTGACTATAATTTAATTAAGAATTAAGATTCAGAAGTCAAGACTAATTCCACCTAATTTCCTACTAATTGAAAACTTCAATAATGTCTTATTACATTGAATGTAATAAAATTAATCGACCTAAACTATGGGTGGCGCTTCTAGTAGACTGTAACCGTCTGGGTAATCTGCTTTGCCTGTGTGTTTTTCTTCCTAAAAACCCGCAAAGAATTATTGTGATTTTGGCACGCTAAAAGCCCAGTGAGATCAATTTCATCACAGTTAGTATGATGATCATGATATTATGTATGCACTAATGAATGTATGGTGAATCTAAAGCAATAGATGTACACGAACTCGCATGCTACAGAACATTAGGAACCTGTCGCAAATTAACCATGCTCACCTAACCGGTACAATGAGGTGGCAAATCAACTATGCACCACTGATTTGTCGTCCAATCCAAGCACACCATGCACATGAGGTATGTAAGCACACCATGCACATGAGGTATGTAATGCCTGTGTCGTCCAATCAACCATGCTATGAATATATAAGCACATCTCAAACATACAATGCATTTTATGATTTAAATCCAAGCACACCATGCACATGAGGTATGTAATGCCTATGTTATGTAGTTTAACAACTAATCCTTAAATTTCGCTATTAATCAAGGGATGTGTTCCTAACTTTACGTGAAGTTACTAAGGCAAAATCTAAGGTTCCATTTTTCCTACAAGATGGCTATTTTAAGGAAAGAAGCGATGCAAGGGGCATATCCACACCCTTGAAAGTTGAGTAATGGCAGTTCAAGGGAAGCCCTTGAGTTGAGAGGGAAAGGAAATAGTCTTTCCTGGGACAAGATGGTTAAACCCTACACGAGAGGGTCGAACCTGAAACGATAGCTAAGTTCAAATTTGGAAGTGATGTTAATGTGCATCTAAAATCCAATTGAGTAGAGAGTTGAGGGAAAATATCCCTCACCTAAGATTATGAAACAAGGGAGAACTAGAAATATGTGCAGCTGTAAGTCAAATTAAATTCAACACTATATAATTTGAATAAATGGAAAAGAATATCAAGAGGAAATTTGTGCAAGGAATCACTCACATATACCGTGTGGTTGAGCTAGCCTAGAATTGATGAACCCGACTCGACTTGGCACGACTTAGTGACAAATTGGTGTGTACTACATACACGAGCTTTCCCTCGGAGTACTCTGACCTCCACCTGGCTCTTAAAACACCACTGGACCAAACCCGACTTGAGTTCAGCCCAACTCGACTCGAACCGGGCTTGACTTAGTTCAGGTCAACAAGTTGACTCATTGAGTCAACTCAGCCTCGCTCTCTCTTCTTCTTTCTTTCTCCTTCTCTTTATTCCTTTTTTTTTTTCTCCCCCTTTTCTTCTCAGCTTATCTCCAGCAAGGCTATGGACTAAACTAGAGGTGGGACTTAGATTGACTAAGTTGTGACTCAGTTCGAGTTGGTTCTCTCTCTGACTCTTGTTTTCTTTTCTTGGTTTCCCTTAGTTTTTGTCTCTATGATATGGTCTCTTTCTGCGTCGAGAGAGGTTTTTATAACCAACAAGGTCCCGAAATCCTCTGAATGCAGAGAACTTGTGTCGAACAACCTATGCGGAGGAAAGTTCTAGCGACTTGATCTTGACGTCCACTTAATTTTGTTTATGTTTTCTTAAGCGTAGATCCAAATGTTTGTTAAAGACATGATTAAACAGTGATCAGATGGGCCATCTAACAATCGGTTTTGATCATGGAATTGTGCGTTAACAATATCACATGGTCATGGTTTAAACAAGGATGACAGCGAGGCTGTTAATGGCAAATTTTGATTTAATGGTTCTTTCTTTGAAACAAAGCTACTGGATGACTTAGATGGTCCTTATGAAGCCTATGGGTCTCACCAAACGGGGCTCTATCGACGTTTGTCCGGTGGTTTTCGATATAGGAAGTTTTGGCTCTCTATAGCTAGTTACTGAGAAAATCGGAAGCTGCATTGTTTTCAGCACATCCTTGTAGTCCAGGTCAGATTAGGAGATTATTCTAGCTACGGATGGATGGTCTAGATTGATTTCCAGGAGGATTTACTTTTGGTGCTGAAGAAGTACGGTGGGTCCCACCGCATTAAGGCTTTGGATTAGCTTGGGTTTCTAGGTGATCTTAGATGTTGGTTCTCCGTGACGCACGACTAAGATGATTAGGTGGAGTGTTGGATGCAATGATAAATCTTGATGGACGGTGCTCGTACATTTGAAGGGAATGAGGTTGATGGCCGGAGGGCCCATGATGGACGGTTTACAGCTTACATTGGTGGGTTTCAAACCTCCGTAGAACGTTGAAAAGTCCCTCTTGAAGAAGATGAACAGTTTGAGAAGAACTTGGTTTCCTTGTGAAGTCGTTGGCAAGATTCTCTTGTACGGAAGATAATGTGGGGCCCACCACCATAATCTTTGTAAGAAATCCACTAGTCATCCATTTTGCCAGATCATATTGGGCTAAGGGCCTTGTGATGAGGTAGATCCAAATTGTAGGTGGGCCACACAATGGGATAGTGGTAGGGAATTAACTACCGTTGAAACTTTCTTGCCGCTCTCAGTTTTCTTCTTTTCTTTATTTATTTATTTTTCTTATACAAACTCATGTAGGTCAATATAGTGATAGATGTCAACAACCTCGTTGTTTAGGTATTGGCCAATAATCTCGCGTGGCGTGGGTGGCACCACACCCTCGCTCTCGTGTTACAATTCAGTAATCATATTCTTGAAGTGTACGCTTGTTGCTGCATTTTGTGGCATGTGGTTATAAATAAACAATTTGTCAAGAATTTTCCTACTTTTTTTTTTTTTTTTCCTATAGACGTTGGGTTTCGTCGCCCACGCTATTCCTTGGTTCATTTAGGTGTGGGTGAACTCAAGAATATAAATGTTTGACTTGGAGTCGCCACTAGCCAATTATCTTAGAGTTCTGCGGTCGGCTAGACCTTATGAATCTTTAAAAATTGGAGAGTTCAGAGATTTCTCACCTTATGATGACTCTTAATCTACGACTTGAATTTTTGAGTAAGGGACCTTAATAACAGAGAAGGGGTTAGGCACCTCCTTGGCCCGCACTTAGTGCGGTATCTACTTTGTGGGATTAAAAGGGGTTTTAGGAGACTAACAAGCTCTAGTGTTGTTTTATTTGATAGTGTTGAATGGGAAAAATGGATTATTGCTAGTTAGCCACGGATAAGTACTCCGTAACTACTAGAGCCCAACTTGGAGGCGGAAGTGGGAGAACATGATGGTGTTCTCGCTGTGACCTGCATCCAAGAAGTAAAAGAAGGAAAATGGACCTAATTTCTATTAGTCAGCCACGGACAAGCGCTCTGTAATTGCTAGAGCCTAACCAAGTGGAAGTGGGAGAACCCAATGGCATTCTCGCAGCGACCGGTATCCAAGAAGAACTAAAAAAAAGAAGAAGAGAAAATGGACCCAAGTTGGAAGTGGAGGTGGAAGTGGGAGAACACGATGGCTTTCTTGCAACATTCGATATTTGAGAAGAACTAAAGAGGAGAATAGACCAGTCAAATCCGGGTTTCTGATGTGGTAGGATCCGGAAGCCTGGCAAGCCTCAGAGCATACACTCGAAAATGTCTTGAGAACTAGGGGGTTGGGAATAGTGTAATGATGCGTATACAAGATGAAATGCAAGAAATGCAGAGCGCGGGCTCGACTTTCGGCTTGGCAGAGATGGGAGTCGAAAAGATAAAGAAACTTGACACTTTTAATGTAAAGAGATGGTTGGAGCTCTTGACCCCTGCTCTACTCCTTTATTTGAGACGCCATATGACTTGGGTTAATAGGTGTATGATAGATAATGGAGATGCTTGTGCGGCTACGTAGAACGAGTTGTTGCAAGGATTGAGATAGAAGCTTGAACTAGGGGATGAAGGCTAAAGGCAAAGTGTTAGGGGGTTGCTATGGCTAGAGGGAGGGAGACTTGGGCTTGTGAGGGTTTAGGCGCAGGACAATAGGCTATGGAAGGGGGTAAGGAAGATGGGTCGACGGTAGGACAACTAAGGGGCCAAAGGGCTAAGAGTAGTTGACTTAGGCTTGGGCTTGGGTTGCTAGCAAAAGGGTTGGCAGGGGTTGGAATAGGTTGGAATCTCTCTCTCTCTCTCTCTCTCTCCCCTTGGGAAATCAAAGGGACCGATGCCCAATTCAAGGGCAAGATCTCCTCACTGCTAGCCCGACAACTCCCTCTGCCAAAGCTCCAGCTGACTACCTGGTGTGCGGCACTTGGACTGCTGCATGCCTCATGGTTCAGCCTTAGCTTTCAACAGGTGTTGTGGTTAGGCTCCTTGGTGCTTTGGGTTCTGTGGCTTGGAATGGGTTTTGAATAGTTTTGGGCTTGGATTTGGACTTGAATTTGAGCTTGAGTTTGGCTTGGCTTTAGGGGTTGACTAGGCTCAAGTTGTGGCTTGGCTTAGAGTTTAGGTTTTTAGGGGTACGAAAGTCCGGAACCATTCACATCCTTTCCACTCCACAACAAATGCTTCAACCACTTTTGCTTTCCCCTTTATATATGTTTGAAGTACATCCCGCATCTGCATACCACCACTACGACGAAAACTACCTAACCCCCTCTCCTCTACCGTCACCCTCCTACCATCATCACCCCTTCGACCACTGCCCCTTACTAGCCTCCCATGTAGACCCTTCAAAAGTGGGCCTATTTGCCTCCCACCACCTTATCTAATACCTATCCCACTGTTCTCGTAATGACTTGTCAAAGACACGTCTGTAGTAGGGATCTTTATAATCGTCCACCTCCTTTACTTCCTCAAGGCCCCGCACTGGCCGACGCTAATTGCTCCCTAAACTCCCTCTCACGCTTAGAACAATCTCCTCTAATCTATTTGTTTCCTCAATACTTTCATCTTCGCTCTCACATCCTTTGGAATCATTGGGCAATTGACAATATTTTGTTGCACCCTTTCAAGTAGGATATACCTCTGCTCTTGTACACTTGCCCACAGTAATTGCACTTGGACCTGTATTGATTGTTGGTGGGGTCTTGTGCTGCTAGCCAATATTGGGCTGCCTCCCTTTTCTAGGCATTTTCTACCTATAAAACATCATTAAGAAAATAGGATGTTACATTCAATGTACTAAATAGGAAAGATTTCATATTTTTCCTAATATTCTTAATTTTCTAAAAAACTTAAGAGTGAAACTGAAATTAAGATCAACCAACACTCATAAATACCTGCAAATTAAATGCTAAATAACCTTGAAAATTAAAGGCTAGATAACCTTTGATCAATCTGAATTTTTTAAATAAAAAATTTAATTATTTTTTAATATTTTAATTTTTTGAAGTTTTTTTTTAGTATTTTTAATTAATTTTTTTCCTGTTTTTAATTAAAAAATATTTTTTTCTATATTTAATTAAAAAATATTTTTTTTCTATATTTAATTAAAAAATATTTTTCTTTCTAAAAAAAATCCAAAAACCTCCGTCAATCAACCTCCAACATGTCTAATATGATTTTTTCATAATTTAATTACAATTTAAATGGCTGTGATTGGAGAAATTTCAGATTTTTTCTTTTAATTTTTCCCAATTTCGTCAAATTCACAAATTAGTGTGTTAACTGATATTAAGATCAACTAACACTCGCAAACACTTGTAAATTAAGGCTAAATAACTACGGATCAATCTGATTTTTTATTTATTTATTTTTTATTTTAATTATTATTTTTTGATATTTTTAAATTAAAAATATTTTTATGAAAAAATCCAAAAACCTCTGTTAATCTGTTGATCAACCTTGAACATGTCTAATGCGATTTTTTCATACTCTAATTACAATTTAAATGGATAAGATTGGGGAAATTTTGGATTTTTCCATTTTTTATTTTTTATTTTAAAATTTTTGAAATTCACAAATTAGAGTGTAACTAATATTAAGATCAACCATCACTCATAAACACTTCCAAATTAAGGCTAAATAACTGTTGATCAATCTTGATTTTTTGAAAAAATATTTTTAATTAAGAATTTTTTTTTTTGTAAAATCCAAAACCCCCCTCAAAGTGTAGATTAGCCTCCAAGATGTCCATTATCATTTTTTTTTGCACTCTAAATGCAATTCAAATGGGTGAGAAATGGGAGAATTTTGAAATTTCCTTAATTTTCCTAAATCCCCAAATCGGAGGTTCAAATCCAAGATTGAGCATGCAAAACATATAAAATCATGAATTTCCATCTTAGTTCTAGTGATTCCAAGTGACTTGCAACAAAAAATGGATTAAAATAAAAATATCTCGCAGTTAGAAAATCGGGCTCATCCACTATTTGATCTCGTTTCCCGCATTAAAAACAGGTTCTTTCTCCAAGCGATGGAAGGGCGTTAGTCAAATTTACCTCGAGAACAAATTAAAAATTAAAAATTTGAAAAAAATAGAGGTTTTTGAAGATTTTTAGGGAATTTTTTAAAGAAGAAAACGAAAGGGGTTGTCGGTTTTGATAGTATCGACGATACTAAGTATTTTTAAATTGCTATATTTTGAAGATATCACATTGTATGGACAAATTACCGATACAATGCGATATCTTGTGAAATATTTCAACTAATACCCAAAGTTCATAGACTTTTGGCTAGTTGCATATCGACCAAGGTTGATACCGTTAGTATCGGTTGATACTATTGATACTGCGAACACTAGGTCACCTGATTGGTGTGGTCCCTCATCCAAGTGGGACACATAATAGATGGGTTGGATGTCTAAACCACATCTTAGTCTGCCCTATAAACCATTAAGGCGGTTTTAATGGGTGGGCATGCACTCTCAACTGTTGCCTGTGGTGTGGCCCACCTAAGTCATGGATTGGCTTGATATTTAGGCCTGTGGCTCACCATGGAAGGGTGTAGTTGATTGATGTGGTCAATGTTCGAGGCACATCACGGTGGGGCCCACAAACCTTACCTCATAGTTCCTGCACACACACACACACCCCCCTATATAATATATATTAGCCAAAAGGTCTCCTGCACATCCCCCATATATAATATATATTAGCCAAAAGGTCTCCTGCACACCAGATTGGTTTGGAGATGTTGGCCGGTTTAGGTGGGTTCCACTGCGATGTTTATGTGAAATCCACCCTGACCACCATATGTGTCATCCCATGTTAAACCCAAGGCTCAAATATCAATCCTATTCGTGATTCAAGTGGGCCACACTAGGGGAAACAATTTGGAGGGTGAGTGTTGTTTGTACACTGTTTCCAATCGTTTGGTCCACCTAAATCACGGATGGGGCTGGTTTTTCATCCCTAGGCCTAAGATTGGGTCACTGACCTGCTGGTTGGAGTGGATTTTAAAAATTCATGATGGTGGGGCCCACCCCAATTGCATCACCCATTACTTGGAATTTATTGCACTTTTACATGGACTCGGATTGCAGTGAGGCGGTCACCACCCTTTACTGTGGTGTAAAGACTGTGGGGGCCCATCGTGATGTGTGTTTTATCCATGCCATCCATATGTTTCTCTAGCTCATTTTAGGGCGTGAGCCCGAAATCGAAGCACATCCAAACCTCAAGTGGACCACACACCACAAGATACGATGCAAATTGAACACCTATTGTTGAAAACTTCTTGGGGTCCAAAACAGTTTTGGATTAAGATGATATTTGTGTTTTCCATTATTCCAGGTCTGTGTGACCTTGTGAACAATTTGGATGACAAATAAATGTCACCGTTGGCCCTATCACCATTGTTTTCTGTGGTGTGGTCCGCTTGAGCTTTGGAAATGCTTCGATTTTGGGCCCCAATCCTAAAATGAGCTGGAGAAACATATGGATGACATGAATAAAACACATGCATCATGGTGAGCTCCCAGTCTTAACACCATGATAAGGGGTGGTGACCACCTCACTATACAATCCGTGTCCATGTCAAAGTCTTTACGTAAATTTGTGTAAATGATGTAGTTGGGGTGGGCCCCACCATCATGTATTTTTAATCCGCCCCAACCAACAAGTCAGTGACCCAATTTTAGGTCTAGGAATGAAAAACCAGCTCCATTAGTGACCCAATGGAAATTGAACAGATGACACTCACCCTACAAATTGTTTCCCTTGGTGTGGCCAACTTGAATCATAGATAAGGTTGATATTTGGGCCTTAGATCTAACATGGGATGATGCACCGGGTGGTTGAGGTGGATTTCAAATAGCCCAACTTGAGATGCTGACCACTTAAGACTGTAATTAAGTCCCAACTTGAGATGCTGACCACTTAAGACTGTAATTAAGTCCCAACTTGAGATGCTGACCACTTAAGACTGTAATTAAGTTCTCCTGCGGTCTGGTTCACAGGGGATTACCTCTCTCTCTCTCTCTCTCTCTCTCTCTCTCTACACCAAGGTATCCCGTATCGGTATTGGTTGGCGTAACGGTGCCCTCCGATACTGATACGGATACGGGGGTGTAACGGTGATACGGGGGCGTAACGGTCCGTAACAGTGTAATTTTTTATTTTTTATTTTTGCCAGAAAAATATGAAAAAAGATGGATTAAATCCGGAATATTCTAAGCATTCCAAATATGCATTCATTTGTAAATTGGAACATGTTTATGGTAGTGTAACGGTCTACTCTTTGGTGAGAAGTTGTATCGGATTGTTTGATGAATTTATGAACCAGACAACTTGGATTTGACTGCAAAACTCATATATTTAATTTTCTAACTATCTACTATCAATGATAGATATATTAGAATGAATGTAATATGAAAATATCTTATATTTGTAATATATTTAAATTAAAAAAAAAAAGGCCGAAAATAGTGCGTAAATAGAAAAAAATTATAAAAAAATATAAAATGACAACAACAATCTGTAAAATGGAGATTAACATGTTCTACTATGATTAACACATCATATTCTACCATTAAAACAACAAAACATTTAATAAAAAATGATTTTTCGAATTTAAAAAAAGGGCCGAAAATAGTGCGAAAATAGAAAAAAATTATAAAAAAATATAAAATGACAACAACAATTTGTAAAATGCATATTAATATCTTCTACTATGATTAACACATCATATTCTACCATTAAAACAACGAAACATTGAATAAAAAATGATTTTTTGAATTAAAAAAAGGGCCGAAAATAGTGTGTAAATAGAAAAAAATTATAAAAAAATATAAAATGATAACAATAATTTGTAAAATGGACATTAATATCTTCTATTATGATTATCACATCATATTCTACCATTCAAACAGCAAAACATTGAATAAAAGATATAAATACCTATTTTTGAGGAATTTTTGGAAAATGGCCTACGAAGCTTTAAATCAAGAAAATCCTTAATATAAGCTGTTTTTAGCTGTAATATCAAGCTAAGAGTGGTCGAAAATAGTAATAGAATGATTTAGGAAGAGTTTGGAAGAAAGAAGTTTCAAAAAAAGTGAAAAAACAGACCTTAAAAAGCAAAAAAAAAGAAAAAGAGAGGCCATTTTTTGACCGTTACGCCTTGACTGTTACGGGGCAGTAACGTCGTTATGGCTACAGAATCGGGGGGTGCCTTGTTACTGTAAAGAAAGAGAAAATGATGAAAGCTTTGAGGAAAATGATTCTCCTTTGCTTTTCTGTGTATTTGAGACAACCCTGAAGGGTTGAATATATAGAGCTTTACAACAACTAGACATGGTAAAATTATAAATACAAAATCTTCTACTTATACATCGTCTATCTATAGAATCGGCTATACAAGGCATGTGGCTTGTCTAACATCCCCTCAAACTAATGCTGGTCATCGACAAGTAATAGTTTGCTAACTAGAAATGAGTGTCGTGCAGAAGTGAGGGACTTCGTGAGAATGTCTACAATCTGATCATGGGATGCGACATGTGGTAGTGAAATGAGCCGAGACTGAAACTTCTCGCGGATTAAGTGACAGTCAACTTCAATATGCTTTGTCCGTTCATGGAAAACCGGATTAAAGGCAATCTGAATGGCACTCTGATTATCTACATGGAGTGGAGTAGGATTTTGTAGATGAATGCCCAAGTCAGAAAGAAGTCCACGTAACCAGATAATCTCACTACAAGCAGCTGACATCGCTCTATACTCGTCTTCTGTGCTTGATTTGGAAACAGTGGCCTATTTCTTAAACTTCCAAGAGATGAGAGAAGTGCCGAGAAAAACACAGTAGCTAGTGGTAGATCTGCGTGTGAGAGTACAACTAGCCCAGTCAGCATTTGAATAAGCACGAAGGTCCAGAGGGGCCGTGGAGGAGAACAGAGATCGATCCAGAGTTCCACGTAGGTATCGTAAGATGCGCAATATTGCAGTCATATGAAGAGTCTGAGGAGCAGAAACAAATTGACTGACAACTTGGACCGCGTAGGCAATGTCAGGGCGAGTCATTGTTAAGTAAACCAAACTCCCAACTAAACGGCGGTATAATGTTGGTTTCGTAAGGAGTTCACCATCGTCACGACCATATTGAACGTTAAGTTCCAAGGGAGTTTGAACTGTCTTCTGATCCGTTAATGAGGCTAAGGCGAGAAGATCCTTGTTATATTTATGCTGGCTGACCAGGATTCCACGTATAGGACGTGAAAATTCAAGTCCAAGAAAATATGTCAATGTCCCAGGTCCATCTTAAAGGATGACTTCAGAACTTCCTTTAATGTCGAGATGCCAGTATCATTACTACTAGTCAGAAGTAGGTCATCAACATATACGAGAACAATGACGAGTCTATGCTCAGTGGTGCGCAAGAATAAGGATGGATCATGACCACTTTGAATAAAGCTAGCTCTTGTAACAACATCATGAAATCGTTGGAACCATGCCCGAGGGGCCTGTTTGAGAGTGTATAAAGCTTTCTTCGAGAGACAAGACTTTATTGGCAGGAATTAAAGATACAGAAGGAGGTTTCAAATATACTGTTTCTTGGAGGTCTCCATGAAGAAAAACATTTTTTTACGTTCATCTAAGTGAGTGGCCAAGAGCGAACTGATGATACTGCCAGAAGAGTACGAACAGTTTTCATCTTGGCCACAAGAGCGAATGTCTCATCATAATCAATTCTGTGTTCCTGTTTGTATCTTTGAGTGACAAGCCAAGCTTTGTATCGATCCAATGATCCGTCAGATTTGAGCTACACAGAATAAATCCATTTACTGCTAATTAATTGTTGGTCAGTAGGTCGAGTAACAATGTCCCACATATAGTTATCATCCAATGCTGCAAGTTCTTCTGCCGTAGCCTTCTTCCAACAATCATGACTGGCTACCTGATGGTATGAAGTAAGAATAGATAGAGTATCTAGGGTAGTATTCATGGCAGACATAGAGCATATCAACCGATCAGGCTGTCGATGTACACGAGTGGAACGATGTACCAAGATAGGATTTGGATCGGTTACGGGTACAATAGGGAGAGTAGTAGGTGATGGATCTGTACATGGTCATCGTGAATAAACCTGCAATGGACAAGGTGTACTCGAGGCAACCGGAATGTCAGGAAAAATAGTAAGACCAGGAGAGTGGTGTGGGTGAAGGAGGAACAGATGAATGGAAGGCAATATGCTCAAGAAAAACATGTGATACCCGTACACGACAAGAGACCGGATCATAGCAACGAAAACCCTTCTGAGTTTCTCTAAATCCCAAGTACATACATTTGATTGATTTTGGGGAAAGTTTGTTACGTTCACGTGATGCTAGATGAATATAACATACACAACCAAAAACACGAAATGTGGAATATGTAGGAAGTGACCGGTGAGAACAAAGTAGGGAGATTTACTATTCAGGACTGTGGTTGACAACCGATTAATTAAGTAGACTGAATGCATCATAGCTTCCGCCCAGAAGGAACGAGGAACACTCATAGCTATCATTAAGGTACTGGCAGTGTCAACAATATGACGATTTTTTCGTTCAGCCATCCCATTCTGTTGTGGAGTATCAGAACAGGTAGTCTGATGAGTAATCCCATGACCCTGAAGATATGTATGAAAATTTGTGGAGAGATACTCTTCCCCCCTGAGTCAGCGGAGAGTTTAAATTTTTACTCGAAATTGAGTGTCCACCATAGAATGAAATATTTTGAAAATTTCAAAAACCTGTGACTTAGAGTGCAGAAAGTAAATTCAGGTGTAACGGGTGAAATTAGCAATGAATATAACATAATATCGTAGTCCAAAGAGAGACATAATTGGGAAAGGGCCCCAGACATCCGTATGTACCAGTTCAAACATAGATGATGATTTTGTAGTACTTAGAGGAAAGTGAATACATTTACTTTTTGAAAGGCAACAGGAAGAACAAGAATAATCCAAATTACTTTTATTAAGATAAATATTCCCTAACATGCCAGAAGAAAAGAGCTGAATCAAACGATCAGAATGTGGATGACCCAGGCGAAAGTGCCAGAGTTTCCACATTTTATTTGCTAAACAAATATCCGAGGAAGAGGGAGAGAAGAAACAATGAGCTGGAGTAACGGATGGGTGAAAGTCCAGCACGTACAAACATCCATGCCGCCTACCCTTCCCAAGTACCTTTCCCGTTGCTAGATCCTGCACAAAACAACAATTTGGAAGAAATATGACTAAGCAGTTATTGGATGTAAGTTGACCAACAAAAATTAAATTTGAGGAGAGTTTAGGGACATGAAACACATCACAAAGGGTAAACTGACGATGGTCAGAAGGAGAGAAAGTTAATGAACCAACAGACTGAATGGGTAGTTTAGTGCCATCTGCAGTAGAAATAGCTTGGTTGCCAGTGTAGGGACGAATATCGCGAAGATATGATACAACACCAGTCATATGATTGGAAGCATCGGAATCGAAGAACCATGGAGAAGATGAGGTTGTACCTGACATATCGGCCGCAGGAAGGGCCTGCACGATCTGCTGGAGCATCGCAGGAGTCAAAGGTGAGGAAAGACCCTCAACAGAACCAGTGGATGCAGTATGACTAACAGAAGGCTCGGAAGTAGTCGTAGAAGTAGCAGAAAGAGCACGACCACGGCCACGACGTCCACGGCCGAATGAGGATGCATAGGCACGTGAATGACGGTCCTGAATACCATGACTAGTCCTTCGACAATAAGCGCACCAATCTTTGCACTGAGCGACGACATGTCCCACTTTGTTACAGCCGCGACAAGTTAAAGGAGTGGAACCAAGGTTTGGTGCAGAGGTGGATACAGCAAGTGCCAGGTCAGATGGTCCCTGAGATGTCCCCTGAGAGAGGACCTACAGTCGTTGTTCCTCGGCTAATAAATCATTAATAACCAAATTCATTGAAGGAGTTGGGATACGGTTCAGGAGAGTAGCTCTGCAATGCTCAAATTCCGGACGCAGTTTCATAAGAAACTGTCTAACTTGCGCACTCTCGTGCATTGCGTGGAATATTTTAAAGTCATCTGGGAATTCTGGATCCATCATAGCCATCTCTGTCCAAATTGTAACCATTGTAGAGTAGAAAGTTTGAATACTTTTGTCACCCTGAGTAAGGTGAACCAGATCTTGTTCCAGGCCGTATAACCTAGCCGCATTACTTTGTTGATATATTGTTTGGAGATGCTCCCACATAGCCTTAGCAGTGCGATGTGGCGTAAGGCCAATAACTATTGATCAATCGACCAAATCGAGAATCCAGGTAATAATCTATCCATTTTTCATTTCCCAATCAGCCATTCTGTCGGCATCGGTGGAAGCGGGGACAGTAACAAATCCATCAATCAGTCCCCACAAACTACGACCCTTGAGAAAACTCTGAAAGTGGATGGCCCATAGATTGTAGTTGGTGCTATCGAAACTACATCGTGGGGTCTCTGTATAGGAGTCTTTATCCATAGATAGAAAGAGATAAGAACGATGCTAAAGAAGAAAGTACCTTGCAGCCACAGATCAGAACAACAACCAGCAAAAGACAGAGACAGCAGTAGATCAGAACAGCAGACAAAAACAGATCAACAGGGATCGGATGCAACAGTAGACAGCAACAGATCAGGAAGTGCAGCAGTAGGTGTAGCAGGAGGTGCTGCAGTAGGGATCGGATGCAGCAGGGACGTGTGCAGGTGCGTGTGCAAGGACGTGCGTAGGTGCGTGTAGACAGGCCTGGGGAAGATCGGATGTGCTTGGGGAGGGCTGGATCTGACAGGGCAGGGCCGGATCTGACAGGGGAGGGCCAAATCTGACAGACGGTGGTGCCGGTGATGAAGAAGATGTCGGATTAGGATCAGTAATGCTCTGATACTATGTAAAGAAAGAGAAAATGATGAAGGCTTTGAGGAAAATGATTCTCCTTTGCTTTTCTGTGTATTTGAGACAACCCTGAAGGGTTGAATATATAGAGCTTTACAACGACTATACAAGGTAAAATTATAAATACAAAATCTTATACTTGTACATCGTCTATCTATAGAATCGGGTATATAAGGCATGTGGCCTGTCCAACAGTTACCCGTATCGCGTAACGGCCACTACCGTTACCGATACGTATCGGCCGATACGGCCATATCGTAACGGATACGGGACACCCTGCTCTACACACACACACACACACCCCTACCCACCCACCCGTTGTGTGTGTCGAGAGAGAGAGAGAGAGAGAGAGAGAGAGAGAGAGAGAGAGAGAGAGGGGGGGGAACGTGCCCAAAGCCACTGTTGAATTGAACTATTCATTCAATCATATAGGAGCAAGCCGTGGGGATTAGGGTGAATGTGCCCAAACCCATTATTGAACTGCACTATTCATTAAATCATATAGGAGCAAGCCATGGGGATGTGGATTGCCTATGAAAGCCTTTCGCAGAAACTTCTAGTAATAGGAAGCTAGGAGAGGCCCACTGTGATGTATGTGAGAATCCACCTCGTCCATTTGTTTTTCCAGATTATGAATGAATGGTTCAGATTGATGATAGGTCATTTAAAAGGTTTGTGTGGGGACATTAGAGAAACCCATATACATATGCATATATACATGTGTCGGGGGGAATGTGCCCAAACCTATTGTTGAGCTGAACCATTCATTCACTCATATAGGAGCAGGCTGTGGGGACGTGGATTGCTTGTGAAAGCCTTTCGCAGAAACTTCTAGTAACAAGAAGCTAGGTGGGGCCCCACTGTGATGCTTGTGAGAATCCACCCCGTCCATTCGTTTTTCCAGATCATGAATGAATGGTTCAGATTGATGATAGGTCCAATGTTCGAAATATCGGTATCGCGTTACGTATCGCATCCTTGGGATACAGATACATATTGGTTATCACATGGGATGTATCGTTTGTATCGGGTAACTTATCGCACTTTTTGGGAAACATTGAGAAAATGGTTGAATTTTTCAATGAAACTTCATGGATTGTTTAAAAAGACCTTAATACACTTTTAAATCATAACATCTCAAAAAAGAAGTGCACATAATAGGTTTCCTTTGTATAGGGTCTTAAGCTATGCATTGTCTGACTAAACTAATGTAACTATATTTAAATTGAATGCATAACATTTAGAGTGTATATGATGATCATTTCATCAAACACTCATAAATACTTCGAAATTAGTCTTGATTGTTGAAGGGAAATTTTGGAAAAAAATATTTTAATATTTTATATTAATTTTTAATTAAAAAATTTATTTTTATTTTCGAAAATTGACAAGGACTTAACAAATCAGTAGATGAACCCCCATACATGCTTGATTTCATGTTTTGGAGTGCAACATTGCAGGCAATTTGGGAAAAATTGGGTAAATTTTGAATTTTCCCCAATGTTCCCCAAATCGGACTGCTTACACTCAAAATTTGAAATTAGAGTGTATGTGATGATCATTTCATCAAATACTTCGAAATACTTCAAAATTAGTCTCAATTGATAACTGGTTGAAGGAAAATTTTGAAGAAAAAGGAGAGCATGAAGAACCAGTGGATATCGAAATCAAAGCTCTAATTCTATGATTTTTCTTGCAAAACATGAAGAACCAATGGATTTATACCCATTTGACACTGATTTAACATAATTTTAACAAAAAAAAAGGGGATCAGAAATTGAAAATGCTCACTGGATCGAACATGTGGGAAATATCAGCACTTACCTGTGCATTTCGTATCGCACAGGTGGGATACAAGATTTATCATGGGAACATCAATATTTAAAACATTGGATAGGTCATTTAAAAGGTTTGTGTGGGGCATTAACGAAACCCATATACATATGCATATATAAACGTGTGTCACAGGGGGATGGTGGGGGCAAACCTATTGGATGGGTTAGATGTCTCATGCATGTAATAGGTTGGGAAGTTATCTGCCGAGGAGACCGTAACTTGTGTTCCAACCAGTTGGACTTAAGAACACTACACAGACATGTGCACACGGTGTTTTGGACATGTATTTAATGGTGTAACAGGCCATTAATTGATAACAATGCCATTGTCAGCTTGATCTCCTGACGGTTGACCAAACAGGCCCTAATCGAACACAAATCAAGCATGATTTTGTGGAATAGGGCCTGTTACATATTAATACAATAAAAAGATGGAAAAATGAAAAAAAAGAAGAAGTGATTGTTTACCTCTTTTTCCATTAATGCCCAAAATGGTCCAGTCCGCTTTGATGTTCATCGAATCCTACTCAAATCCACTCCGCTTGGATGTTTATCAAATCCCTATTAAATCTTATGTTTCAATCATCAAAATAGTCTTAGATCTAGTTTAAACTTAGTTTCTAGGCTTCCTTCATGGTTGAAATGAAGAAAAATTATTGTACCTAAACTAGTAATAAAGAAAAAAGGAATTACCTTATCTGAGCCAGATCCGATCAGTATTAGCTAAACCCCAAAGAAGGTGCTGAAACCATATTTGGTTAGAAACTTCCAAAAATGTGGCTCTGCTCAAGAAGACGTTGATAACCTATGCTTCAGTGATAATCTGGACCTCTATCTATGAATTTCTCTCTATAATCACTTGAAATATTTGCATGCGTTTGGTGCAAAACATGCATTGTGAACATGGGTATGCTTGCACTGATATTGATAGCCTGCTCTCATGCTGTTTCAATTGTTTTGTTTTCCCCCATTTCAACTCCTGACTTTCTTTGAAGGAACATGATCGAGATGATGCCGTCTTGATTGGGCATATTGTTGTAAGGATTAATATATCAACGCTTGTGCTTCTTTTTTTGCAGATATTTCATAGTCCTGTAGCACCTTTTGCGTTTTTTGTTGTCCTCTTCTTTTCCAGCCAGGTCACAGCCTTAACTTGGACTCTGGGCGGGCAAGTTCTCTTGCATGATTTCTTTGGCATCAACCCACATATTTGGCTTCACCGTTTAACAATCAAGGCTCTTGCCATCATTCCAGCTATCTTCTGTGCATGGAATTCAGGGGATGAGGGGGTCTATCAGCTTCTCATTTTCTCTCAAGTTATATTGGCTATGTTGCTTCCATCTTCTGTGATTCCCCTTTTCCGGGTGGCATCGTCAGGATTCATAATGGGTGCCTTCAAAATCTCTTCCTTTGTGGAAATCTTAGCTTTGTCTGCCTTCCTCTGGATGCTGGTTTCAAAAATCATCTTTATTGTAGAGATGTTATTTGGCGACAGTGATTGGATGGGTAGCTTGGGATGGTACACAGGCAGCAGTATGACACTCCCATATATTCTTGTTCTACTCATTGCTTGTGCATCGTTTTCTTTGATGCTTTGGTTGGCTGCTACACCACTGAAATCTGCAAGCGATGGACCAAATATGCAGATATGGAACCTGGATTTACAAAAGGATCTACCTGGGTCATGTGAGGATAGAGAGGAAAATGAGTTGAACAAGACTACAGATGATGGAGAAGATAATCTGTCTGAGAAAGAAGCTTTGGATAAATCTGTGGTCAGCCATTCAGATAATTCAGTTGAATTCAATCTTGATCTGCCCAAAACAATTATGCCTTCTGATCATGAGCCTCACCAATCTAATGATGGTGAGAATTATTCTCCAGTTTCTACCTCCCAGACATCCCATCTGGAAGAATCAACATCTGCAGTCGAACTGGCTTCAGTGGAAACGGTGGATGAGGTTTCTGCCGGTGGGTTATCGGATGAAAGGGCTGTGATAAGAACTGAATCCAAGGACCCAGTTGGAATGACAGGGGGAGTAGAGGGGGATATGCCAGCGGCTGTGAAGGACGATGATGAGGCAGATGCTTGGGAACCTGAAGATTCACAGGGAGGAATTTCTGGGAGTGTGCCCACTTCAGCATCTGAGGGTCCGGGATCTTTTAGGAGTGTTAGTGGGAAAAGTGAGGATGGGAGTGGTGGCAGTGGAAGCCTTTCAAGATTGGCTGGATTGGGTCGGGCAGCTAGGCGTCAATTAGCTGCCATCCTTGATGAGTTTTGGGGACAACTATATGATTTCCATGGGCAGGTTACTCCAGAGGCAAAGGCAAAAAGAATTGATGCAGTTCTTGGAATGGAGCAGAAGCCCATTCCTTCCACAAAAGCAGATGCCGTGGGAGATGCATATGCCATGAAGTATTTTCCAGAAGCAGAAAGAGGATCTGCATTTCATACTAAGTCAAGGGATTATGGATCTCCCATGCAACAGAGGGTGCCAAGCAGTTTAGAGTCATCTTACGAGGCTCAAAAGGATACCTCATCTTGGTCATCCTACTTGCAGTCATTGGATGCATATGTACAGAGTTCCGGAAGTTATCCGCTAGATGCCAGTGAAAGACGCTATTCTAGTTTGCGGCTGCCATCCTATTCTGATGACAGAGATTATCAGCCGGCTACAATACACGGTTATCAGATTGCTTCCTATCTAAGCAGGATTGCTACAGACAGAAATATGGATTCCTTGCGCATCCCATTGGAGTCTACCACAAAATCTATGTCGCTTATCCAAAACTACAGAGATCCACTTGCTTATAGCATGGGGCAAAATGGGCTTGGTTCTTTACATGTATCGAGTATGCAGCATCCGGCAGTGTCCATAAGTAGCAGGTTACAGGCTGAAAGGCCTTACTATGATTCTTCTTTGGGAGCCAGTGAGAATGTTGGATCTTCAGCATCTCCAAAGAAATACCATAGCTTGCCAGACATTTCAGGGCTTGCAGTTTCTAATAGGGTGTCACTTTCAGAAAATAGAAATGCTCAATGGGGCAACTCTATCGGCCCTGAGCCATCTGCAGGTCGAATTCCATATGAGCGATCACTTTATGGGAGCACTGCATCCAGGGCTGCTGGAGTTCCATTGGCCTTTGATGAACTTTCTCCATCCAAGCGCTACAGAGATCCTTTCTCGCTTCCACCTAGTTCAAACTTGGAAACAAAATCTCTCTGGTCTAGACAACCATACGAGCAGTTATTTGGTGTTTCTGGTAAACCTCAGAGTGGGGGGCACGGAGTTCTGCAGGGAACTGTTTCACATGCGGAGTCAAAGGCCAGGTTGCTGCAGTCCTTCAGATATTGTATCATGAAGCTCCTGAAATTGGACGGGTCAGATTGGTTGTTCCGACAGAATGGTGGGTTTGATGAGGAGCTGATAGATCAGGTGGCTGCAAGGGAGAAGTTTCTCCATGAAGCAGAAGCCAGAGAGGTGAATCAGGTTCATGCAGATGACTCTCCTTACACATCTTCTGAACGGAAATTCAGTTTGAGGAATGAGGAGGCAGGTCTTGACCGGTATCTAGTTTCTTCGGTGCCTCATTGTGGAGAGGGTTGCATTTGGCAGGTGGGTCTGATAGTGAGCTTCGGCATATGGTGCATTCGTAGGATCTTAGAGCTGTCACTTATGGAGAGCCGTCCAGAGCTGTGGGGCAAGTATACTTACGTTCTGAATCGTCTTCAGGTAAAAATCTCCATAAAGCTTGCATTGCTCCCCATAGAAGATCTTTTCCTCTGAATTTCTGTTTCCAATTGTTTTACTAGAAACTCTTCAGTATATCATTTGGTGACAGAAATTGAACTGTGGAAAAACCAGTTAGTTAACAATGTCATATCATTGAAGTGGCTAGTTTAATGCCTATTTCGATGCACCCCGGACTAAGAATGGAGCCTAATGAGGCCCACACCATGCATGTTTTTCGGAAGCGGAGCTGTTTGGCGCATCCTTCTAAAGGTGGATGGCGTATGTTTGAAACTCTCCTGTTCACAAATGCTGCCGGCTAACATAAGAATGTCAATGATAATGGGCTGGACCCGTTATTGTTGCATTGTAATTCTCGCCAGTGAATGCATGGTTCTACCTGCATCCTTGGGTGTGCCCCAAGCACTCCTTGAGACCTAGATGTAAAACCATTTCACTTCATTGTCAATCTTGTTTTTACAATCATGCTAACTCTTTTCCCAAGATATTTCTATCCAGTGCCGCTACGTGGGATTATCTGGGTTTATTCTCAAAATTCTTTCCTCATGCTCCATTATTAGCCTTTGAATCAGTGTAGATTCCATTTTTTATTTTTCCTGTGATTATGGTAGTACGGAATATGATGTCTTGCCTGCATCAGGGAATTCTGGATCTAGCTTTTTTCAAGCCCCGGCCCTCCATATCTCCTTGCTTCTGTCTGCAAATTCCATCGATAGCTGTGAAAAGGTTTGGCCCGCCGCCGGACGGACTCTCGCCAACCTCTGGGAAAGCAGGCCGGGGTCGGTGCACGAGCGCGAGCATGCTCCTTGACCTTATCAAGGACGTTGAGGCTGCAGTTTCCGGCCGCAAGGGCAAAATGGGCACTACAGCAGGTGACGTCGCCTTCCCCAAAGGGAAAGAGAACTTGGCATCGGTTCTGAAGCGCTACAAGCGTCGTTTATCAAACAAATCTGCTGGGACCCATGAAGGCGGGCCTGGTGCCCGCAAGATTCCCACATCGGCCTTCTCTTTCACCCCGTAGCCTCTGAGGTGAATCTGTAGCAAGACTGAAAGATATTGTTTTTCTGGCATGTGGTTTCAGAGGTTGGTTTCTCCCTCCCTCTCTCCATGCCCATGTCTATTATATACATCTGTAAACTGTCTTTCGGTTTTTGTAATTGCAGCAGAAAGGGAGGGGGAAAGGGTGAAAGAAATGAAATTGGAGAAGTGCTCTTGTAATCATTCCTCATCACCAAATTGTAAGAAGCAATGCCAATCAACTGAAAAAGATAAAAAATGGAAATACAATTGTGTTGTTGTGGAATTGAAGGTTATTTCGTTATTCTGGGTCATTACTCTTTTTATTCAGTTTATTTGTTTCTATTTAAAGAGGACTGTAAGATATCTAAAGCCTTAATGATGCTTTCCATGACCCTTCTGCATAAATGAGGAAGGAGATGAAACAGAATTTTTTTTTTTTTTAAAAAAAAAAACGTATAATGGCCTGCATTCTTATGTTCTCTGTAAGAAACTAATTCATTTACATCTACATCCGTTGTGGGTCCCCTTCTCTATCAACTTGTGTACTGTACACTTCGATGATCAGAATGGTTCATTCATCAGACGGCCCTCCATCAGTGGACGGTTGACCCAAAATTAACATGATCAGACAATCCTGGCCATGCCAAAAATAAAAAATAAAAAATGGAAGAAAGAAATAGAAGAAAAAAAGAGATAAAAAAACATTGGGATAACACGTCAGATGATTAGGATTGCCCATTGCCATATCTAGTATACCACTAAGGAAACACTTGAACACTAACATTGAGTCGTTTGTTTAGGATTGTCAAAGGAGTTGCTCAGGAGTGTGTTGCTGCTGCTGCTGTTGTTGCTGATGTGGAAGTTTGCACTATTGTCATTCTTGTTGTTCCTATCATTGCTGTCGTTGTAGTGTTGTTCCTATCATTGCTGTCCTTGTAGTTGTTCTTGCAGCTGCTGCTACTGCAGGTTGTGCTTACTAGGTGTTGTAACACAAGAAAGGTTGTTTTGCAGCAGATGAGGCACAAGCCAGCGGTATCATCTTTGACATGCCTAACCAGATCTAATCAATGGGGTTTTGCTCTTGAATGTGAAGCATCGGTCCTAATGTCGCCCAAAAGGTTCCATTTTGTCTAGCGATTGCACCCCCATCTCTTGAATGTCTTTTTGAGCATCATGACAGAAATATAGCCAGGCACGCTGGCCCAGTGAGCATCACCGCAGCTTGGGCTTCCAGGCTCATGGGCCAGGCACGTGTAATAAATGATTCAGTTGTCTGCTTTACAGTAATAGTAGAATGCAAAATCTGCACTATGCATGACTGGAATTTGTAGAATGCTACGAAGATAATGTTTCAACACATGCCAGAGTTCTCGAACTCGGTGAGTCAACTCATTCGACTTTACCAGATTTTAGTCCAGTCTCTGCTAGACTCGCTCCTGAGCTTGACTCAAAAGTTTGAACAACAAAAAATAGGCGTGGTCCACATCAAAATGGGCCCATATAATGCATGCTCATATCAAAGGTGGGACCTACATGATGGATGGCCCACATCAAAATGTAGCCTAATGATGGACTATCCACTTCAAGTGGGCCCCACATAACGGATGGTTTACAGCAAAGATGGGATCACATAATGGCTGGTGGACATCAAAGGTGGGCCTGCATGATGAACGACCCGTGTTGAAGGTGGGGCTTCACATGATGAATGGTCGACATCAAGGTGGGCCCACATAATGCACAGTTCGTATCAGTGTGGCCCCACATGAAGGACCATCCACATCAAGTGGGCCCCACCTGATGGACGGTCCACATTAAAGGTGGGACCCACAATGGATGGTAGACATCAAAGGTGGGCCCGCATGATGAATGACCCATAATGAAGGTTTGCCCCCACATGATGAATGGTCCACATCAAGGTGGGCCCACATATTACAAGGTTCACATCAAAGGTGGGCTGCACATGGACGGTCCACATCAAAGTGTTGCCTTGTATGATGACCATCCACATCAAGTGGGCCCCACCTGATGGACGGTCCACATCAAAGGTGGCACCCACAGATGGATGGTGGACATGAAAGATGGGCATGCATGATGAATGACCCATATTTAAGGTGGCGCTTCACATGACGAATGGTCCACATCAAGGTGAACCCGGTTAACATCAAAGGTGGGCTCCACATGATGGACGGCCCACATCAAAGTGTGGCTCCGCATAATGGACCATTCAAATTAAGTGGGCCCCGAATGATGGGCAGTCCATATCAAAGGTGAGACCGACATGATGGATGGTGGATATTAAGGTGGGCCCACATGATGGATAGTTAACATCAATGGTAGGCCCACATGATGAACGGCCCATTTGAATGTAAGGCTCCGCATAATGAATGGTCCACATCAAGGTCGGCCTATGTAATGGACGTAGTTTGCCTCATATGATGGATGATCCACATCAAAATGTGGCCCCTCGTGATGGACAATCCACATCAAGTGGGTCCCACTTGATGGATGGTTCACATCCAAGATGGGCCCCATATGATGGTGACGACCCACTTTGAATGTTTGGCCCGCATGATGGACGGTCCGCGTCAAAGGTGGGCTCCATATGATAGATAATCCACATTCAATGTCTGGCATGATAGATGGTCCAAGTGCCTTAAAACATGAAGATTGTATCCATCCATTCTTTTGCCATTTTGGACTCGGTCCATCTTTGATGAGGTCTACCAAACAATTACCTGGATTGTTCTTCTAATGAAGTTGTTTGTTGTAATTTAAAAAAAGAACATTAACTATTCTTAAAAAAAGCTCTTATTTAAACATTTAACCAAACCAAACGTGCTTATTTCAAATAAGAGTTTTTTTTTTTTTTCCCAAACAAGAACTATAACAAAAAGATTAGTTCTTATTGAATTAGAGTAGAGGTGCAAGAGGGCCTAAAACTACCTGACTTTTTTTATATCAATAAATTTGTTGTAATGGCTAAGCCCTATAATAGATATCGTCCTCACATGTGGCACTCATGTACAATTATCTACACCATGCAAAGTTTGGGGCACATTTTGGAACTATAATATATCTAGAATTACAATGATCAAGAGATCCTAACTATTTACACCCATTTTCGCCCCGGTAGGGCCAATCAAAAGGCTATATATGTTGATACCATGTAACTGCAACTGACAAAAAGTCTAATCTCACCCGATAGTATCATTGCTCATGTTTCCTTCAGCGATATGCATTATGCCACAAATGCGAAGGCACGAGCCCTTTTGCTTGCCTTTTGAAGAGCAAAGCAATATAGGCTATGTGCCCACGATTATCGTACTCATTCATGAGACAACGCGCGCACCATATCTATAAGAGACTCGTCGAGAAAATATTTCATATCAGAAATCTAGCGATGATTCTCTCAGCGAGGCTGTCTCTCACAGTCTTTCCAAATTAGGAGACCTTTCTAGAAATGTTCAGAGAGACTGTAGCGCTCCAGAAGTTTTCGAAGATCTGAAAATCAGATTAAAATCAGATTAATGTCCAAGCGAACTCAGCCATGGCTTGGAACCAAATCGAAAAATATTGACTATTGGTTTGATAAGATCTTTCTTCCTATATCTTAATCAGAATAAGAGAATGAGAGAATTAGATTCAAAATCTAGTTTGACCAATCCCCGATCAAAGGTTTGAGAAGTCTTAATGTAATGGATGATGTCTATCTACTACCTCCAACACTCCAAACCATTAAGATGGTGGGATCCTATATGTGAGCAGCCTCGATTACTTAGAGAGATCCCTTTTGATTAGCCCATAAGGTTTCTAGAACCTAATTTGGTGGCCCCGATCTAGATAAACTTTTAAACTTGCGTCGGTTGTCTAACATGACACCACTTAAAAATATACGTCGATTAAAAGAAATTAATACTTAGGCTTCCAAGCTAAGTGGGTCCAAGTACATAGGTTACAATAGATATAACTAATTGACCAACTAGTCTATGTGGGTGAGATAACTATATCAAGTGTGTTGTGCAATCAATAAATCACCTAAAATATAATCTATTCATGCATTCACATTTATTTCCCAATTTAACTCGCATACATCATAGACTTACATGCACAAATAGAAAATCACAAATACAACGATATACGGTAATTCGGTTAATTGCTTACTCCACTACTGGTGGACGCACTTTCCTCAAGTATACCGGACTTCACTATCTCGGAGTTTTTCAATACGTTCACCTCTAATATTTACAATGGTCTTACAGGTTTACCATAAACCTATACATACACACCCGTGTCGGTGATGATCATATACAAATACCTACATGTACTCACCCATATTGGTGGAACACGTTTCCACCTGTGTCAGTGGCTCTAGTGGAGACTTGGTCTTTTATCGGTTAACTAATAACTACTATGGTCCTAATTCAAGGACATGCATATAGTCCCGCCATAGGCGGTCCTACACAAGGACCTACATGTCTACACCTGTGTCAGTGACCTATGTACACACCTGTATCTAGTGGAGATACGATCCTATACAAGAACCCACACAAGTTTGGGTTACAAACTCTATACTCAATCATACATAAGGAAAGAATATGTTGACCTTAAAATAACAACCTGCTTGTTGAATTAATCCCGGTTGATGTGCCTTTCTTGAGATCTTCTTCAATCTTAATCGACTTTTCAATTGCTTACCCAATCTTTGAAATTGATCTTCTTCCACTTCAAGAATTGTCTACCTTGAAGATGATGTACCTATGAGGCTACTAAGGCAATGGGAGGATGGTAGAATCTTCTATAACTATTAGGATAAGTATTTTCTAATTGGGAATTCACTTAGATGGGTATTATAAAGGACATAGATAAAGATATACCTATAGGTTTGTGTATAATTTCTAGAAAATGGGAGAGAACATGAATACCTTCATAATGAAGCTTAGAATGCTCATTAGAGTGATTAATCACAAGAAGAGTATCATGAATCTCTTTGGTTTTGAGTCTAGGAGAGGAATAATGAGTGGGAAATCACTTAAGCTTTAATTTCACAAAAAGTCCATCCTTTTGTCTAAGGTTCAAATGCCCAGTAATAGAAATCGGTTTGTAATGGCTATACAACGGGCAAATAACAGTTAGTTTGATTCGATTGATCGAGCCTTAGATTTGATCGAAATCCCCTTCAATATGATTGAGTAATTTCAAATAAATGCAGTTTGCTTACTAGATGTTTTTAACCATCTTTGATCGAATCGAGGGGAACCTTCAATCGAATTGAGTCCCATCGACGGATTGTCGATTCGATTGAGATTCACTTGAAGCTACTGAATTGGGTTGTTTGTTTATCAATAGCTTTAAACCTTTAAATCCTAACTAGATTATGATAAAATAAAGTCCTAAAGCTATGAGATGATCAAGCAAAGATTTACCTATTAAGAATAGATTATCTAGAGGCCAGGTTATTTTGGACTTAAAGGGGTGTAAGGTTAGGGCCACCAAAGCACCTCGATATACATGTTTCTTTACTCCATGATGCTCCAGGTCTTCATGTTTCTTCAGTCTTTAGCTTCCAAGGGCTCAACTGACTCATTGACATGTGATTGACAAACAAGTGCACTTACAATCTCCTCCTTTGTCAATTACGGGACGAAAACTAATTTAGACCTTGTCATGGTCCATTCCAGTGATAAACAAAATAACTAAAAAATTTACATGTCAAAATTGCAAAGATTTATAAATAAAAAATACAAGACTTAACATGTAAACACAGGCAATGCTCCCCCGATCAAAGGTTTCAGAATCTTGATGTAATGGATCATGTCCATTTACTCCCTCCAACACTCCAAACCATCAAGATAGTGGGATCCTATGGGCAAGCTACCTCAATTTCTTAGAGGGATTCCTTCTGGATCAATCCGTGATGTTCTTGGAACCTAATCTGGTGGCCTAGACCTAGAGAAACTTGTGAAATTGCATTAATTATCTAACATGACGCCACGTTACGTGGAAGCTTATGGAATTTACATGACGCCACGTTACGTAGAAGCTTATGGAATTTAGAATTATGGCTAAGTCCTTTTTTTTTTTTTTTTTTTTTTTTACGGGGGGGGGGGGGGGGGGGTGGTAAATAGGACCACTTAAAAATATACATCGATTAAAAGAAATTAACACTGAAGCTTCAAAGCCAAGTCGGTCCAAACATAGGCCACAATAGATATAACTAATTGAGCAACTAGTCTATGTGGGCGAGATAACTATATCAAGTTTGTTATGTAATCAATAAACTATCTAACATATATTCTATTCATGCATCCATGTTCGTTTTCCAATTTAACTCACATGCATAATAGAATTGCATACACAAATAGAAAATCACAAATACAACAATATATAGTGGTTCAGCTAATTGCCTACTCCACTCCTAACGGACGCACTCTCATTGAGTATAACAGATTTCACTATCTCAAATTTACCTCTAACCTTTATAATGGTTTTGTAGGTTCACCACAAACCTACACGTACACACCTATGTTGGTGACAGTCTATAACATCCTAAAATTTGGCTTTTCTGGATTGTTAAAAGTCCTTAAATTTATTTTTTTTAAATAACTAGCCCACGTTGTCCCTTACTGACCCTTGACGCTCGAGGTAAGCCTATATGTAGGTTATAACAGTAAAGAACTGCACAAATTCGATTAACCAATCGTATGAAGCCAACTAATCCGCCTGATCACTTAAACCTCAAGTCTAACATCTTGAATTGTTCATATAGGGCCCAAATCTAACCGACCCATCACTGACTAATCAAGACAACCGTAACTAAATTAAAGATCTACCCAAAGCCAAGCCAGCTATGACCTGAATCTTAACTAATGGACCTAGTCAACCTATTTACTTCTTTAGCTTAAGAACCAACAGTTTAAAGTGATCATGACCGAATCACCATTTTCGCTAATTTCGAATAGGCCATACTATGAACTTAGTTAATCCAGACCCTAACAACTGTGCCCAAGAAATCTCCCTACCTAATTCATTAAAAAAATGCATCGATTACTTGAACAAGCTCCATACCACTTGTTAGTGGCCCACTAGTTCCGAAATTATAGAATAATATCCGTCTCACTAGGCTTGACGTCTATCATGGGTGGCGAACCAAGAAAGTGCGCAGAACTGCTCAACTTGGGCCAGAAGCCAAGTGCTTGAAACACGCCAATCCCATAGGCTAAAATCTGAAAACTTAAGTGAAATACACCTTCCACTCTTTGGCGAAGTTGTGACATTCCAACCGTTGAATTGTGATCAAACTCGGGCCATGAGCCAGGGATATTTCCCAGCTCATATCCATATAACTGGGACCCCGATCGAACATCAGTGACTGTTGATCGTAAATCGGGCCCCTGTGATCAATTGACTCTCCATTTGCCACCAAACTTGAGACAACCCTTCATCTGACTGTGGGACACCTATTCCATAGTGCAGATGGGCCAGGGGGCCACTAGGATGGCCCCAACTACCAGAAATCTACCCACTAGGGGTATATATATTAAAACAAGAGTTCCTAGGGCCATTTAGACAAATTTCAGACTATATAAGTCCTAAGATCTCTCTCCTTCACTCTCATGCGAATTTCGTTATAAGAAAGAGAGAGTGAGTAGAGAGAGAGCTCTAAGGAGCTAGAATTTGGGAAATTTTCCTCTCCTACAATAATCCTGCGTCGGAGCTCACAACTATGATGCCGTAGAAGCAGCCCACCGATGATAGAAAGGTAACCCTCCACCCCTCTCCAAATTTCAGCATCATAGAACCTTGTGTATGCACCCTTACAAGCTAATTCCGTCGTCGCAGGGCCTCGATACGGCAATCCGCAGGACTGAAACAATATGAGCGGCATTCCGAATCGTCAAATCATTTTTAGGTGCAGACCATTAGTCTTAGGTGACCAATTATCGAACCGAGGTTGAAGTTAACGATTGTGGGTGTGAAATTTGCTTTGCATGTTGATTAGTGAGAAATTCATTAATAGTTTTTTCTCTTTAAATCTGCCTATCCATGTCTAAAATAATAAATTGCTTGATTTCATGCTAGATTAGGTGAATATATTGAATTGCTGCCCTTCCTCACTTTAAATTCTGATTATATGAAATTGATTTTTGATTGATCCCCAAATCTATAACTATTTGGGAAAAATGTGCCCGCATGTCATTAATACACTTTGATTATGTTGAATACCTACGCTTATAGATATGCATGCCTAAATTTTTTTATGACTAAGAGTAGCTATGATTTCCTATGATATGCTAGATGATTAATTCATTTTTCGAGTTGGCCAATAAAATTTTAAGACCCACACGGACAGCCCCACTAATTGGGCCGCCCAGCGACCAATCTGACTGATTTTGGTCGAACACAGGTAGTCGACAGTAGTTGGACTACGTGGGTTGCTCGCACTCAATGCCGGTGGTCCCATATTTGTCTGAATCAGACAAATTGACCCACTAACTGACCAACCATATTTGTTAACCATGTATGATCACGCCTGTTGAACCTGAGACACCCTATGCCCATGTAGTGTCCACTAATAACAATTATGATGCGATCCACAAGTCTTGTGAGCCGGGCATGGTGGAATGGGACACTATGCTCGAGTTGTCGGCCTACGCTGGGGCGACGAGCCTCCCCGTAGTGACCGCGAGTAATAAAGGGTACAAACCCGCCTCGTGAGCCAGACATGGTGGAATGATACATTATGCTCGAGCTGTTGGCATACGCTGGGGTGACGAGCCTCCCTATAGTGATCGCGAGTGATTCAGCTTACAATTTGCGTTCGTATATGTTATCTGGGAGTGATGAACCCAAAAGGATCAATGATTGCGGACGCAAGGCTGCCGTGGCCACCTAGGCCCTGCGATCGGGATAGGGCATTGACTTCGTTAGGGTGTCCCAGTTTCTCCAAACTGCTGGATGAATGAATGTAACTAAATACTTAGCTAACATATTTACACCACATCACATTAGTTAGGTTGGAGACTCGGCAGTCGAGGTCGCACTGAGGGAGTGTTGGGCATTGCGAATGTTAGATGGTGTCGCTCGAGGGAGTGTTGGATGGCGAGGGCATGCATTATATCATAATGACATGCATATGCATTAAAAAGAGTAGCTAGGAACTTTGTGTTAATATGCTTTTCATTGATTACTCTTATGGAATTGATAACTTGTGTAAGTTACTGCTAATGGAACCCATTGAGTTGATGACTTACTCCCACTCTGGGAGGATGTTTTAAAACACCAACTAGACACTTTCATAGATGTAGGTACTAGGAATCTGACTTGCTAAATGAGGCGTCCATAGACTCAGAGGAGGAGCTCTCCTATTGCCAGCTCCTGGGTGGGCCACTGTAGTTGCCCTAGGGCCAGCGATGGGGCCATAGATGTAACACCCCGTACTTTTCAATACTTGAGTGTTACCGTGTAACCTAATTTAGTATAAATACAAATCTAGGTTAAGCAAATGTTCACGTTCATTCTAGTCTAAATTTGACCATTGAAAGAAATCCTCATTCTTAAATCAAGCGATCCTACCGCTGAAGTAAACGAATAAAAAATTAGGAATTAGACGTTCACTTGGAGTGACCCACTTTAATGTAAAGTAACCCCAATATCAGAGTTTGTAGCTAAATGACTCATAGTGAGTAGTCCCACATCTTAAATATAAGTACAATAAGAAGATAAATAAATAACAATGTATATGTAATAATAATGATAATAATAATAATAATAATAATTAAATATTTAATAATATAAAGTCATGAGATGGATAGTCCTAATAACCTATAGAGTGGGACCCATGGCATGAATAAAAATGCATGCATGTGTGAAGAAGAAAATAATAATAATAATAACAATAATGATAGTAATAAAGTGAAATAAATAATGATAACGATATATAGTTTATAATAAAGTAATAATAATAAAATTGGCATTAATATTAGTATTTGGTTAGTAACCCATTACGAAAGATATACATACAGCTATTAGGACCCTTTTAACCGTTGATGTTTAAATTCGGGACAATCCGGCCATCAGACTAACAAAAATCTACAATTATAACTAAAAATAAATAAAAATTGAAGTATGACCCACCTGAACCTTAGATCTACCCCATCTTCAGTCAAGGGCACTAGTTGGACACCTAGGACCTAATGGACGGAGTGGATTTCTCACAAACATCACGATGGACCCCACATTAGTGCGCGTGTGCAGCAAGGGCAATGCACCTGCGGTGCACTGGACGGTCAGTGCTGGCAAACTGGGCGTTGACTCGATATCCCAAAATAGAGAGATTTCTCTCTTTTCCCGCTCGGTTTTAGTTCGAACGGACAACGTTTGTTTGCGTCGCTTGTGGCCCACCATGATCATCCCATGCGATGATCTGAACCATCCATCTTGTGTGTATCAGGGGTCTGACCAAAACCTAGTGGGTTTTGCATGTAGATGCGATAGTGTGTGCACACAAACGTTAGCGAAAAAGGGTTGTGTACAACCATTTTTTCAAAAATGGAAAGCATTCTGGCAGGCCAGTGGTTACGATCTGCGTGAGGAGTCTTTGGTCGATCTTGGCCATTTGTTTAGGAGAATCTCCTCTGTCCAATGCATGCAGTTTAGGGCTTCCAAACAAAACCACGACTAGTTTCCCCTACCCACCGTATTTGAAGGTGGTTTCAGCCAGAACAAATCCAGATTGCTTGTTATCAATCTGATGGTCCTAGGAGCTAGGGTAAGCAATAAAAAGAGAGTGAATAAAGCAACATGGGATCCTCCCTCCATTTCTGGTGGCCATACTTGAAAATCGGCCACAACCTTTTCTCTTTTGAAATACCGAGAAAATCGATTCAAATCTTCGATTAGTTGATTTCCCAAGCTCTGTTGACAGTGCAGAGGCAGTCTAACGACTTTGTTTTGAGGAAAGGAACTGTTGTTCGAGATTTGCCATTGGAGCTTGAGCATCTTCCTTGTTCAAAACTGCACCTATTCGTGGTGCGAGTTGGGCTGGTTTGTGCCATACTGGGTCCCTGCAAAAGAAGAGAAGGGAGAAATAAAAGAAAAGAGAGAGAGAAAAGGAGTAAGGAACGTGGAGGGTGAGTTGCTTGATGCTGCATCGCACGAGCTTGCCCGAGCCACGGGATGGGTTGTGAGTTCGGATTGCGTTTGGGCTGAGTCCAGGCTCAGTTAAGTCCTCTTGATGACAGAGAAATAATATAGAAAGAAAATGGAGAAAGAAGAAAAGAAGGAGAAGGAAAGGAGAGGTAGAGAAGGAGAAATGAGAGAGAAGAGGATCGGTTACAGTGGGTCTGACAGGGCCATGCGCTGGCTGCCGAGTTGCGTCTGAGTCAACTTAGCCCAGACCCTTACTGGACCTTTAGTAAATGAAAAGAGGAAGGAGGAGAAGAAAGAAAAGAAAGGAAAGAGAAGATGAAGAAGAAAATCAGTAGCGAGAGAGAGAGATGGAGGAGAAACGAAAGAGAGAGTGCTGCTAGTTTTCCACTTTAGCTCGACTTGAGCTGAGTCGTTGACTCACTGTGTCGACTCAGTCAAGTTGAGACTGGGCTCTGGACAATCTCAGTCCCTGTTGGACATGGTATGGAAGAAAAGAAAAGGGAAAGAGAGGGAGTATGAGAGAGAATATGAAGTTATGAGGCGAGAATTTCTCCATGCTAGCCGAGCCAACTCACTTGATTGTTGAATCTAGTTAGTCACCGAGTTCTAATTGTTGCTGGCCTTGTTTGGTTACTTTGTGTCGATGGGTAGGAAGGAAGAAAGAGGGAAGGAAGAAAGAGATGACTGAGTCAAGAGGTGAGGCTCAACTCCAAGTCAGGTTAAACTGAGTTGACTGACGTAAGTTAACTTTTTCTCCCAAATTAGATTGTTATGTTTATTATTATCATTGGTATTACCTTAACAATCGTGATTGTTAAGCATGAATAGCTATTAGCATGTTACGTATACTAGTATTAGTTATCATAAACAAAACCACGACTATTAGACATAATATTTTATTTACCATTTTTAAATATCATCATTGACGATGGATTGCACTAATTATTACTATCATAATGATTATTATAACCATATTAGCTAATTCTAATTATATCATTAATGATAATAATTATGTTGTTGTAATTATCTGTACACCAACTAGAGTTCAAATCTTAAAATTTATCCTAAACCTAAACTTAAGGACGAAACCCTGGACCTAGGTAATCCAAACCCTAGGTTAGGACTTTAACTATAAATAGTGTGTTAAGCTTGGATCTAACTGTAGAATTTTACAATTTATGGTAGGATTTGATTTTAATGGCATACGTATTCCCTAGCGACACTAATGGGCGATTCGACACGTAAGGTGATGATTTCTTCCCCTTGAGCTTTCCATTTTTCCATTAGCTTAATGATAATTTTTATCTTAATTTTGGTTGATAATTGACATATTTATCTTATAATTACATATGCTCATGGTTGGAATTGAATGCTAGATTATATGCTCAATATTTAACCTGCATATTTTCTCATGCTTATGGATTACTTGTGGATTGCTTATAGAACTTAAACTGGTACATCAATTAGTGGAAAACCCCACTTATAAATGTACACCCACACTTGGGATGTAACTTGATTGATTGTATTTATAATGGGCCCTTGATCTAGTGGTTACTTGAATGATGTGAATATTGAAATGGGCCTACCACCAATGGGTGATTGTGTCTGCGCGGCTTTTGAGGATGGTCTTTTTACCGCATCAATTTGATAATTACCTTATGAGGCTTCGATTTGATATTTTCGATTTGTTATTTGCCTTATGTGGCTTCGACTTAGTATTTGCCCTATGTGGCTTCGATGATCTATTTCTACATAACCATGCGATGGTAAGTTCTATATGTTGAACTATGATTGCCCACTAGTCGATGGGTTTCCATTAAACATCCTAAGGTGGAGGTCTCATGAGCCAGGGGTGGTGGGAATGAGACACTATGCTTGAGCTATTGGCCTACGCTGAGTGATGAATCCCCCGTAGTGACCTTTGAGCTTTATTAAACTGGCTAGTTATAAATAGAATAATAACGGATGGACTAATCATGCATTCATAGCATACGGGCGATGACGGGTCATTAATTCTAGATGCTATAGCACGTACCTAATAGGATTTAGTTGGGGTATCGTTTCGCTAGCTCCCAGACCATCGACCATCGGCCCACTTTCAGTGAGTTTGGCACTACATATGTACTATGTACTTTCGCTGGTGATCGGCCACATGCATGAGTTTTTTTCTAAAAGCCAACTGGATGAGCATCCCCAGTTGATGTGCACTCATGCATCCATGCATTTAATAAGATTGCATCGAGTATTGTTTTGAATATTTTTTGTTCATAACTATGCTTACCTAATGCAGCGGTGTGTAATCTTGATGGGAATTCACACTGAGTTAGTCACTCATTTATTGAATATATAATTGTATAAGTAGTATAGGTAGTTTAAAAGATATTCATGTTCAAATTGATAAAGAGCGGGGTATGATTATCAGGGATGCATGGCTGTATCTGCCAAGAGAAGCTACGTGACCTTGCGGCTCAAGTTTATATGAATTTTATTATTTTTCATGTGTAAAGTGTGTAATTATTGTATTTGTTAATATAGAGACATTGGTTAATATAAGTCATTATGGGCAGCGGCTCGTATATTCTGAATATAAGTGCAAATTTTTCTTTATGTTTGATTTGTCCTTCTTCCACTAAATTGCTAACTCTTAAAGAGAAAAAAAAAACCTAAATTCGAATATCTTTAAAGGTTAACACTCGGATTTTTGGAGAATGAGTCATATACTCAGGTTCCGAAAACACAGGGCATTACAATAAGGTAGGGTTATTTTTGTATATTTTTGCACATTTGTATTTTTAGAACTGTAAACTTTCCTCAGTTGTAGTCCTGTACTCTAGATGGACATATTTTACTTGTCAATTGACTTACTTGCATTAAAATTTATGTTTATTTCAGGGTAAATCGGATAGTCTATTTTAATTCTACGAACGGCTCAAATGTCAGGTGAAACGAATTATAAAATCCCGCTTCCGCAAAGCATAAGTGGCACTCGGAATGTCGGGAGTTGAGTATCTACTTAGCCCCCTGAAATCCGGGGCGTTACACAGTCCTAGATAAAGATCTACATGGATTCACTCGTATTGGTGGAACATGTTTCCACCCTTATTGGTGGCTTCCGTAGAGACTTGGTTTTCTATTGGCTAACGAAAAACTACTAGGGTCCTAATCCAAGGACCTTATGTATACTATATAAGGACTTACATGTTTATACCCATGTCGGTGACCTATATACACACTCATATTCGGTGGTGATACGGCTTACATAGGAAGTTACGTAAGTTTAAGTTACAAACTCTATACTTAATCCTACACAAGGAAAGAGTATGTCGACCCTAAAATATCAATCTACTTGTTGGATTGAGCCCGATTGATATGCCTTGCTTAAAAGCTTCTTCAATCTTGAATCGGCTTTTCAATTGCTCCCCCAATCTTTGAAGTTAATTTTCCTTCGCTCTAAGAATCAGTTACTTTGAATATGATGTATCTATGAGGCTACCAAGGCAATGGGAGGATGGTTGAATCTTCTATAACTATTGGGATAGTTGTTTTTCAATTAGGAATTCACCTAAATGAGTATTCTAGAAGATATAAACGAAGATATACTTATAAGTTTGTGTCTATAGTATAGAAAATGAGAGAGAACATGAACACCTTCATAATGAAGCTTATAATGCTCATTAAAGTGATTAATCATAAGAAGAGTTTCATGACTCTATTTGGTTTGGAGTCTAAGAGAGTGATAATGAGTGGGGGATCACCTAGGCTTTAATTGCACCAAAAATTCATCCTTTTGTTTGAGGTCCAAATGCCCAATATATAGATATTAGCTTGCAATGGATATAAAATGGGCAAATAATGGCTATTTTGATTCGATTGATCAAACCTTAGATTCGATTAAACTTTCATTCAATACAATTGAGTAATTTCAAAAAAATGCAGTTTGCTTTTTTAACGTTTCTGGCCATCTTCGATCAAATCGAGGGGACTTTTAATCAAATCGAGTCCCATCGATGGACTATTAATTCGATTGAGATTCAGTTGAAGCTATTGAATTGGGTTGTTTATTTATCAACAACTTTAAACCTCTAATGCCTGACTAGATTATGATAAAATAAAGGTCCTAAGTCTATGGAATGATTAAGCAAAGATTTACCTATTAAGAATGTATCATCTAAAAGTCTAAAGTTGTTTTGGACCTAAAAGGGTCTATTGTTAAGGCTTCCAAGGCACTTTAATATACTTGTTTCTTCATTCCTTGGTACTCCAATTCATCATGTGTCGTCGGTCTTCAGCTTTCAAGGGCTTAATTGACTCATTGACACACGTAATTAACAAAGAAGTGCACTTACAATCTTTCACTTTGTCAATTACATGACAAAAACTAACTTATACCTTATCATGGTCCATTCTAGTGATAAAACAAAACAACTCAAAATTTTACACGTCAAAATTACAAAGATTTATAAATAAAAATACAAGACTTGACATGTAAACACATGCAATGCTCCTCCGATCAAAGGTTTGGGAAATCTCGATGTGATGGATCATGTCTATCTACTCCCTCAAGCACTCCAAACCATCAAGATGATGGGATCCTACAGGTAAGCAACTTCGATTTCTTAGAAGGATTCCTTCCGGATCAGCCCATGAGATTCTTGGAACCTAATTTGGTGACCTAGATCTTGAAAAACTTTTAAAATTACGTTGGTTATCTAACATGGCACCATGATATACGGAAGCTTAGAGAGGTTAGAATTATGGCTAAGCCCTAGAGGATGGGGGGATGAATATGGAAAACTAAAAGTATACTCTGATTAAAAGAAATTAATACTTAAGCTTTCAAGCCAAGTGAGTCCAAGTACATAGACTACAATATATACAACTAATTGAGCAACTAGTCTATGTGGGTGAGATAGCTATATCAAGTGTGTTGTACAAGCAATAAATCACATAACATACAATCTATTCATGTATCCATATTCATTTACCAATTTAACTCCAAAAAATAATAGAATTGCATATACAAATAGACAATCATAGACACAATGACATATAGTGGTTTGGCTAATTGCCTACTCCACTCCTAGCGAACGCACTCTCCTCGAGTGAACTAGTTTTCACTATCTTGGAGGTTTTCAATAGATTCGCTTTAACATTTATAATGGTTTTACAGGTTCACCACAAACGTACACGTACACACCCGTGTCAGTGGACCATGTACATACCCATGTCGATGATGGTCCCATACAAAGACTTACACGTACTCACCTATATTAGTGGAACATGTTTTCACCTGAATAGGTAAAAGATATACCTATCAAGCAACATGATCAGCTATAGTTTAACAAAAATATATAATACAAGTGAGGCAACTTAAAGTTAAAATAAAACGAAAATGAGACCAAAATCCTAAGATTTACCTATAAGTGCTCATAGACCATCTAAGGTCACCTATCCCTCTTCACGACCCACAAGTATGTGAAACTCCTAAGACCCTGATTCTTATGAGGGAGAGTAATTTTTTTCTTGAACTTATATCTCTAAGGCGAGATCCTATTTGGTAATTTGTGTTTGGTAATGGATTTTTTAATTTGTTTCCTACCCTGGTTGTTGTTGCCCTAATTAAGCATTTCTTTATTTTCTCATTGAGAAGGGAAACCTACTTTAACAACTCCATATGATTGTTCATTTTATGAGGGGTTGGAAACTTCTTCTTCTTTTTCGGCGATCCTCTAGGGTGGCTTCTCTATTGGTGTTTTGATTTCTCAATCATGATATATTTACTTATTTAATTCGAGACTGAGGTGGATTGTGGCATTTTGGACATTATGTATTTAAATTTCAAATGATCCACATCTCTATAATTATGGCACACAAGAGGGGCTCTCAATTTACTTCCTAAAGCAAACGAGCCCCTTTGGATTACCGGAGGGGTAGAGGTTGGTACAAAGATATGACTATCAAGTTCAATACCTCTCTTATCCCCTAAAGGTTGATTACTCATACCTAATGATTTACCTATTTGGTCTTTATGTTGGGAAAACGTAACCTTAGTAAGAGAAGATTCAAGTTGGCTGACTTGAAATTTCAGGTCTTAATTTTCAAATTTTACTGTATCAAGTTCCAATTCAAGATCTAAATATCTCCCTAGTCTTATTAAGATTAGACTCAAGATCTTCCTTTTCATGAATCGGGGAGAGATTTTTAAATTTTACTTTGTCTAATTGGTCAGGCAATTGATTCTTTTCCACCTTAACCAATCACTGCTTCTTAATTATTTTGAAACTTTTCGTGAAGAGCAAGTTGTAAGCCTCTTGCAAACTATCATCTCCTTCTTCTTCTTCAGAGGACGACTATTCTTCTTCTTTCGAGATGTTATGGTCAAATTCTCTACCAAATCTTCACGGAGAGAAGTAATGGTGAAGGTCATTAGAACTCTAAGAGATCTAAGGTCTTCATCACTATGGGAAACCTCACAATCTGAATTAAACTCTTTAGTATTATCCCATGTTGTTTCCATATCCTTGCCTTTAGATCTTAGTTTGCTAGTGCATTTGGAGGTAACATGTCCATAACCCTTACATTGTGACATCGGATTTCTCTCGATTTCTTGAAAGATTTACCTATATGCTTAGGTTCAAGAGATTTTTTTTCTCTTTTTGTCAAAATCCTCTCCTCTATCCTTTTTGAGGAACCTCATAATTTTTCTACTAATTGAGGTCATATCTTTATCCTCATCATCATTATTATCTTCGGCTTCGATTTCCCATCTTTGTGCCTATGTGAAGATTTAAGAGTAACGAGTTTCTTTCTAAAGGGAGTTTTAAAGTGTAGGTCAAATGTTTGTAGGAAACCTATAAGTTCTTCTACTTTCATCCCATCTAGATCTCTACACTCTTTTATTGAGGTTATCTTAGGATTGAATCTATCTAGAAGGGATCTAAATATTTTCCCATATATTTGGCTCTCCTAAATCTTCTCTCCTATACCTCACATATCCTAATATTTTCGAATTAAGTAGTCAAGAGCAAAAGTTTGGAATGATTTACTGAGCTAGTTCCCTTATGGGTGGTTTTTAAAATGTGTCATGTTTCCTTTCTCGTTTCATATGTAAAAATACATTTAAATTCATCGAGGGAAACAACAAAGTAAATTGTATCGAGAGCTTTGACATCTCTCATCAACACTCTAATCAGTTTTATCTTTAGGAGTGGAGATGGGCACACTATTTATCACAACTTATTCTATGGGTATATACCAAATAACTGCCCAAATCATAGGGACAATGGATCTCAAGAATACCCTCATTCCAGCCTTCCAATAGGCATAGTTAGACTTATCAAAATAAGGTGGTCATGAGATGACACTCCCCTTATGGGTAGACAAGATTCTAATACTCCTACAAATCTTAATGTAGATGGTTAAGTCCTTAAAGAGCAACCCGATCTGATACCAATTGAAATTATGATGGTTGTCTAACACGACACCATGCAAAGGAAAATCTTATGAAGCTTAAAATTATGGTTAAGTTTTAGAGGGAGGCGAATATGATTACTTAAAAATATGCGCCAATTAAAAGAAATTAACACGTAGGCTTCCAAGCTAAGTGAGTCCAAGTACATAGACTACAATAAATACAACTAATTGAGCAACTAGTCTATATGAGTAAGATAACTTTATCAAGTGTGTTCTGGAATTAATAAATCACCTAACATACATTCTATTCATACATCCACATTCATTTCTCAATTTAACTTATAAGCATAATAAAATTGCATACATAAATACAAACTCATAAATACAATGATATATAGTGGTTCGACTAATTGCCTACTCCACTCCCGATGGATGTACTCTCTTCGAGTGTACCAGATTTCACTATCTTGGAGGTTTTCAATATGTTCACTTCTAACATTTATAACAATTTTATAAGTTTACCACAAACCTGCACATACACACTAGTATTGGTGGACCACATACAGACGTATACTCACTCGCATTGGTGGAGCACATTTTCACTTGTGTTGGTGGTTCCCGTGGAGACTTACTTGGTTTTCTATTGGCTAACTAAGAACCACTATGACCATAATCCAGGGACTTGTGTATACTCTAGCTGGAGGCGGTCCTATATAAGGAGCTTGTAATGCCCTGAAAATCGGGGGTCGAGTATAACTCAACTCCCGAGTTCCAACGCATCACTTATGCAACATAAATAATGATGATTAAATGTTGTCTGTGTTAGAGCAATAAACATGAGTGAGATTATACCAAAACAGTAATTCATACTCCAGATCAATTGTATAAAGGCAAGCAGAAGACTGAACTGTATATATATGTAAGTAAATGAAACAAAATCATTTCATTCTCCAGAGTATGAACCCATCTGAGTCACCATATACACATCTATTTTATGTTCAAAAAGTTAAAAATACATCTAAGGACGTAACCCCTGCAAGTCCCGTCGATCCTGGCAGCCTAGTCGAAGCCGCCAGAGTACTGCATATATGAGAACTCCTCCTGGTCCTCATCATAATCAGGCTCCGCCTCCTGAGTCATCGGCTCATCTAAACCTGTGACAGAGTCTGGTTGGTGTGCGCAACACCGTCCCGTAACGTGGGAGTGAGTAGCTAACTCAATGGAACAATAAAGCATAGGTTAACATGTTATCAATACAGTCAAGCAGTAATGATAAAACAGTAAAATCAAACACTCCTAACTACTCTTATTAATGCAAGTATGGATGCAGGTATGATGGATGCCCTCACCACACCCTCCCTCGTGCGACACCATCTCACGTTCGCGGCATGCTTTCATCTCTCAGTGCTCCACATCTTCCAGGCACATGCAATGCATGATGAGCATGATTGCCGAGTTTTTAATTAGTCCATTTCAAACAGCAGGATTGGAAAACTAAGGTACCTCCCTTGTATCATTCCCAAACATAATCCATTCTAGGGTCGTCAGTCCTAGTTAATATCAGACGATGGTGTGTTTTCTAGGTCACTGCAAAGGCTGCCAGGGCTGTTACGCACAAAGGTTACACCACTCCTCCATAACCTCTTTAACGATTCATCACTATATAGAAACAGGCCTAGTTCATACTCTATATACCGCGACAAACTCTAAGGCTCACCGCGATTTCAGAGTATACTCAAGGTCACTACAGAGGGCTGCCAGGGCTGTTGCTCGCATTCGTTGCACCACTCCCCCATCACCTTATCAATGTAGGCCGACAGCACGAATATAATGTCCCATATCACCATAATCGGCTCACGAGTCTAGTTGCTCACTGGTCACTACGGGGAGGCACGTGGCCCCAGCGTAGGCGACAGCTCGACCATGGTGTCCCATACCACCATGCTCGGCTCATGAGTCTTAGCGGATCGAGGTACCATGGTTAAAAGGGATTTCACTGGTAAATTTAGTACCCTAGGTTCAAGCAGTAGCGACCAAACATGGTGAACATACATTAGACATATCGGGTTACATGACGAGCCTGACTAGCTCGAGCACACAATCAATTAGACGACATGAAGTGCATAAGCACTTCGCGTGGCCTAACCACTGTCGCCAACTGACGTACGACTCGGGTTCGTCAAACACATCTTACGTGGCGACATGAAACTCAGCCACGATCTCAAGTCTAGTACCGACTGTCTGGACTATAGACATAGTCCCAAACTCAATCAAACCATATTAGTAGCATGTAGAGTAGAGCATGGTAAACAAAGTAATTCAAACATATTAGTAAGCATGTCATAAAGCATGTTATAAAGCATGTTGTAAAGCATGTTATAAAGCATGTTGTAAAGCACTACCTAAAGAGGAATACAAACACATATATTACAAAAGTAAGCGGTTTAAGTAACCAACCTCATGGAGGTAATCATACATGTCTCTAAGGTAGTTGAGAATCCCCTCTCAACATCCTCCTAAGGCATCAACATCCCAACACTTACTCACACAAGCATTTCCAAAAACACATAACATACACTATTTCAACATACTTGGTGTATGTTAGCAAACATGTATTAGGGCGAATCCTTTCGTCAAGCAAGTATTTTACGCACACATAATATATTTATACAACAATTAATCATGGCAAACACATCTCTAAAATATACATGTATACAGTACTTTTTACAATACAGTATTTCTACATACATAGTGTATATTAGTAAAACATGTATTTGGGCGAATCCGTTCGCCAAATAAGTAATTTATCCATATATCGTATATCCATACAACAAATAATCATGTCAAACACATTTTAAAAAAATATACGTATACGGTATTTTCTACGTATACCTAGAATATGTAAAATTCCATATTCTACAACTTTAATTGAAACAGAAAACGGAAAACACTTTGTACATGTGCAATTGCATGCAGATCACGAATCTATCATTATCTGACGTTGAAAGCATTGAAAACCGTAACCTATACACCTAAAGTCCTCACCTTACACCTTGGAATTGCAACGAATCAGCTAGGTTCATTAGGCTTCCGTATTCGGCAGTTTTATAGCCTAAAGAGTGAAACCGGTTAGCTATTTCATAACCTATAACCTTCACACCCTAAAACATATTTAGGGTTAGGGTTTCTTACCTTAAAACGGAGTCGGTATCGCCGGGAAAGCGACAAGAAAGGGGTGGTGCAGCCCGTGTGGTGACTGGAAACAGCAGCAGGGAGATTCTCCCACTACTCTCTAGCTTTCTCTCCCTTTTTCTCTCTTCTTACTTAGGGCTTTTCCCAAATTCGTATGGCTGTGAGAGAGGGTGCTTTAAGGTCCTTATATACCCTAAAAAATCTCTGAAATAGACTTAAGTTCAAGGTACAAGGTATACTTATGTTATAACCAAAACGGCATTGTTTCAGCTCAACGGAGGACTTCTGGCGGGCCTCCTTGAGCCAAAAGTCAGACTTAAGTTCACTAACCTTCGATCTACGTGGAGTTAAGTTTTTATCTCAGTCGGATTCCCAGATCACGCGTGGCAGACTAGTTTTAGTTCAACGGTCAGTGAGCCTTGATCCGAAATTCCAAGTACATGTAAATGTTCCTGGAATTTTTCTTGATCCGAGGGTGTATTTGGGTCAGATTCTGACGGTCTGATTTCTTATAAATTGACCGCAAGTTTTAAGTCTCAGATCATTATTCCAGATATTTATTTTGTAAAGGGATTATGTGTTTTTACCCTCCTTCGCTCTGGACTCAAGCGAACAGCCGTAGGACACTGTCTGGGTCTGATTTCCAAGATGGTTATCAAGCCCAGTGAGGCGGTCCTAAGTCCTTAACCTCGTATTATTCGGACTCCCGATGTGCGGTCCAGACCTGATACGGAGTTTCAATGTGTTCCCGAGGGCAGTCGAGTAATGAGTTTGATCCTAGATTTTAGGGTAACCTAGCTTCAATGATTCTACAAGTTTTGGGTCTTGTAGATCGTATTTAAAGTGATTCAAACGGATTTCATGGCTAATCTAGTTTAGCACTTAGTTAACTTTGTCAAATTTCTAAAGGATTTAATCCCAAGTGATTTCTGGTCGAGGTGGTACTCGAGCCATTGTACGGAAATTTACGAGTCGTTACAGAGCTACACATTTACACCCATGTCGGTTGCCTACATACACACCTGTATTTGGTGGCGATACAATCCTACATAAAAACATACGTGAGTTTGGGTTACAAACTCTATACTCAATCATACATAAGGAAAGAGCATGTGGAGTTTAAAATAATAACATACTTGTTGGATTGAGCCCCATTGATGCGCTTTGCTTGAGAGATCCTTCAATCTTAAATTGGCTTCTCAATTGCTCCCCTGATATTTAAAGTCAATCTTCTTCCACTCCAAGAATTGGTTACCTTTCATATGATGTTCCTATGAAACTACCAAGGCAATGAGAGGATGGTTGAATCTCCTATAATTATTGGGATAATTGTTTTCCAATTAGGGATTCACCTAGACAAGTATTTTATAGGATATAAATAAGGATATACTTGTAGGTTTGTGTCTAATCTCTAGAAAATGGGAGAGAACATGAACACCTTCATAATGGAGCTTTGAATGCTCATTAGAGTGATTAATCACAAGAAGGGTGTCATGAATCTCTTTTGTTTGGAGTCTATGAGAGGGATAATGAGCGGGAAATCACTTATGCTCTAATTGCATAAAAAAACTCATCATTTTTCCCATTGTCCGAATGCCTAATATATAAAAATCAGTTTGCAACGATTATAAAACGGGCAAATAACGGCTAGTTCCATTCGATCGATTGAGCCTTCGAGTCGATCGAGCTCTCATTCGATAGGATTGAATTGGCCTTTGATAAGATTGAGTAATTCCATATAAAGGTAGTTTATTTGCTAGATATTTATAAAATTGCACGTGGTGTAGGATACCATAGCTACATACGGAAGCTTGGCGGAACTATAGAATGAATGACTGTCCTAGAGGGGGGTGATTAGGACCATTTTTTAATTAATACATAATTTCTTACTTAAAAGAAGATTAAGAGAGAAAGAGAGAAGAAAGAAAAATTAGGGATAGATTAAGAGGGAAATACAGAAAAGAAAAAAAATAATTATAGAGAATTAAGAGAAAAGAAAGAGAGCTTGTGAGAGGTTTACGAAGGATCAAGAGAGTAAGAGAAAAGAGAAAAGATTGATTAGAAGAGGTTAGGGGTGGAGAGGAGCTTAGTGGACCATCTAAGCCGTCCGATCGACAATCCGGCCCAATCCGACCGTCCATTGTCACTATGGGTGCATGGGAGGGTTAAAACCCGCCCTTTTCGTTGTGATTTTCTTATTTTTGTAGGCCCACAAGGGTGAGACTCATCTTGATCATATATAACTTGTATGGTGGACCCCAAAGTGGCGGGGGCCCACCCCGATGGCTCGATCCCTTCCAGTGCTTCTCATTCTTTTCTTTTCTCCTTCTTTTCCTTTAAATTCATGGTGTTGTGGGGCCCACAAGTGGGCCATGCTATTAGAGAGCGTGCCCCACACACTATCACAGCGTGGACAACCTTGTGTGGCCCACTGTGATATTTATTTTCCATTTGAACCTATTAATTTATGTAATTACATCTGAATGGTGGAAATACGCCAAAATTGATATGATTTAAAGCTCGTTGGCCCACAATGACCCAACCAATCTGATGGGCGGAGTGGATTTATTTAGGTGGACCCCACCACCTTGCAAATAAAAGAAAGAAAGAGAGAAAGGGGCAGACGATGGAGCACGCTCGCTGGATGTTGTTGTCCAGTGTCACTGTTAATACAACCCGTCACACCCCAAACTTGGGAATTAGGTTCACAAAATTCCCATTCACCGAGTCTGGTGCCGACAGCCTCCATAGTACCCCATTCTCGGTTCCTAGCTCCCATGTGCTAGGTTCCAATCCTGAGATCCTAATAGGAGGATTTTCAGGGTGAATTCTTTTTAAAGGAGAATAACCACAAGTGTACCCAAGTCACAAACATCATCACCACATATCCACTAATATAATCTTTGAGTCCAGTGCTGAAAGAAAAATACATGATATAACAAAACTTCAAAAGATTGGGCATATGCTCCTGCCTCAATGTTGCTGCGGTCTAGCATAACCTACACGTAACGAACATGCATAAGAGTGCGTGCGTGTATGCACAATGCATGTGCCAAGCATACAAATGTCAAAGTATGTGAAAATGATGGAAGGCTAAACTGGCAAGTCAATAAATGATGCTAACCATACTAAGGCTATGCAATGCAAGGCCTACATGGCTGAATGTCATATGTTAGAGATATAATGCAAGCATGTCAATCCTCAATTAGTCCATGTATCAATACGGTTCTTCACCAAAAATATTACCACACTCTAACACTGGCTGCTGCCCCATTGCATGCCTGACTAAGTGAGTGGAAGATGCCTCGCTATCCGCCTTACTAGTAGTATTCCAATGCCCACCCGACTTGTCGACAGCGGACCCATTTATGAGCTGGTCAAACTTAACCTAGCTTACAACCCCTACCATCGGGCGGATAAGGTCACACCCCTTTTCAACCGACCATGACATAGTAGGAGACATGGCCTATTAGTATTCGACACTCGGGTGCTCATATTATCCACTCGGTCTCGATGTTGAAGCATCTTACTAGTATCACAAGGGTTTAGGGAACCTTTTACCCAAGGACATCTATAGCGCCCTAATGCTAGAATATGTATTTTCGGTATCCAATCTGACCATCCATGATATGCCTGTGAAGGCCATAACCCTCATGTCACTAGGGTGTAAAGTGATCGTAACATACAAGATGCGAAATGCATGAGTCGTACCATCCAAGTCATGCATCAAACCCGCGCATACCGCGCAATCATGTGGGAAAACCCTATCTCATATGGGGTCCCCTAAGTATCTTAGCCTAAAGACATATGCTATGATCAATCATCACCTACAACATGCATACAAATGATGCGTATGGGCATATGTCTGGGCATGATATCATTATACTAAGCATGTTCTTAGTATGTCTTACCAGGCCAAGTACACTAGCATGTTATCAGACATATTAGGCGATAATCGGCCTTAATCAACACATCATATATAGAGAGTGAGAATTAAACGACATGCCCTGCTAGAAATATAGAAGTCAATGTGGAGTGGCCTACGTTAGACTAACATCAGCTCCTCATGTAGCCTGCAAAGCATGAATAAAATATATATAACAAGGCGGGGTCCACTGGGAGTGACCCGAATGAACACTCACATGTACAACATGTATGTCACTAGGCTACTAATCCATTTGGGCACATGACCTACTAACGATGTCTTAAAATAATCAGATTATCAATGACATCATTATAGTTACTTTAGTAGAATGATTTGCACCGTCTTATTATTGTTAACGTAAATCGATGGTTATAGATCATTGGTTAGTCACTAGGATATGATCCTATGCTCATGGCCCATTTGAGTCTTGGGATTTCATCAGTTCAGGTAAAGTATATGCTTAAATGGATTTAATATAACCATAGTTTCAACATTTACACACCTACTAATTTAGGGATTTGAATCCAAGATGCCAAACATAACCAAAGACCTAAGGGATCCCGATTCTAGGGATTCCCAAGTCCAAGGGATCCTAAAACCAAGAAATCGCAAGTTTAAAAGGTTTCTACCCTACATTTCCCTATGTTGCGGCCCACCTTAGATTTGGATTAGCCTGAGTTTTGGGCCCATGGCTTAACATGATTTGATAAGAAGGATGCATGGAGTAGATAGGATACATACATCATGTAGAGTCCCACGTGTGGGCCCCACTTCCACGCCCAACATGGGCGTCCGAAGATATCCTCTGGGTGTTGACAGTTAGCTTATATTTTATTTGTTTTTCTTACTTTTCTTTATACACTATTAGTGCGGGCCCCATGTAGATGTTCTACTCTGTTCACTGCATAGTCCATCTTGAGCGGGTCAAATGGGCTTTGATTTGGGTTGATTTGGACGAACAAAGACTCAATAGTGGGACTTGGAAGATTTCAACAATAATAGTTTGTTTCCCTTATTACGGCCCACTTGAGATTCGAATCTGACTCATCTTTCGGCCCATGGCCTAAAATGATCTTGAGAAGTCGGTGAAGAGTGTGGATTCAATATAAACATCAAAATAGGGTCCCACTTGTGAGACCCAAAATTGGCCAAGCATGGCTTACCGGCCACGTGCATGGCATTTATAAAAATTTTAAAAAAATTATTATTATATTTGTTTTATATTTTACATACACTATTAAGGTGGGACCAAGTGGATGATCTAATCGTTGTGTACGCCCCACCATGATAATGTCTTTTATCCATGCCACTCTTCATTTTTCTAGATCCCTCTAGAGCTTGATCCAAGAAAATGAGGCAGATTTAAATATGAGGTGGACCACACCACGGAAAATGGCAGGGATTTAATGTCCAATATTAAAAACCTCCTGGGGCCAACTACATCCAACTTGTTGATTAGGCCATAACGACTTGGATAAAGGGAAAAAGACAAATATCGGCTTGATCCAAAACTTGTGGCTCATAAGAAGTTTTTAATCAACATTGTTTCTTGTAATTTGGTATACTTGAGCTTTGCATCTTCCTTAATTTTTGGCTCATACAATAAAATGATATGAAAAAAAATGGATGGATGGCATGGATGAAGCACATGCATTATGGTGAGGCCCACATAGCACCGATCACTACCTCAATCCCCTTCCGGGGTGCGGATTACATATGTTACCCAGGGCAGCAGCTTAGTGACTGTTACCCTTCCCGTAGGGCCCACCTTGAATACATTTTGCATATATACTCTGAGTCCATTCTTCGTTACATCACATTTTAAGACACTTGCTAAAAATTAAGCATATCCAAATCTCAGGTGGACCACACCACAAGATCAGTGATGATTGAAAATTCACCATTAAAAACTTCCAAACTCTCACTTTAGAAGATCCGTAATGTTTTTTTTGTCATTCAACTGGCTGATAAGATCTACCAGAAATGAAAGGGAAATTTCAAATATTATGTTGGTTGAAAACTTTTGTGATCTAAAAAAAACTTTTAATGGTTATTCATCTCTTTTTCCAGTGGTATGGTCCACCAGAGATTTGAATCTACTTAAATTTGATAACGCCCTTAACTGAGCTGCAGAAACGGATGAACGGCGTGGATATGAGACAAATTCATCAAGGTGGGCCCCACATGGTAAGGATAACACTCAGATGTCACCAAGGTAACAGCTGATCTGCTCCCTCCGCTTCCGGACCGGACGCGGGTTCCCTGCGGAAGCCTTTCGCAGGAAGTTCCTTCGCGCTGAGATGTAAGTGGGGGCTACCGTGATGTTTGTGAGAAATTCACACCGTCCATCCGTATGAGAGCTCATTTTAAGACATGTAATAAAAAACGAGGTGTATCCAAAACGCAGGTGGACCGCATGAGAGGAAACAGTGGGGATTCAGTGACCACCGGTTGAAACATTCGTACGGCCACAAAGTTTCATATCAGGCTAAGTTTTCAGTGTTTTCACTTCATCCCAGTGGGAATGACCTTATAAACGGTTTGGATGGCATATAAACATAAGATGCATCGCAGGAAGTTTTCAACGGTAGGAAATTCTTTCCCTAATTTTCGAGCTCACTTGACTTTTACATCCCCTTCATTTTTTTGTCAATTCTTAAAATGTGCTCTCGAAACAAATGGACGGTATGGATTTCTCACAGACATCACGGTGCGTACCACCCAGCATCCCAGCCCTAGAACTTACTGTGAAAGGCTTTCTCGCGGATTTCCTGCAGAAGCCTTCAGCAGGAAGTTCCTACGATGGAATGTTAGGCGGGGCCACCTTAATATTTGGGATAAATCCATCCCGTTCATCTGTTTTGTGAGACCATTCCAGTGCATGAGCCCAAAAATTAGGCAAATCTAAATATCAAGTGGGGCATACGGGAGGGAAAGAGTTTCCTACCATTGAAGCCTTACTGATCTCCAACTTAATGTTTATATGTCATCTAAATCATTTATAAGGTCATTCCCAATGGGATTAAGTAAAATAACGAAAACCTAGCCTGATATGAAGCTTTTATGGCCGTGTGAATGTTTCAATGGTAGTCATTGAATCCCCACGGTTTCCTCTTATATGGCCCACTTGAGTTTTATATTTGCCTAATTTCTGGTCTCACGTCCTGTACTGGTCTCACAAAACATATAGATGGGGTGGATTTATCCTAAACATCATGATGGGCCCAACATAGCATCCTAGTGCAATAATTTCCTGTGAAAGGCTCTAACATGAAACCTAGGTCGTATACTAATGAGCTAGTTCGAAAAGCTCGCTCAACAAACTCGACTCGAGTTAGCTCGGATTGACTTAGCTTGAAGGATGACTCGGGACAAGTCAATTTCGATACTACCCAACTCAATTTGAAAATGAGCCGAGTTCGTGTACAGTGCGGCTCGACTCGACTCGTACTCAACTCGAAGCTCGAGTTCGAGCTCGACTCGAATATATATATATATATATATATATATATATATATATATATATATATATATATATATATATATATATATATATATATATATATATATATATATATATAACTTAAAATTTTAAAACAAAACCCTATCTATTCCAATCCTATCCTCTCTTTCTTTTACTCCCTTTCCCTTATCCAACCCAACCTGCCGCAGCCTGCTCGAGCGAGCAATAAAAAATCTCTCTCTCTCTCTCTCTCTCTCTCTCTCTCAGTAGTCAGCACCCACCACAAAGGTAGGTTACATTCCTATATCAATGAATATTTAATTGATTTAGTTAATTTATTTTTTATTTTTTATTTGATCTGGGTTGGGTCTTGGGTCGGGTTGGGCGCTAGGTTGGGTCAACTCGACTCGATCCACTAGCTCAATTCGAGCTCGACTAGAAAGCTTTGATAAACAAGCCATGATCCAATGTTGAGCTCAAGGGCGAGCTCGAACTTGAGTACAACACGGACGAGTCAAGTCAAATTTGGCCCACCTCGACTTGACTTGGCTCGATGTATAACCCTGATGAAACTTGCGTCCATCCGGACCGACCGTGACTTGGCTGAAATTGCGGTTTACACCACAGATACTGAAGAAGGAATCTGAGTTAAGGTCCTAGAGGGGGGTGAATAGGACTTTCCATTATTTTTACCTATTTAAAGTCTTAATTGCCTAAGTTCAATAATCATTCAATTTTAACTAGGTTAGGCAAAATAACCCTAATGGCTTCCAAGCCAGTTAGATGTTCCAATCACAAAGGTTATAAAGGATATGCAGAATATAACAACTAGCCTTGTGTTGTGAGCTTGTGTGTGGAATGTGCTTCCTATCAATCCATAACATTCATTCAATCATGTATGAGAAGTTAAAACATTTAAGCATATATAAGCATGATTAAATAGATATGTAAATGACAATTCCAAGCACAAGCATTTATAGGGTTCAACTACGTGCATACTTCACTCTCGGCATCCACACTCAATCCCAGAGTACACCGGAATTTTACTATTAATGGTTTTAAACAGGTTCACCAATAACCTTTACAGTCCTACACTAAGAACACCAATTTATGCTTTCCGCAAAAGCAAAGATTCTACATTAAGAACTCACGTTTAGGCTCACCGGCCAAGGTCCCACACTAGACACCTACCGTTTAGGCCCACCGGCCAAGGTCCCACACAAGGCACTTACATTTAGTCCCACCGGCCAAGGTCCCGCACAGGCACCTACGTTTAGGCCCATCGGCCAAAGTCCCACACAAGGCACCTACGTTTAGGCCCACCGGCCAAGGTCCCACACAAGGCACCTACATCTAGGCCCACCGACTAAGGTCCCACATAAGGAACCTAAACGAGTTTGTTGATAGCAAATCTTAGCCTCAATCCTACACAAGAAAAGAGACTAAACTTTGAACTCTTAACTATGACATTTACTTGTCGGATAGAGTTTTCTTTTGTAGCTCGTCTTGGGATGCTTGATCTTCGCGGTCTCGTGCTTGAATCAGCTTTCCGTTGCTCCCCCAATCGCGTAGCTTGGATTTACTTGTTTGGCTTGGCTTCACGATTAAGTACCTTGCATAAGATGTACCTATAAAGGTGACCAAGGTAATGGGAGTTGGTTGACTCTCCTATCTAGAATAATGAGTGGATTTTCTAAGGGATTCAACTTATGGATGCTCTAGAGTATCAAAAGATAAAGGGTTTTCCTATTAGTTTGGCTTTTGTACTCTAGAGAAGGCACGAGTTCATGTTCTTCATTAATAGGAGCTTTAAATGCTCATAGTAGTGAAAGATCACAATGAAGAGAACATGAAACTCATATGGATAGAGTTTAAATGGGCTAGGATAAGCTTGGGATATACTAGAGACTCTATGGTGCCTATTTTCACTAATTTTGCAAGTTTCTACAAGCTGCTTTTACAGATAAAAAGTTCTAACAAATAAAAAATGGCTAGTTTACGGTGCTACCGAAGCCAGCTTCGATATCACTGAACTTGCTTCGGTGGTATCAAAATATCTTTCAGTAGTACTTAATAAATTTCCCAAGTTGCTGTCTGAAAACAGTCCCTTTCGGTGGCACCAAACATTGTTCGTCGGTGGCAGTCGGTGACACCGAATTAGCGTTGTAAGCTTGCTGGACTGTTTTGAGCCCCTTTGGTAACACCAAAGATATCTTCGGTGGTACCGAAGGTGCTATTCGGTGGCACCTTCATCCAACCGATAGTGGATAAATTTTCTTATTTTGTCCAATAAATCTTTCACCAACTTGGGAGTTGCTTAAGCCAAGGTTAAAGGATAAAAACTATGAGTTTGAACTTGGCTTTGAATAGATGACCTAAGTAGGTTTTCCTATTTGGGTTGGGATCATCTATTTACAAGGTTTAAGGTCGTAGAAGCAATCTTTTGTCTTCAGTATGGCTTCGATGCTTCTGATCCAGTTGCATCACCGGTTTTCATTTGCCAAGAACTCATCCAACTACAAGACACATCCAGTCACGTAATTGACAAACAAGTGTACAATGTTGGGTGCACTTACATTGGCTGCGACCCGAACAATCGATATGGGTGGGACCTTGACCGTAAGGCCCACCTCGATGCATGCATTTTGTACTCTTACCTAGAGGTGTACACGAGTCGATCCGAGTTGAGCTGGTCATAACTCGACTCGGCTTGGCCATTAGCTGACCTCAGCTCGGCTTGGTTCTCGAGCCTGACTAGCTAGCTCGGCTCGGTTCGGTCAGCAGCTTGGGCCAGTTCGAGCCGAGTTCGCCCGTGCAGCATTTTCACAAACACATGGACCGCACCTTCAAATTCTCATTGTATGTAAAACAATAGCAGTGGTTTTACAGGTATTTCATCAAACACCTTATATGCAACATCAAAATCAAGAAAAAATGGTATTTATTTGATGAAACATACCTTCCTTGCACCAGCCGACACTTCATTGAGTCATTTCATCAAACACTTGGTGAGTTAGGTTCAGTCCAAGTCGAGTCTAGCTCGGGAAAGCTCAAAATCGGTTTGAAATTTTTTCGAGCTAAAAAAATTAGCTCGACTTGGTTTGAAAGTGACATTTTGTAGCATGGGCAAGGCCTAACTCGTGGGGCCCACATTGATGGATGTGTATAATCCACGCCGCCCATCCTTTTTGTTGTGTCATTCTAGGGCTAGGGCCCAAATATCAGCCTAATCCAGAGGTCACGTGGGCCACATGATAGAGAATTATGGTGACAGTGTCACCTATTATTAAAACTTTCTAGGCTCACTATGATGTATGTTAGAAGTGGACACTGCCTAAGTCAGGACTTTTTGGGCCCATGCCGAGCTGGCCGAAAAGGTGAATGGAACAGATCATCCCTTTATGGGCCTTAGGGTATGGTACCAACGGCTAACCTTTCATTTGATAGTAAAGGAAGTGAATATATAACATGACAACTACAACCCATATAACAGGACAACTACGACCCATATAACATGACAACTACGACCCATATAACAGGACAACTACGACCCATACAACTACAACTCACAGGACAACTGCGACCCATATAACATGACAATTGCGACCCATATAACAGGACAACTGCGGCCCATACAACTACGACCCATATAACATGACAACTATGACCCATATAACATGACAACTGCGACCCTTATAATAAGACAACCACGACCCATATATGACAACTACGACCTATGATAACCACGACCCATATAACATGAAAATCTCAACCCTTACTATATTACAACCACGACCCATCTAATATGACAATCATGACCCACATAACATGACAACCACAACCTCGACCCTTACTACATTACAACCATGACCTTAATCTGTAACCTTTGATCCATTTTTGGTAGTGTAGGCAGTGAACAAGTGACAATCTCAACCTTTAACACATCACAACCCCAACCTTTAACACATCACAACCCCGACCCCTAACACATGATAACCATGACAACCCTGACTCTCACAACCTCGACTCTTAACACATGAGGTCGAGGTTGTCACGTGTTAAGGGTTGATGTTGTCATGTGTTAAGGATCAAGATTATCACATGTTCACTGCCTACACTACAAAAATGGATTAAAGGCTACAGATTAAGGTCATGGTTGTAATGTAGTAAGGTTCAAGGTTGTGGTTGTCATAGGTCATAGTTGTCATGTTATATGGGTCGTAGCTGTCCTATTATATGGGTCATAGTTGTCATGTTATATATGGGTCGCACCGTTTTATGGGTCACGGTTGTCCTGTTATATGGGTCATAGTTGTATGGGTTGCAACTGTCATGTTATATGCGTCACAGTTGTCCTGTTATACCGGTCGCAGTTGTTATGTTATATGGGTCATAGTTGTCCTATTATATGGGTTGTAGTTGTCCTGTTATATGGGTCGTAGTTGTCATGTTTATAGGTCATGGTTGTAGTTGTCCTGTTATATGGGTCGTGGTTGTCATGGGTCATAGTCGTCATGTTATATGGGTCGTAGTTGTCATGTTATATGTTTACTTCCTTTACTACCAAATGAAAGGCTAGCCATTGGTACCATACCTTAATGCTCACAATGGGATGATCTGTTCCATTCACCTTTTTGGCCAGCTTGTTGTGGGCCCAAAAAGTTCTGACTTGGGCAGTGTCCACTTCTAACATACATCACAGTGAGCCTGAAAGTTTCAATAGTGGGTGCCACTGTCACCATTATTTTCTATTATTTGGCCCACACGAGCTCTGGATCAGGCTGATATTTGGACTTTAGCCCTAAAATGACACGACACAAAGGGTGGGTGACGTGGATTATACACATGCATCAATGTGGGCCCCAAGAGTTCAGCCTTTCCCATGCAGAAAAAGGCTTCCGACCATGTCACTTTCTCAGCATTAAATATGATGTAACTTATTATGCACTAAAGAACCGTACAACCATTGAAACAAGGACAAGGGCATTTTGGTCCGAAAGAATTTCCAAATCTTGTCAGAAGGCCACCCTTGGAATATTTGAAAGGTTGAATCCCTTTAGGGAATTTGATTATACATCAAGGCTCAAACTACCTTTATATATTTACAATGAATAAGAAAAAAAATGAATTAAGTAGTCATTGTCAAAGAGGCTCTCTAGGTGGTCAATAGTGTGAGTGAAGTTTGTCACTAATAGAGCCACCTTGAAGTAGATGGTTAATCCAAACCATCCATCTTCTTTGCTAGATCATTCTATGGCTGTAAGCCAAATATGAGGTAGATTCGAACCTCAAGTGGCTCATGCACAGTAGGAAATAGTGTTAACAGTAATGCTCACCATTGAAACCTTCTTAGAGATGCACCATGACATTTATTTCCATGCTCGTACGGTCCCTATGCGTGGTGAAAATAAAAAACCAAATAGGTGACCCTACTCATAAGACCCACTTCTTATATGTGTGGCATCTGAACCATCTATCGGTTTTGCTTGGCCATTTTACACCTTGCTCCCAATAATAGGCCTGGCCCTGATCTCGGATAGGCCACGGTATAGAAATTAGTTAAGACAAGAATGTAGACCATTGAAAGCTGACTAACTAAAGGCCATTTTCATGGGATGATGCAAGCCTGAAAGTGACATCCCAAACAATAGGTGGTCCACTCTTGGGACCTATCTGGATATATACGTGTGAACGCTGGTAATTGGCGCCCACGTAGATTTATGTTTGTAGTTGGGTGATTAGGCTGATTTGGATTGGTGATGCAATGTAGACTTGGAGTCGTCACTAGCCACTTAACTCAAAATCTTGCAGTCGGCTAGAACCTACAGAATATGTAAAGCTAGAGAATCCGAAGACCCTTACTTTAAGTTGACTCCGGATCTATGATTTTAGAGATTCTGAGTAAGGGACCTCAGTTAAAAAGAGGGAAGGTGTTAGGCACCCTCTTTGTTTGTACAAGTGTACGGTCTCTACTCCGTGTGGTAAATTAATCTTAAGGGATGTGATGATATGATAGAAGTGGGATTAGATAAACCCAGATTTTTGATGTAGCAAGATCTAATATTCTAGTAAGCTACAGAGCATACGTCCAAGGAATGTCTAGAAAAGTGGATGTGATGATACTAATGTAATAAAAGAAAGGGACTAGACTACCATGAGTTTCTGATGTGACAGGATCTGATATTCGGTAAGTTACAGAGCATACGTTCGATAGAAATCTAGAGGAGTAGGGGGGTTGAGAAGGGAAGTAATGATGCGATGTGATAAAGTATGAATGCTAATGATGATTACATGATTTTTGGCTTACACTTGAAATGGCTTAGATGTTTGGATGCACCATGGTTGGGAATGATTGGCTTGAATAGGACTGGGAGGCTAAGAGATGATTGGAGGAGGCTAGAGGAGGGCTAAAAGATGAGAGCTTGAGAACTCAAGCACTCCCTCTCACTCTCACTCACTCACTCTCTCACTCTCTCTTGGTAATGGTTATTGTGTGAAATGAAGAGAGGTGAAGGCTATTTATAGCCTTTTGGGATGACATTTTGGTAATTTTAGGATTTTTGGAGAGTAAATGTTGATGTGGCAGCTTGTGATTGATTGAGAGAAGGGTAATGCCACATGTCATGCTTCTATAGGCTCTTAGGCTTTGGTAGGATGGCAAATAGGGTGAACTTTGGGGGTAATTTCATATGAAAGTTGACTTTAAATTTGGTAGGATGGTAAATAGAATGAACTTTGGGGGTAATTCCATATGAAAGTTAACTTTGGGTTTGGTAGGATGGTAAATAGAGTGAACTCTAGGGGTAATTCCATATGAAAATTGACTTTGGGACGAGGGACAACTGTGTGCTCAGTGGAGACACCTGTCGAATCTGGAGCGGCACTTCGATTACTGTGGGTGGTAGTCAGACTATCGCCCGGGAAGGGTTTACTTTGGATTTTGTCTAGTGGGCTTGATTCAGTGTTTTGGCTCAGTCCCAAGTCTATTTTTGGGGTTTTGGCTCAAAATGGTTTGATGCTTTTTAGGGATAAGCTTGGGTTAGGGTTAGGGTTCAAGCTCAGGCTTAGGGTTCGGATTTGGGTTTAGGGTTTGGATTAGGGTTAGGGTTAGGTTTGGGAAATGGCTGTGGTTTTGGGTAGGGTGCGGGGTTTATGTTTAGTTCTTAAGAATCATCCATGCTTTGTCAGGTTGCTAGCCTGGGTGCGGTGTCTATAGATGCCCCTCTTTGGTAGAGGTTGCAGGCAACCAAGTGCCAAAGCGAGTGGACACCCCTCCCTTCTGGTTAGAAGAGTTGTGGTTCGAATATATTGCTTGTCATTGTATCGTTGTCAATTGACTGTTTGGAAAAGAGATGACTCACATATATCATGAGGGTTGAGGAAATCACTGTGATTGTCCCTTTGTGTTCTGTGGCATTACGGGCCTCGAATCACAACCCTTTCACGTCAGATTATTAATAGCATTGGAGGATGAGTTTGAAAAGTAGGGCCTCTACGTGTCGATGCGGCTTTACGAGGATTCCCGTACTGTTTGGATATGTTGTTTCCTTTACTATGTAATCATCCTAAGAGTATTCGTTCCGTTTGATCGTCAAAATGGTTAGCTGCCCTACGCGTTGATGTGGCCTTATAGGGAACTCACTACACCGACTTGGACTCCATCAAACTTTCCGAATATCCTGGACTAGGTATGTGCAGGTAGTCTTTCACCATCCAGTCTGCTGATTATGATACATTGGTTACGACGGATCTTTTTCACTCTTTTGAAACGATCACTCTGACCGGAGTTGGATCGTGCTTACCATCACTTGTATTGAACTTCATCATTGCACGATTGTCCTGACATTGAGATCCAGGCCAACCGTGCTTGTATCGCATATGGATTTAACAACTCTTGGGAAAATCAAAAGTGGTCGAATCATATTTTGCTGTCTGCGCTGGATGCCACTAAGGGGTGTAGAAGACCTCCTAGTATCTTGGATACCCAGCGCCATTTTTTGAAAATTTTGTTTTGAAAACTATTCCACATGAGGAGTTACACTCCTTGGGGATTTTATTGCAAATTTTGAAGATTTTTCTGAGGCCTTTTGAAAAGATCCTTCCAATCTTGTGGGAGGGCGTCATCTTTCAGTTTTTATTATGGCCATTTTTTTGGAATAAGTCCAGATAATTCTGTTGCCTCCACTGGTGGCCTCGTGGGACTTTCAACTGATCTGGTTTTTATTGAAAGATCGATTTATTGAAAGCCATATTTTTGTGATTTTTGAAAAAGGATCTGATCCGTCATTTCACATTCTATCCCTTGCAATCGAGATCGAATTCACCGGGGATGCATTTGTTTGTAATATTTTTTTAAGGGATGAGATTGTAAATGAAATGAAAATTTTTGTGCCATATATGCCTGTGTGTACTTGTGTTTGAACTTATGCCTGGATGGTGGAATAAGAATATTGAACTTAGCCCACGTCAAATCCGGTATTCTGAGTTGTTTACTTGGGATCCCGATTCCCTGAGAGTAGCGCATACTAGGATCATGCCCCTTGGACTTGGGTAGTCTGATAGAATTCTGATCCGGGACTTATCTTTTCCTTGTGGTTATTCACTTTGCTTGTTGCCTTGGCTTCTCCTATTCCTGCACTTTTTATTTTCTTTTTCTTTTCTAGCTATTTTTTATCGTAGCACCTTTTCAGGTTTTCATCACGACTGGCTTTCTCATCATTTTTGCCTGTGGCACCCTTCCGGATTTTTGTCACGTCTCGAGTTTTTGCTCTTGCCTGCCCCTTGGCAACTGTGCTTTTTTTACCCTTGGTTCCTTTTCAAGTTTTCACCAAGTTACATGCCCGTTGTTTTTACTCGAGGCGCCCTTTCGGGTTTTCACCTCGCCCGTTTTGCTTAGGCACGTTGCTTTTCTTTTAATTTCTCTTTTTCTTGTACAGAGTTGGGAGGCTAGACTCCATTCATTGCCGGTCGACTGGTGAGCTGCCTGACTTTGTCTTCAATCACGATCGTGAAGCTGTTGACATTGGGTTCAAACAATCCTGTGGGGAAATGGGCTGGTGACTTGTGTTCTCACTCATTGGGTTTGACTCTTTTTTTTTAGACTGCACGCTTTATTCGTCCATTTTTTATTTCTTTATCTTTTTTTTTTCTTTTTGAACCCTTTATTTTTTTTTGGAACACTTATTGGAGGAATGAATAATGATGGAATGTACCTCAGGATGCTAACCTTTTGTTGTTTGATTTTACTTTTACAATTATGGTTGCTGACATAGTTAGGTAGGACTACCCATGTTGTCAGCGTTGATGGGCTCTGGATGATCTTTGCCCCTAATGATGGTGAGATGAAGGGCACCTCCCGGAAGAACTTCGCTAACAATTAGTGGATCATCCTAGGATGGCTTGGACTTGCTCTATGGATCTAGTAGGCGCAATGATAAGATATACATTATTACCATGTTGCTAACTTTTCTTTTAAATTTGCTTGTCGTTGGTCCTAGCGATCGTTGTGTGCTTTATGTCTACAAGATGTAGTTGGTTGTATCGAGATTACCACCAATCATTTTCCTTGACTTTACTTTTTCATTCGTACCAATGATGTAGGATGTTGTCGGTGCCCGCTTTTGTCTACCATGAGGATGTACTCATGACCATTGGATGCCTTTGGGTTCATTCTCTCGATGACGTCCACACCCCATAATGAAAAAGGGCTAAGGTCTTACTAGATTATAAAGATTCGAAGCATGCACATGGATCCGTTATGCAAGATTTGAATACTTGAAGCACTTCCTGACATGCTGCAATAGCTTATCTCCATCGTTCATCAGTGATAGCTTCATCACAAGTGCTTCTTGGACATTGCATGTTCCTTTTCGTGCCAGTTGTGGACTCCATTGTGGACTTCAAACATGATCTTAGCAGCTTTGGTGGGCTTGACTTCAGGCTTCATAGCAGATGGTGTATGACTAGCTCTTCATTCGATCTGGGTAAGGCTTCATAGGAGAACCCAAAGTTAGATAGCCCCGGGCCTCAGGAATTCTATCATTGTCTGCTTGTATTCAGGAGGCAAGGATCTCTTGATGCGTACTGTTCTAAGGAGCTCAAGGGATCCCAAGTTCACAATTTTAAAATCATCTGCGACGACATTGGCCTTTGCCTCAAACTTTCGGAGGGAATCCTCTAGCTTGAGAGTCAGATCATCATTTTCTCCATCCTGGGCTTCATTCAAACCCATGAATTTGAAGTCTAACTCTAGATAGAAATCATATGAGTCAATTTCAAACTCAAGTGTTTTGACAGGCACGCCTGACACATTATTTGCTTTTGATTTTTTAAAAGATTTTCTCTTGCTTTTGTGTTTTGAGAAATTTTTGTTTTTTGTTTTTTGGATTTTGGCAAATATATGATTTTTTGAAATATCTAATGTTTCTGGCTTTTGGGAATTTTTTGATTTTTTTTTTTTTTTGGATTTTGACAAGTATTTGAATTTTTTGGCATTTCAAAAATATCTAATGTTTTTAGCTTTTTGAAATTTTCTGTTTTTTTTTTATTTAATTTTTTGAGAAAGACGGCGATGTGAACCAAGGATTGCCTGATTCGGCTCGAGGAGCCAAACATTATTTTCTTTTATTGTGTCGTCTTAGGGATCGTGAACCAACTATCGCCCCGCACTCCCTCCCCTCAGGAGGCAGGGCCAGACAGATCAGTAGGTGGGCCCACACCGTTGTGCCCAAACATCATGATGAATTCAGGATTGGGTTTTGAGTTGGTGTTGTATATCACTTTTCTCAGCTCATCCCCGACGCACTGTGAGTCTTTGGATTCTTCCAGCTTAGGTGGGATCGAGAATGTGGTCCAGTCAATTAAGGGCCATTCTTGCCCCTTGCCCGAGTCCTTTTCAAACAGCCCAGTTGGGCTCATTTTGCTCATTTGATCCTCCATGGTAGATCTTCGCTTGCCCACCGGATAGATGGTCCTCTCCTTGATGGATCTAATTGATGTGTGGATGAAGGGATCAACCTCCTCTTGCCGATTTTGTTCTCCTCCGATACATTTGTGCTTTGGTATCTTGCCCACAGGAGGTAGATATTTCAGCCCTCTCATGCCTGCATTCTCTTGATATTCAAGCTGATAAAAATGTTGGTGCTCGACTAGAGGGAAGACATAGTTTGATCCGATGGGACATGCAAGAGGCATGTAATTCACAGTTTCAAACTCAAGGATGTCCTCATTGAAGCATTGTATGTCTGTGATCGGCATATGTAGCTCTTGATGATTGGCTGCTTTTATAAAAAAGATTTGTTCGGGATCATCCAGAATGGCCAGTGCCTTGTCTCTGAAAATGTACTTGGCCTTTTGGTGAAGAATTGAAGAGATAGCCTTGACTCTATGGATCTAAGATCGATCAGGGAGGAGATGAAATGAAGTTGTGATGTCAAAGACCTAAAAAGTGATGGTTGATGTTTTTGGACTAATCAGAATATTGACTTCAATCTCTTCCTCGACTCGTTTCCTAGAAGTGGGAACTACCCGTCTTAAATTCTTCTTTGGAAGGATTGAAGACTGAGTAAAGCTAGGAAAATCACTTTGAGTATTAGAATGTCTTTCCTGGAAAGTTACCACATGATTGAAGTTGGGCCCTGATTTTGCTAGGGCATGTTGTATGTTGATCGGGGAAGGAGCTTTTTCTCGGATCATGAGGGTTGGAGTAGGGGCCGGATAGGTAGGTGGTGCCCGTTGTAAGACAAAGTATGTATGAACTGGATTGATTAGGGTGACTCTTGTAGACTTGGGGGCATGGAGATTGAACTAGATGGAGATGCCCCTTGCATATTTAAGAGCAAAGAGATTGGACTGGCAGAATGTGCCCCTTGTAGACTTGGGGGCATGAAGACTGGACTGGCTGGGTATGCCCCTTATAGAATCGGGAGTATTGGTGTTAGGTTAGCAGTGTGTAATGCCCCAGTTTTCAGAACCCGAGTACACGATTCCCATTCCCAAAAATCCAAGAGTTAACTAATAAAAGTGGTAATTGAAAAGGCCGAGCTATATATCCTGGGGGGGTGGGGGGTGAATAGGACTATGCCAAATTAAAAAATAATAGCAGAATTTAAATAACTTAAATACAGATAGCAATAGATAATCTCACAATGCTGAATTTAAAGACAACCTCAAATGAACGAGTATTGAGAGGTTGCTACAGATGTTGTTCTAAGGACAACCTTACACCATAAAAACCAAGGGTTTATGGCAGGACAACCTTATTAGAACGGTTTGTGTATAAAAAACTCAAACTGATACAGAGGAATAAAGAAATAAACAACAAGGAAAGAAATTTATGTTATTACAACATTCTCTACACTTGCATAAAAGAAATTACAACATTCTCCACAATGCAAAAAGGGAAATTACAATCATCCACAAAAAGAAATAAACAATCAATCCACAAGACCAGAAATTATAGTGGTTCGCTCGTGTGTACACCAACTGTTTAGAAAAATAGCCACACAACTACTCCACTCCTAATATCCTCACACAGTGGATATTAGCGTTCACTATGAAAATAGGTTTTTCCAGGTTCACTTAAAACCCTTACAATTGTGTCTTTCAAGTGGGCTTACACAATTCAAAAACCCCACACTCTAAGTTTTCTGAATCACCTCAGACAAACCAAAATAGAGAGATTTTTCTGGCACAATCTTAATGAAACCAAAATACAGAAATTTACAATAATGTAAAATACCTAAATATTCTCTTTTTGATGAAGCCAGGAAGAACCAAATCGGAGTAGAAGTTGAACGTAGAAGTTCAATGTTCAAACTTACTTATGAAATGGTTCTAGGTTCTAAATTGATTTTAGATTTAAAGCACCTTGGGCTAGCTTGATTTGATTTTGATTCTAAGAAATGGGAATACTTCAATCCCTCTTTCAAATAAAATTGGAATGCGAAAATTCAAAATCAAATGCAAAGAAAGCTAATAAAAGAGAATAGAATATTAAATGAGCACAATATAGCTTAAAAAGATTACTAACTTATCTCTCAGAGTGACATCTTGATTTAGCTTGAATTGAATATGAAAGTCTGAAATTCGTGTTCTATTTATAAGTGAAGAAATCGCGTTCATGACTGGTCGTAGGACTAACAGATTTTTGAAATTTTGAGCGTGATAAGAGAAAGTCGTTCCATGACTGGTCATAGCCCTACACGACCGATCGAGGGACCTCCATGACTAGTCGTGACCTGTCCAAGGCTGGTCGTGTGGAACCAGATTTAGTTGTTGGACTTTGAGTCGAGGCTGCAGGACTAGTCGAGAACGAGTCGAGCACTGTTCACACGACCGGTCGAGCAGTCTCCAGGACTGGTCGAGGCTTAATAAAAAATTTCAAAAATTTGTAACAAACTTAGGACTTGTCGAGGAATTTCTTGGACTGGTCGAGCCAGTGCTAGGACTAGTCGAACAGAGTCTAAGACTAGTTGAGAAACAGTCTATTCATTTATAAATTGATCTAATTGAATCATGTATTTAAAATGACCTACCCTATGGTCAATCTAGGGTCATTCATACCTTATACATGATGTATGATCATTGAAACTTCTTTTTCTTCAGTTGATAGTCGTTCTTTGAAGTTCGTGAAGCTTGAGATCTTGTCATAGGATGAAGCTTGAACTTGAGTCTCTTGAAGCTTGAAATTGACTAACGTTGAAGCTTGAACTTGAGTATCAAAATCTAGGAACGTTGTTTTGACTTGTACGAAGCTTTGAAAATCTTAAACTCTTGAAGCTTAAAAGCTCGAATTCACAATTGATGTTGTACATGAACAACTTGCCTTTGAAGTTTTTGAACTAAAGACCCTTGTCCTTGGGAGATGCACAAACTTCATTATGTAGATGAGCTACACAAGACACAAATTCCAAGAGAGGTTTTGGCACTACAAAATTTAACAATTATAGGAGCAAGAAACCATAGCACTTACAATCTCCCCCTTTGTGAAATTTGTGACAAAACACACTCCATACAAACATAAGTATTATATGCATAAACAATCATGCACCAGTTATCAATTTGCATCAATTCCACCAACAATACTCCCCCTAACTTAATTCCCCTTCACCAAAATAGAATCATTCACAATTAATTCATCCACAATCCACATTCATATACAATCCGCATGCCATATACCAATATACCACAATCACCATATATTAAGCATGCCAAAATTCTCCCCCTTTTTCTCACAAAATGACAAAGGAAGGAATCAAGAAATAGAAGTGGAATTAGATAAAGAAGGGAAAAAAGAAGAGTATTAAGGAATAAATGATCAAGATAGTTAACATATTAAATTTATAAGCAAGTCATATTCAAACATAATTAACCAAGTTCAACCAAGTACTACCAAGTTAAGTCAAGTATAACCTCACAAGACAAAAGAAATCCAAGTATCATTAAAGTTATTACAAACCAAGATTAGAAAATACTAATCAGATCCTGAAGAGGGAGCAGGAATAGATGGATTAATCTGATGTAAACCCTTGTTAATGCACCTCATATATTTACGCATATAAGAAAATTGCGAATCCTGGGTTACACGAATTTAAGCCACCTGTTCCTCAAGAGTATTCAACCTCTCAGCGAAATCAGAAGGCTGATAATCAGGGTCAGCCTCAGAATCTGATTCTATCTCATCAAAGGTATCGTCCATGTTAATGTCATCTGGAGGTAAATCACCACCTTCTTCTTCATTTGCGGCATCATTTCCACCAGCACCTACATCGACTTGGCCTGCGGCCAACCTCAAATTCATCTTGTTTATATTTGAGTTATTGAAAATAAGGTGTTGAATGGGAGCCTCTCCAACAGGCATAGCCACTAACATATGGGTAGCCAACATAGTCATAAGATATGCAAAATAGATATTATTGTGTCCAGGATGGAGACAAAATTGTATGATGGAATGATAGATTAAAGAAGGAAGACAGAAATGTACCAGAGATGATGGAATGAAGAATCCGAAACATGAAAGAGGTGAGTTCGGTTTTGTTACCAAAACGTGGATAAAGATTTGAAATAAATATCCTGTGAAGGACCCTGTATCTGGGTAACAAATACTTTGAAGCAAGCGCATTCCCATTTTAACTCCATTGCGCATCTATATTACACAATGCTCTAATAAGCATATGTTTTTCTGATTCAGATGGTTTAGCTACTAGAGTGCTAATTGAAATACCTTCATCATTGACAGGTATATCTATTAGGCTAGAAATCAGATGTCATTCTACTTCAAATGGACCTTCTCTAGTTGCTATAATAAAAGTAAAATTTTTAGTTAAAAAATTAGAAATACATGCATACATAGCTTGTGCAATAGACCAGCCCACCCTAATGTAAAATGTTAGCTCATCCTACAGATTAGAGAAGAGGAAAGATTTTAAATAGAGTAAGATGTTCAACATGAATAGGTCGTTCAACTATAACATTGTGCAACCTTAAATCCCGCACATGGGAGGGTTCATCTTCGGGTGACCGAAGGTGGCGCCTTGTGATAGGTGTCGATCTAGATGTTGAAGGACCACGAGAACTTTTCTTTTTGCCTCTACCTTTCATTTGTAACTAGGAAATCAAGGAATCAAAAGGTTACAAACGAAGTAGAGTGAGTTTTCCTAAAATCAACTTTTGGAGAAGAAAATCCCAAAAACCTCATTGAAACAAGAAATAAATCACTCCAAAGATGAAAAAGAAGTGATATGAACTTGAATCTATAAGAAAAATGGAAATAAAGCATTAACCTTGAAGAACAATGGAGATGGGTTCGACCGGTTGAGCTAGGACCTGTTGAAGAAGAAACCCAAATGAAGAAAAAAAGGGTTTTTCCCCCAAACAAACATCAAACCCGCTCTACACGACTGGTCGAGTACATGCTCGACCGATCGTGCCACGACTGGTCGAGTATGTACTCGACCGGTCGGGCATAACAAAAAATGAGCATTTTTCATTAAAATTTAAAATTTAAACATTCAAACTAATAAGTATATACATTATAATACAGAAATGCATGAATAATCAATTCAAATTGCACATACCAAGATCAAATTTCAATTTAGAAAACCTGCTTTTATCGAGCGGTTTCGTGAAAATGTCAGCAAATTGAGTCTCGGTCGGAATGTATTCCAAAGTAATTTTCTTTTCTTCCACTAACTCACGAATGTGGTGGTATTTAATGTCAATGTGCTTAGTTCGTGAATGCTGGATTTGATTTTTAGATATATTAATTGCACTGGAATTATCACAATATAAAACCATAGAGTCCTGTGTAATTCCGTAATCGCTTAAAATTCTTTTCATCCATACAAACTAAGTGCATGCATTACCTGCTGCAATGTATTCAGCTTCAGCAGTAGAGATCGATACAGAACTTTGTTTCTTACTCTACCAAGAAATTAAGCAGTTCCCAACAGAGAAACAACCACCACTGGTTGATTTTGTATTATCAACATTACCAGCCCAATCAGCATCAGTGTAACCAGCTAATTGAACACTAGTATCATGTGGATACCAAAGACCCAGATTAGCCGAACTTGCGACATATCACATAATCTGCTTAACAACAGTTAAATGTAACTCTTTAGGGTCAGATTGATGTCTAGCGCAAATACCTACGCTAAATGCAATATCAGGTCGACTCGCAGTTAAATACAACAAACTACCGATCATACTGCGATACAATTTAGGATCCACTTTCTTACCTGTAGAGTTCTTTGAGAGTTTTAGAGTCGTACTCATAGGAGTATCAAAATTTCTCCCATTCTCAAATCTGGACTTTTTAACTAAGTTCAGAGCATATTTGGTTTGAGAAATATAGAAACCATCAGGTTACTGTCTAACTTGCAACCCTAGGAAGTAATTCAATTCCCCAACCATGCTCATTTCGAACTTAGATTTCATAAGATCTGCAAACTCAACAGTCATGTTAGTACAGGTAGATCCATAAATAATATCATCAACATAAATTTGTACTATTAAAATGTATGTTTCTTTACAAACAAAGTCTTATCAACACTTTCCATTATAAAGTTATGACTTAGTAAAAACTTAGTCAATTTTTCATACTATACCTTGGGAGCTTGTTCTAAATCATAAAGAGCCTTTTTTTAGGCTTTAGACATGATCAATATTCTTAGGGACTTCAAAGCCCGTTGGTTGTTCGACATACACTTCTTCATGCAAATCGCCATTTAAAAAAGCACTCTTTACATCCATTTGATAAATTTTGAACTTTCTAAAGCAAGCAATGGATATAAATAGTCCGATTGATTTAAGACGAGCTACTGGGGCAAAGGTTTCATCATAATCGATGCCTTCAATTTGAGTGTACCCTTGTACAACCAGTCTAGCCTTGTTTCTAATTATATTACCAAGTTCATCAGACTTATTTTTAAAAATCCACTTAGTTTCGATAATATGTTTATCTTTTGGCCTAGGAACTAAGTACCAAACATTATTTCTAACAAATTGATTAAGCTCTTCTTGCATCGAAACTATCCAGTTTTCGTCAGTAAGAGCTTCTTTTATGTTAGCCGGTTCTATCTGGGATGTAAAACACATGTAATTACACACATCTTCTGGTTGTCTACGAGTGCGTATTCCAGTGAGAGGGTTTCCAAGAATTTGATTAGTTGGATGGTCTTTAACAGTTCTCAGTTCAAAGTTTTTTTGACTTGATGAAGAATCTGTTTATCAATTAGAAGTACTTCATCATTATCTGAACTTGAGACAGGTGTATTCAAGTGATCATCAATAACTACATTAATGGATTCTTGAATTACACCGGTTCTCTTATTAAGAACCCAATATGCTCGACTATTTAGAGCATACCCTAAAAATACCCCTTCATCACTTTTGGTGTCAAACTTACCCAGATTTTCTCGGTCACGTAAAATGTAGCACTTGCTGCCAAAAAATCAAAAGTATTTGACAGTAAGCTTCTTATCAAACCACTTTTCATAAGCCGTTTTACGGTTTAATTTTCTAGTATAAACACGGTTAATTATATAACATGTAGTATTTACGGCTTCGGCCAAAAGATTTTTACGAAGCTTCATACTGTTTAACATTACATTTGTCATTTCTTGAAGCACTCTATTTTTTCTTTCTACTATACCATTTTATTGTGGTGTTTTGGGCATAGAGAATTCATGTGATATTCCCTGATCACTGCAAAACTTCTCAAAACCGCTATTCTCAAATTTTGATCCATGATTGCTACGGATCATACAGACTTAAGTCTCTTTTTCAGTTTAGATACGTCTAAGTACCCTTTTAACTTCATCGAGAGTTTCTGATTTGTCTCTTAAGAAGACTACCCAAGTATATCTGGTAAAGTCATCAACGATTATCAGAATATACTTTTTGCCACATCGACTCTCCATTCTAGTTGGTCCAATAAGATCCATATGGAGGAGTTCGAGCGGTTTAGATGTGGCATTGGAGTCCACTTTTTTGTGAGAACTCCTAGTTTGCTTACAAATCTGGAATTCGCTACATATTTTATCTATTTTTTGTATTTTGAGTAGGCGTCTTACTAACTCTCTTTTGCTCAATCTATACAAGTTACGATAGTGTACATGTTCAAAGCGTTTATGCCATAACTCGGTCTCATCGGTATGGATCATGTAATACGATAAATTAGATGAGCTAGAGTCACTTACAATATAGTAGTTTTCAGAAGTTCTGCGACCAGTTAATATTACAGAACCATTTTTATTTAAAATTTCACACCCTAGGTTAGAAAATTTTATGCTATGATTTTTATCGTATATTTGAGAAATGCTTAATAAGTTGTGTTTTAAACCTTCTACATATAAAACATTTTCAAATAAAGGGAGGCTAGAAAGTTGAACCGTACCTTGGCCAATAATCCTGCAGTTGCTACCATCACCAAATGTGATTGAACCATCAATCATGTCTTTAAGATTGGTGAACAGACTTTTGTCACCAGTCATGTGCCTGGAGCATTCACTATCTAGGTACCACTTTGAATGGATCGAAGCTTTCAAAGTCATGTGGTCAAACCAAACAAGTAACCTTAGGAACCCATTTCATTACAGTTTTGGGTTTAGGAGTATAGTTGGTCTTCTTGTGTTTGTAATTGATATAAGACCTACCCTTTGAGTTAGATTTTAAGAGCTCCTTACGTAAATCAATAATTTTCTCAGCTAAAGGATTATGATTCTGATTTTTATAGTTGATATTATTGCTTTTAGGTTTTAAGGATTGAAAAGTTTTAACATTTTTAGGAAAATTTTGATTTAGACTTTTCCCTTTTGAGTTTGAAGACTCTAATTTCACAAACTTATGAGTATTCTTATGTTTGGGAAGAATATTTTTGTCATAACCCAAATCGGATCGGTCGCTACATTTTCTGGATCCGGATAATAGTTTTTCTAACTTAGGATCATCTTGGGCATACCTCCATGTGTCCTTTAAACTCAAAAGTGAAGAGACTTTAAGTTTTAGTTTTTCATTTTCAGATTTTAGATTTTCAATAAGGGAGGTTTTGAAATCTAAATCGCATTTAGTTTTTTCAAAACAATCAGAAATGCAGGATCCTTTAAACTCAAAAGTGAAGAGACTTTAAGTTTTAATTTTTCATTTTCAAATTTTAGATTTTCAATAAGGGAGGTTTTGAAATCTAAATCGCATTTAGTTTTTTTAAAACAATCAGAAATGTAGGATTTTTCTAAAACAAGATAATCAAAGTTTTCTTTAAGTTTTAAAAACTTCTCTTTTTGAAGTTTAAGTTTAATAGCAATTTTACAACTTTCCTTGTATAGGGCATTATAAGCATCTTGAAGATCTTCTTCATTTTCATGATCACTATTCAGATTTTCTTTACTAGTTGAATCATCATGATTTGAAAAGTGAACTTGGTTAGAGTCATAAGGGCTTTGACTTCATTACCCGACTCGGTTTCAGAATCTTCTGATTCAGAAGAGGCTTCAGTGCCACATGTCATGCTTCTATAAGCTCTTGGGCTTTGGTAGGATGGTAAATAGGGTGAACTTTGAGGGTAATTTCATATGAAAGTTGACTTTGGGTTTGGTAAGATGGTAAATACAATAAACTTTGGGGGTAATTCCATATGAAAGTTAACTTTGGGTTAGGTAGGATGGTAAATATAGTGAACCCAGGGGTAATTCCATATGAAATTTGACTTTAGGATGAGGGACAACTATGTGCTTAGAGGAGACACCTGTTGAATCTGGAGCGGCACTCCACTTACCATGGACGGTAGTCAGACTACTGCCCGGGCAGGGTTTACTCTAGTTTTTGTTTGGTGGGCTTGATTCAATGTTTTGGCTCGGTCCCAAGTCTATTTTCGTGGTTTTGGCTCAAAATGGTTGGATGCTTTCAAGGGACAGGCTTAGGTTAGGGTTAGGGTTCAGGCTCAGGCTTAGGGTTCAGATTTGGGTTTAGGATTCGGATTAAGGTTAGGGTTAGGGTTAGGTTTGGGAAATGGCTGCGATTTTGGGTAGGGTGCAGGGTTTATGTTCAGTTCTTAAGGATCATTCATGCCTTGTCAAGTTACTAGCCTGGGTGGGGTGTCTACAGTACGTTTGATCCATACCATCCGTACTTTTTACCAGATGACTCTAAGCTTAGGAACCAGACTCTTAGATAGATCCCTTCAATAGGTGGACCACACTATAAAAAAATAGTGATGAGACTGATGGCCACCGTCAAAACCTCCCTAGATGTCTGGCCATGCAGTGACGTACTCACTTCCATGTTTGACCCAAAATTTCCATGGACTTCACATTTAGTGCCCACTTTGGTGTATCTACACCACCCATCTATTTCTCCATGTTATTTTAAAGTATGGGCCGTAAGCTGAGGCAAATACAAATCTAAGGTGGATCACACCACAGAACCCAAATGGACAAGAACGTTCGCCCTTAAGCCCTCCTTGTCCTTGGGTTCCGAATCCTTACCTCAGTGGTAATCTGGTAGACTCTGAGGAGTTTTAACACGATGTCTTAGGTTCGATACCCATAGGTGGTGAAATCCCACTAATGCGTGCGTGGGTGTGTGTTGAAGCAAAAAAAAAATGCTCTCCTTGCTCTTTATATATATATATATATATATATATATATATATATATATATATATATATATATATATATATATATATATATATATATATATATATGGGAAAAGGTTCTATAAGGTCGACCTCACGGGAACTTCCCATGAGGTCTAGCTATGTGGGCCCCACCATGATGTATGTTGAACATCAACACCTAAAATTTTAGATGCATCTGAAACTTGGTCTGACCCTCATCCATGTGGGACACACATAATGGATGGGTTAGATTTGTGAACCACATCTTAGTTGGAGGGTAACCCCTCTCAACTTTTGTATGTGGTGTGGCCCACAAAAGTCACGGATTGACTTGATTTTTAAGCCCTATGCCCATCATGGAATGATGCATCTAACTGATGGGGTAGATGTTCGATACACATCATGGTGTGGCCCACACAACTTGACCTCATAGGAAGTTCCCATGAGCTCGACCACATAGAACCTACATATATATATATATATGAATGATTATGAATGTTATGATGGAGGGTAACCCTTCTTAACTTTTGTATGTGGTGTGGCCCACGAAAGTCATGGATTGACTTGATTTTTAAGCCCTAGGCCCATCATGGAATGGTGCATCTAACTGATGGGGTAGATGTTCGATACGCATCATGGAAGGCCCACAGAACTCAACCTCATGGGAGGTTCCCATGAGCATATATATATATACATATATATTGTAACGTCTCGAAAAAATTCGTACAAAGACCCGAGTACCACCTCAGGCAGAAATACCTAAGGACCGTATCCTGTTGTAATTTAGGCAAAAATTAGTTCAGTACTAAACTAAATAATCAGTGGATTTAGCCCGAACCACCATTTCCACAAATGAGAAGACCAAAAATCATTAATACCACTGACTCAACACTACATAAAGACCTAAGGAAAATCCCAAGAGCCTGTCGCTCTCGGGAGTACATTGAAACTTCATATCGGACCTGGACCACACATCGAAAGTTCGATGACCGTGAAACTATAAGGTTATGTCCGTCATACTGGGCTTGACAATCATCGCAGGAATCGAGCCCAGATAGTGTCCAAAAATGCACAACTTGAGCCCTGAGCAAAGTGTGTGAGAAACGCGAATATCTGTAAAAAATGTCATGAGACTTAAGTGAATTGGGTCATTCACTCACTTGCGAAGTTGAGGATTTCAGACCATCAGTTTCTGACCAAACTTCACCCATGGGAAAAGGAAATTTTTCTGCACATATCTGTACACTTGTGGCCCCGATCGAGCAAGTTCGACCGTTGATCTAACTCAGGTCCTCCACTATCACGCCCTAAACCTGGAAATTGAATTCACAGGAATCCCGATCTCCAAATCCGGTGCCGACAGCCTCCGTAGTACCCCATTCTCGACTCCTAGCGTCCATACGCCAGATTCCAATCCTGGGATCCTACAAGGAGGATTTTTTTTATTATTATTAAGTACATTTAACTCGTAATAAGCATAACCACAAGATTACCCAATTCACAAAGGCAACATCATCATCACATATCCACTAATATAATCATTTGAGTACAATGCTGAAAGGGAAATACATAAATAAAAAATCAAGCTCCAGAAGACCGCTGCACGCTCCAAGCTTAACACTGCTGTAACCTAACATCACCTGCATGCATCTATCGTGCATAAGCTTATAGAAAGCTTAGAGGGTGGTGTAAGTGTGTGTACGAGGTAAGTACCAAGTATTTAACGCAATGTCATAATCATACAATGTCGAAATAGGTGCAAAGTCATGAATCATACGTTATCAGAGTAAGCAAAAATACTGACAAGTCCATGAGGCAAACAACATCAGAATACGTAATACAAATCAACTATATAAATGAGGAACACTATCAGAATACACGATATAGATCAAGTATACAAATGAGGAGTCATAAAGAGTCAAATATCATATGCTGTATCTAAACCATATAAATGCAGAAGCACAGGTAACCCAAAATGCCATATGCCACGAATGTAATACAATATGCGGTGCGAATGGAATGATCATGCTGGAGTGTGAAGTCGGGAAGATAGTACGTAGTATCGCATGCCATGGGGTCCATCACAAGGGACTTCTATCCAAATCAGTCACATACCTAAATTTGGATAGTTAAACTCAATGTGGTAAACTCCTGACTCAGGTTAGTCGCGCGTCCCAACCGAAATCCTGACCATTGCAAAAATTCACATATCAAATAGTTGCGCACCACCAGCCCGAGTGGATAGTGAATGAATGAGTATGCAAATTCTACTCAATAAGTCCACATATTAGTACGGTTTATCTCTGGGATCATCACCAGAGTCTAATATACTCTACATACAATCGCCGCCCATTGGACGCGCAACCATGCAAGTGGAAGAGACTTCACTATCCGCCTGGCCAGTACTCAGCCAATATCTACCCAGCACGTTTATAGCAGACCCATTCATGAGCTGGTCAAACTCAGCCTAGCAATGCCCCCTACCCTCGGGAGGGTAAGGCCACACTCCCTCCTAACCGACCACGACACAGTGGGAGACGCGACCTCCTGGTATTCGGCACTCGGGCGCTCTTGTATCCACTCGGTCTAGACATTGGGGTATCTCCTGGCCACGAAGGTTTAGGGATTTTCACCCAAGAACATCTATAGTGCTCGTATGCTAGAACCAAACATTTTCGATGTCCCCTTTAGCCAGCCATGGTATGCTTGTGAAGGCTACGGCCCTGATGTCGCTAGGGCGTATAGTAATCACAACACACAATGTAAGATGCATGAGTCATACAATTCAATCATGCATCAATCCTGCGCATACCATGTGCTCATGTGAGATAACCTCCGCCTATCAAGGAGTCTCATAACAACACGCTCAATGACATATGCAATGATCAACCACGTCTCATAACAAACATGCAGATGATGCGTATGGGCATGTATCATGATGCTATGTTATCACATACTCATAATCGGTATCAATAACTAGCATCGACAATTGACCTCGACAATGTGGACATTTAACCAACATTGCCCCCAAGGAATGACCCTCATGGATCCTAACATATAGCGAACCCATGACCTCACACAAGGCCAATTATACAACACCATGGGCCTCTCTCAAGAGCTTACTAGACATCACGATGGGTCTCTCACATGGGCCTAATATACATCATGCTGGGCTCCATCGCCTAACCCTCAAATGCATCACAATGGGCCTCATCACATAGGCCTCATATACATCAATTAGGCCTTACACACGGGCTGAATACACATCATAATTGGCCTCAAATACATGTCATATATACATCACACAAGCCGAATACACACCACAATGGGCCTCAACTACGGGTTGCATATACATCATATAGGTCTCGACAATCGACCTTGACAATTCGGAAATCAGCCTCGACAAATCGGAATCAGCAATCGGCCACGACAAGCAGAATCGGCAATCGGCCACGATTGGTAATCGGTCACGATAATCGGCCTCGATCAGTAATTGGTCAATTGGCCAAGACAAGCAAAATTGACATTCGGCCACGATCGGTAATCAGTCATGATAATAGACCTCGATCGGTAATCGGTCAATTGGCCATGACAAGCAGAATCGACATTCGGCCACGTTCGGTAATCAGTCACGATAATCGGCCTCGATCGGTAATTGATCAATTGGCCACGATAAGCAGAATCTGCATTCAGCCTCGTTCGGTAATCAGTCACGATAATTGGCCTCGATCGATAATCGGTCAATTGGCCACGGCAAGTAGAATTGGCATTTGGCCACGATTGGTAATCAGTTACGATAATCGATCTCGATCGGTAAGCGGTCAATTGGCCATGACAAGCAGAATCGACATTCGGTCACGATCGGTAATCAGTCACGATAATCGGCCTCGATCCGTAATCGGTCACGTCAATCAGAATTGATCGATAATCAAAGTCGAAAAATTGGTCATGACAATTGGAGTCGGAATTGACAATCGGAATCGGCCTCGACTGTGGTTATATCAAATCCGATAGTGCAAAATCATCCGTCTATGGCGAATGAGGCCCACTAATTAGGGTTAACCCACTAAGAGAATGATGAGAATGGGCTTAACAAGACCTAAGGGAAGGTCACAATGTGGACATTAAACCATTATTGCTCATCAATGTGGTCATTTATCCAACATTGTTCCCAAGGAGTAGCCCACATAAAGCCAAATGTACAGTGGGCCCACGGCCTCACACAAGGGACATATATATCACAATGGGCTTCACCCGTAGCCTCGAACACATCACAATAGGCCATAACCCATGGGCTTCAAACACACAATAGGTGGGCCCTACATATGGGCCTAATACAATCAAGTGGGCCTTAAATATATCTCAATTGGTCTCAACTCGTGGGCCCTAAATACATCTCAATGGGCCTCGAATACATCAAATGGGCCATGCATCATGGGCTTAATACATATCACAATGGGCCTTGCCCATAGGCCATGAATACACCACAATGGGCCTTACCCATGGGTCTCAGATTCAAGTAGGTGGGCCCCATCATATGGGCCTTAAATACAAGGCAGGTGGGTCCTATCATATGGACCGCAACTATATCACTGCGGGCCGCATAAATGGATGGTATAGATATACAATACATACATCACGGCGAGCCACATGAATGGACGGCACACACATCACGGTGGGCCGCATACATGGGCTGCATCAATGGGCCACACCAATGGGCCATCATATACAACACATCGGGCCTCACTCGTGGGCCACATATAGATCACATTGGCAGGACTGTGAAGGTGCATGCAATACACTCACACGAATGGCTAAGCTCTTGTACATGCAATACACTCACATGAATGGCTAAGCTCAAATAATATTACCAGACCTCAAGCCTCGCACTTGCCTCCCCACCATGGTTTAACTCATGCACTGATCAGGTGTGCATCCCATATATGTCGCATATGCATTCAATGTAACCCATCACTCATGCATGTATTACTTGCATCCATGCATGTATAACACATAACGTGGTGTCATGCACCTTACTACACACTCATCGTGCATGCATACAATTATTACAGGTACTAAATAGACAAGCATCACACGCATGCATACATACATGCCATGGATTAGAGTCATACAACGTGTCATGCATGCATGCAATCTGTCACCCACAAATAGCATGGGCCCACTCTACTACTAGATGGTGCTCTATGGACCCATGCATGTATCTCATCCAAATGGACGGTGTAGATATAATACATATTTCACAGTGGGTCCCACACTCCGAGGGAAGGCCCACCAAATGATCAGGCCCACAGAACTTGCAGCGGAATACAAGAGCTACTATTGCTGGTGGGATGCAAATGTGGATGGTCCAGATGCGACACAGATGGACGGTGGAGAACACATATGTCATGCTAGTCTATAGAACTTGCTGACTTGCTGACGTCAAAAGACATCAGCTATATCGCTGGTGTGGGGTCCACACGTGTATGGGTCCCATGGCTACAATGCCGCAGGGGTAAAGTACAGCCATCATGTATGGCCCACGGATACATGGTATGGATGAGGCACACACCTCACGTTTGTCCACGTGTGGACAACATAAACATCAGGTGGATTCCCACCGTCCAGAGACGTTGGACAGTGCGGATACTCCCATACACGTACCATATATATATATAATATTATAATATTATAATATTTAATATCATAAGGGGGGGGTGTGAGTGCTGGACAGACGGTGTGGGTTTAACAACCCAGCAGCATTTGTTGCAAGGGATCCACCGTCCCAGCTCCCTACGGACGGCGTGGATAAGCACTTAACAAGGTGGGCCACACATGTGGCCCACATATTTGGATAAAGCTGATATCTGTGTGCTTCCTTCGTCCAGGTCCCACTATTTGCAGATGGACGGTCTAGTGCTGATGTCAGTCAGCTGGGATATAGAATACATCACGGTGGAGTCCCACCGTCCATTCATCAAGGTGGGTCCACACGTGTGGGACTGGACCCACCAGCTTTTAGATCAAGCATGATATCCATGCTTTCTCGTCATACGGTGCGGTGCTGCTGGACATCCCATGGCTGGACGACATGGATGTAATACATCCATCAAGGTGGCTTCCCACACGTGCCATCTAGGCAGGCCCCACCACTTGCTAACGTAAACGTAATACAGCAGCTATATGGTTGCGTGAAGTATCCCAGCCAATTCATGCCCACCGTCCATGGATTTACGATGTGGATGCGATGCATCAATACAAGGTGGGCCCCACATGCTGCCATGGCGGGGTCCACAACACAAGAGAGAGAGAGAGAGAGAGAGAGAGAGAGAGAGAGAGAGAATCGGTTGGTGGAGGGACCTCGCCACTATGAGTCCCTCTATGATACAACAAATACATCAAAATGGGTCCCACATATGTGGGCCCTCAAATTACAAATCAAATAAATAAAATCACCCACCGTATGATCTTCTTCTCCTCCTTTCGCTAAAGCATGCTAGAGCTCCAATGGATGGACTTCAACGGTTGAGATTGATTTTAGAGGGTAAGGATGGGAGATAGGAAGTGGGCCACATAAAGCTCTCTCATGGAGCTTGCTTGGACGTGAGTTCTCTCATGGGATTTGCTTGAAATGAGGAAATAAGAGAGAGGGTTGGTGAGATGGAGTGATGGGATGAGAGGGCATGGGTTGATGTAAGGAAGGTTGACTTCGGGGATGGGAGAGAGAGGGGTGTCATGCCTTGTTGGTAAGAGAGGCATGGGTGTAGTACTTGTTGTACTTGACTAGATTGATTGATTGATTTGATAGATTCTCTCGAGATTGCAAATGCGTGGGGTATTCCTTGAACTGAACACGGCCCCACAACTCCTGGCCTCGATATCGTCTCGGTGCACGGGACACGGCGTCAGAACTGCGGTGATTACGCGGTCGCACTGGTACAAGTCTCGGGTTGAGCCGACTCTAGAGTATGGGATACTACTTGGGATTGCGCGTAACTGCCAATAAAAGAAAGTGGGTTGCCGAAATTCGACCCGGAGGACCGCGGAAGCCTACGGAATGGTATGGGCTATAATACGGGTCTTACATCCATGGTCGATCGGCTTGTCCGATCGCGCCGAAATCATATCCTGGCATAAATCCATTGTTAGAGAACTTACCCTACGACATATATATGTGAGTTATGGACTTCCTTGTGTGCCTTGTTTGTCAAAAACAGTCGCCTTTTGGATATAACCTAAGTATACCATGGCCCTGGGGCCATTTACATCGCTTCTGCGCCTATATATAGCCCATATACCACCCCACCTCACTCTTATACGAATTTCTCCACACCCTAGGAGAGAGAAGAGAGAAAAGAAGAGAAAAAAGTAAGGAGAGAAAAGAAATGTTGGGACATTGCTACAGTGTTTCTCTCCCACTACTCCACGCCTCGAATCACTTTCCCATTTTGCTACACCATCGGTTTCAGCTACGATTTGGGTAAGAAACCCTAACCCTAATATTGATTTAGAGATCCAGATAGAGTAATCGACAAACTAGCTAACCTATTTCGTTGTTTAGGTGCCCGACATTCCGTTTTCAAGAACATAGAATTCGAACTGAGTCTGAATCAAGTATTCCGACGAAAGGCGCAGACTATAAATGTTTAGGTTATAGTTTTCAATGCTTTCAATCTCAGCTAATGATTTGTGTCTGACTTGATTGCTACCATATTGTCTTAGACACGTCGATTTCAATGTATTATACATGTATGAACTATGTTGAATAAAAGATGCATCCCATGTGTTTGTTGAAATGTTTGAATGAACATGTAAACATGATTTGTGTTTTCTATGCCTACTAATCTAGGATTCATTGTTGTCATATGCATGTTGACCTCCTTGTATGAGGATTTGCTAAAATATATATTGTAACTAACCTAGGCTATATATTCGGTGCAGCGTAGCCTAAGTGTTTGATAAATTATTTGATGAGAAAATGTTGATGATTTGTATTTATTAAGAGTATTAAGATAGGATTCTCAATTACCTTAATCATATGTACAGTTTCCTTCATGTAATCATATTTGCCGCTACAGAATTTATGGATAAAATGCAAGGGTTATGTAATATGATCAATGTGTTTAACGAAATGCTCAAATGAGGAATTGATTTGATTGTTTGTTAAATACTAATATGATTATCACATGTATCTATCTATTACATCTGAGTAAGATTGGGGCTACAATATAGCCCAGGCAATCAGTAACATTCCATGTATAGGTGACCGAATTAGTCTCGCCACATTAGGTAACTTGACGAATCCGGGTGGCATGACGATTGTCGACAGTAGTTAGGCCACAAGGGGTGCTTATGCACTCCATGTCAATTAAGTCAATGTGTACTTGTACCAATCGAACTTACCAAATAAACCGATTGACCTATTGTGTGTTTACCATGTATAGACATTACTGCTTGAATCTAAGGTACCACTTACTAATGTAAAAGCCTGTTTCAACCATGGTACCACGATCCGCTAAGACTCATGAGCCGGGCATGGTAATATAGGACACCGTGGTTGAGCTGTCGGCCTACGCTGGGGTGACGAACCTCCCCATAGTGACCAGTGAGCAACCCAAACTCGTGAGCCGAGCATGGTGGTATGGGACACCGTGTTCTGGCTGTCGGTCTATGCTAAGTGACGAGTCTTTCCATAGTGATCGTGAGTATAAACTTTTGAATTTGCCTATCAACTACTTTTCATTAGGGGTGATGCCCTACAACTTGCCTATCGTATGTAGTTAACTAGGATTGACAACCCTAAATGGATCCTTCGTTTGGGTGAACGATATAAAGGGAGGTACCTTAGCTTCCCAAATCTGCTGTATGAATGAGCCTAATTAAGTACTCGACTAACACGACCATGCACCGCATTGCATGTGCTTCGGCGAGGAAGGTGCACTCTAGGGAGATTGTCATGCGTGAACTTGGTTGTCGAAGTCACTTGTGAGGGAGCTTTGTCCGAGGGCATGCATCATTACTGCACTCCATTCCTGCATTAACAAGAGTAGTTAGGAAGTGATTATTGTAATGCTTTATCATTATTGCTTGATTGACTTGATAACATGTTAACTTTTGCCTTATAGTACCACTGAGTTGATCACTCACTCCTACCCTGGGATGGTGTTTTAAAACACCAACCAGACTTTGGTTTAGATGCAGGTGTTGATGAAGTCTATGCGATGGGGCAGGACTTGATGGACGAGGAGGAAGAGTTCTCCTATTTCCAGCTCTTAGGCGGGTCTATGTAGACCTCGTGTTGATTCGACGGGAACATTAGGATACTTAGTTTAGTTGGACATCTTACATTCTCACATTTTGTATATTTTGAAACAATACATGTATATATTCAGCCCGGTTATACACTCATAGTCTGGAGGTTGTGAAACACTTACCTATTCTTTATATATATATATATATATATATATATATATATATATATATATATATATATATATGGGAAAAGGTATTATGCGCTCGAGCGTAAAGCGATCGTCCATGAGGTCGAGCTGGGGTGGGCCCCACCGTGATTCCTTTCGAAGATCCACACCGTCCACCAGATGCACCGCTCCAAGTGGGACCTACACGACTGGAAATCGACCGTCCATGGAACTCAGGTGGGCCATACCTTCTGAAAACATAAGTATATACGTGAAAACATGTAAAATCACTTGGTGGGGTCCACTTGAGATGTGGATACCACCTGAAAAGTGGTTTAAAATTACATTCAAGTGGGACACACATGATGGATGGTTTTGATCATGAATAAACCTCTCGAAAGGCCCCCACAACTGGTTTTGAATGTTTCAATGGTGCACGACCCCTCTCCACTTCTGTACGTGGTGTGGCCCACGAAAGTCACAGATTGAGGTGATTTTCAGCCGTGTGGGCCCATCCAGGGATGGTGCATCGGCGAGGGGTAGATGTTCGAACGGCATCATGGTGGGGCCCACCCCAGCTCGACCTCATGGAGACCGCTTTACGCTCGAGCGCATAGTACCTTTTCCCTATATATATATATATAAATATATATATATATATATGTCTCAGTCTTCCGCTTGCTTAAAATTACTTATATCCGGAGTATGATATGTTATTTTAGTATAATCCCACTCATGTTTAACTCTTTAATATGGACGAAATCTAAACATCATTATCCATGTTGCATAAGCGATGTACTGGATCGCGGGAGTAGAGTTTTGCTCGACCCTCGAAATTCAGGGCGTTATATATATATATATATATATATATATATATATATATATGGAAAAGGTTCTATGCGGTCGAGCTCCCCCACTGTGATGCATTTTGAACATCTACCCTATCAGTCACATGCACCATTCCATAGTGGGCCTAGGGCTTAAAAATTAAGTCAATCCGTGACTTGTGTGGGCCACACCACATACAAAAGTTGAGAGGGGTTTCCCTCCATTAAAACATTCATAATCATTTGTTGGGCCCATCAAGATGTGGTTCGCAAATCCAGCCCATCCATTATGTGTGTCCCACTTGGATGAGGGGTCAAACCAAGTTTCAGATGCATCCAAATTTCAGGTGGGCCCCACCAAGTGCCTTTATATGTTTTAGGCATGTCTTCACATGATTTTAGATGGTATGGCCCACCTGAGTTCCGTATACGGCTAATTTTTTAGATATCCCATAATTTAGAGAGACCCATCAAATGCACGGTATTGATGTTTGATATACATCATGGTGGGGTCCACACATCTTGACCTCATGGGAAGTTCTCATGAGCTTAACCGCATCGAACCTTCCCCCCCCCCACACACACACACACACACACACACATAGGGAAATGGTTCTATGTTGTCGACCTCATGGGAACTTCCCATAAGGTCAACCTATGTGGGCCCTATCACGCCCCAAACTCGAAAACTGGACTCACAAAATTTTCGATCGCCGAATCCAATGCCGACAGCCTCCGTAGTACCCCATTCTCGGCTCCTAGCATCCATACGCCAGATTTCGATCCTGGGATCCTACAAGGAGAATTTTTGAACATACATTTATTTCGTAAGAAGCATAACCACAAGTTTACCCAAATCACAAAGGCAACATTATCATCACATATCCACTAATATAAATAGTTGATTACAATGCTGAAAGGAAAATACATATATCGAAAATCGAAGCTCTAGAAGAAGCTGCATGCTCCAAGCTTAATGCTGCTACGACCTAACGTCACCTGCACGCATCTATTATGCATAAGTTTATAGAAAGCTTAGAGGGTGGTGTAAGTATGTGCGTAAGGTAAGCGTGCTCAAAATGCAATATCAAAGTAATGTGGAAACATGCTGGCAAGTCCATAAATACCATCAGCCTTATCCAGGTTATGCCATGCAAAAATATAATAGGCCAATGACATATCTAGGTCATGCAATGTAGAATCATATTAACCCAAAAATGTCATATACTGAGGCTGCAATGCAAAGGAATGACGAGGCTGGAGTGTGTAGTTGGGATGATAGAACGTGGTATCGCAAGCTGTGGGGTTCATCACAAGGGACTTCTATCCAAACCAGTCTCATACTTAAATTTGGATAGCTAAACTCAATGTGGTAAACTCTTGATTACAGGTTGGTCACGCGCCCCAATCGAAATCCTGACCGTTGTGAAGGTACACATAATGATTTGGTTACACACCACTAGCCCGAGTGGATAGTGAATGAATGAATTAATGAGTCAAATGCTGAGTACGGAACTCCTGCTCAGTAAGTCCATATATCAGTATTATACATCTCTGGGATTATCACCGAGGTCTAGTACACTCTACACCAGATCGTCGCCCAGTGGATGTGACACCGTGCAAGTGGAAAAGACCTCACTATCCGCTTGGCTAGTAATTAGCCAATATCTACCTGGCACGTCGATAGCGGACCCATTTACGAGCTGGTCAAATTCAGCTAACCTATGCCCCTACCCTCAAGCGGGTAAGGCCACACCCCCTTCTAACAGACCACGATCAGTGGGAGCGCCGCCTATTGGTATTCGGCATCCAAGCGCTCTTATTTTCTACCTGGTCTCGATGTTGGAGCGTCCTCTGGTACCAAGAGGGTTTAAGAACTTTCACCCAGGGACATTTATAGCACCCCATGTAGATCGGTGTCTCATCTGGCCATCCACGATATGCCTGTGGAGGTTACAGCCCTGATATCGCTAGGGCGTACAGTAGTCATATCATACAAATGTGAGATGCATGAATCACGCTATCAGTCATGCAATAATCCTGCGTGTACCACGCGATCATGTGGGGCAACTCCATCTCACAAGGAGTCCTATAAAAATCTGTCCAATGGCATGTGATATGATCAATCACTCCTCATATCAAGCATACATATGATGCGCATGGGCATGGATCATAAAGCTATACTAAGTATGTTATATAATGATGATGTACTCTCCTCATATCAAGGATGGGCCTAGACGACCTACTCATATCAATAATGGGCCTAACGATCATGGGGGCCCAACGGTTTGGGTTAGCCCACTAAGGGGAGGTGAGAATGGGCCTAACAATGGGCCCTAGGGAAAGTTACAATGTGGACATTTAACCATTATTGCTCTTACAATGTGGACATCAAACCATCATTGCTCCTAAGGCATAGCCCATCATAAACATCATTACATACATCATGATGGAATCAGACATCACATTGGTCCTTTTATACATTGCTTTGGGCCTCACATCACATTGGGCCTCACTCATGGGCCTCACATGCATCACATTGGGCCTCATACAAGGGCCTCATATACGTCACATCGGGTCACATGGGCCGCAACAATGGGCTTCATATACATCAAGTGGGCCGCATCACATGGGCTGCAACAATGGGCTTCACATGCATCACATTGGGCCTCATCTACATCACATTGGGCCACAACCCATAGGCCTCAAATACATTACAATGAGCCACAACCCATGGGCCTCAAATACATCACAATGGGCCTCATATCTAGGCCCAATATACATCACATTAAGGTGGGACCCACACGTGTGGGTTAAACACTTTTCATTTTATTATATCTACACCATTCATCTATTTTTAGAGATCATTATAGAGTATTACCCAAAAAATGAATCATATCGAAAGATCATCTAGACCATACCACAAATAGCAGAGAAGAGAATGATTTTCACCGTTAACAATTCACAGGGGCCACCTTAACATTTATTTTCCATCCAATCTGTTCATAAGGTCACAAAGACCTGATTTAAAAGGAAAAACAATTCTCATATTGATCCAGAACTTATGTGACCCACAAACGATTTCAATTATAAACGTTTAATCCTCCAATGATTTTTGTAGGGGGTCCACTACAGATTTTTATCTGCCTCATTCTTTGGCTCATAACTTAAAATGATATCTCAAAATGGATAGACAATGTGGATATAACACATACATCATAGTGGGGTCCACAAAACATGGTGACATAACTTCAATACCCGACTAGCTACTCAACCTGTCAGTATCTAATCCGCGTCCCCTTTGTGCACTCCACCTCGGACGCGGATTAGATACTGACTGGTTGAGTAGCAAGACTCGCTACTGTAATGATGTCACCAAGTTATGTGGACCCCACCATGATGTATGTGTTGTATCAACAACATCCATTCATTGTCCATTCATTTAGAGATATTATTTTAAGCCATGAGCTAAAGAATGAGGCAGATCCAAAGCTTTAGTGGACCCCACCACATAAAATAGTGGGAAGATTGATGCCCACGGTTGAAACCTTTCTAAGGCCCACCATGATGTTTTTTTTAAAATCCAACCTATTCAAAAGTTAACGTAGACATTAAAGAAGAGAAATACAAATATAAGCTTGATCGAAAATTTTTGTGGCCTTTAGAAGTTTTTAATGGTGGTGGGCCACAAAATTTGGTAATGTCACTTCAGCAGCAGTCTCGCTGCCCAAGCCAATCCGCGCCCGCACAAAGTTCTCTCTCTCTCTCTCTCTCTCTCTCTATATATATATATATATATATATATATATGTGAAAAGGTTTTATTCGGTTAAGCTCACGGGAACTCCCCTGAGGTCGAGCTATGTGGGCTCCACCATGATGCGTGTCGAACATCAACACAGTGCATTTGATGGGTCCCCTTTAAATTATGGGATATCTCAAAAATCAGCCGTATATGGAACTCCGATGGGCCATACCATCTAAAATCATGTGAATACATGCCTAAAACATATAAAAGCACTTGGTGGGGCCCACCTGAAATTTGGATGCATCTGAAACTTGTTCTGACCCTTCATCCAAGTGGGACACACATAATGGATGGGATAGATTTGTGAACCACATCTTGGTGGGCTCAAAAAATGATTATGAATGTTTTAATGGAGGGTAACCCTCTCAACTTTTGTATGTGGTGTGGCTCACAAAAGTCATAGATTGACTTGATTTTTAAGCCCTAGGCCCACTATAGAATGGTGCATGTGACTGATGGGGTAGATGTTCGACACACATCATGGTAGGGCCCACACAGCTCGACCTTGCAGGGAGTTCCCATGAGCATATATATATATATATATATATATATATATATATATATATATATATATATATATATATATATATATATATATGTATGTATGGGAAAAGGTACTATGCGCTCGCGCGTTAAGCGGTCGTCCGTGAGGTCGAGTTGGGTGGGCCCCACCTTGATTCCTTTCGAACATCAACACCGTCCACCGGATGCACCATTCCATGGTCGGCCTGGACGGCCCAAAATCAGGTCAATCTGTGACTTAGGTGGGCCACACCATCTAAAACCACAAGTATACATGCCAAAAACATATAAAAGCACTGGTGGGACCCACCTGAGTTTTCCATGCACCTGAAACTTGGTTTGAACCCTCATTCAAGTGGGACACACATAATGGATGGGCTGGATTTGCAAAACACATCTCGGTGGGCCCTCAAAAATGGTTATGAATGTTTTAATGGTGCACGGCCCATCGCATCACGTATGTGGTGTGGCCCACTAAAGTCACGGATTGACTTGATTTTGGGCCGTCAGTCCATCATGGAATGGTACATCGGTGGATGGTGTTGATGTTCGAAAGGCATCATGGTGGGGCCCACCTGGCTTCGACCTCCTCACGGACGACCGCTTTATGCTCGAGCGCATAGTACCTTTTCCATATATATATATATATATATATATATATATATATATATATATATAGAAAAGTAAAGAGAGAGAGAGAGAGAGAGAGAGAGAGAGAGAGAGAGAGAGAGAGAGACCGTCCTCTCTAGATGTCAGCGTCCTGAGAGGGATTTAATTATGTAACGGGACGTGGGACCTAGTTTGGCCTCACCGCCTGATATATATGTTTTATCAAGCCGTTCATTCATTTTGGACTGGCCGTCTTTGACATTGGGATCAACAATGGGATAGATCCAAGCCTCATCTAGGCCACACTAGCAGTAGCTGTAAGATCTCAGATAGGCCACACCAGCAGGACCGGTAATATTAAAAGTCAAACATTTAAACCTTCCTGAGGGCCACCTTGTTCGCCTAACCCACACTTCTGAAGTAACCTGTAGATGAAAGGAATACACAAATGTCATCTTGATCCCGTACTCCTGTGACCCCCACCTTTAGATCAGTGGCAATTAAATGGCTACGTTGACTCACTAAAAGAAAACTAACCTTTACTGGCGGTTAAAACCGCCGGCAAATCCTTTGCCCGCGGTCAGCTAACAGCCGGTAAAGCCTCAGTAGGTAAAGGCTTTACCGGTGGTCAGCACCTTTCAAAAATTGGTACACAGGGAAAGATATTTTGATTAGTAATCATAAAAGAGGAAAAAAAAAAAAATCATTACTGGTAGGAAAAAAAATATATCGTTGAACCTTACCCTCATATAGCGTGCCAGTAATCTAGGTTTTCTTTGACCACTACCTACATTTTTAAGATAGATTTCCCAATCCAATCACAGGTCACATGAGTCATGAAATAAAAATAAACAAAAAAGGTTGGCCATCCAATGAACATGTGTCTGATGCTGCTCAAGAATCATACACAAGAAACCCATGCAACCAATGCCATGTTTATTTTGAGTACCATGTTTTAGTTTCCTACAACATAAATCTTCTTCATCAGTGCTGTTTATCTTGCATTCTGATTAGTGGACTGTGAGATTCTCATCTAGTCTTTAACAAGGCTGATGCAGACATAACAGTGTCTACTGAATTCTCCCCACCATAAGATACATATGATACAAGTGAAACTATAATGTTATCGACTTCTGATACAGGAATGTCTACTCTTGAAAATTCAAAAAGTACTCCAAGAATATCAAGAATGTGCCGCGTGAGTGGGGAGAAATGGCAACCCAAGAGCTTATATAAATCCGGCAACAATTTAATAGTGACTTTCTTTGAGAGAAAAGGGAAAAGAAGTTTCAGTGAATTTAGCATATGGAGGACCTCCAAATGCTTCGGTTGAGACAGTAATTCGCTTTTTGATCCGTCAACAATTCTTATTGCACTCAGTTCAATTGCCAGAGGCATGTTATGATTGAACAAAGACCATACCATATTGCTTGCCCTCTCACGAACAGTGGATTCGAAAGACATAAAGACCTTCTCAACACACACTTGGGCACATCTCCGAACCTGCAAAATAAAATTTTGAGTAACTAGAAACTCAATTTTGATACACATGGTAGGAAAAAAAATTCAACCAACCAAAAATCTAGCTGGTCCATTTGTTGGGTGGGACTCAAATGTGCGACAATCAACAAAATGAAAACCAATGGTCTACATTCAATCTGCATGTGCCTCTCACCTGATGAGTGAACCCGCTTAACTTTTAGGATGAGACACATGCATTGAGGGGATCATCAGATGAATGTCCGGGATCCCCCATATATGTGCCACAGCAGCACATGGAAGGCATTTACATTAGGCGCTTGAAGATGGGGCAACCGGAAATAGAACTCTTATTCCCCCCTTGTTTTGGCTAGACTAGTTTAAACCATTTTATAAATGGTGACTATTCAACCATTTCCAGAAATTGGTTTTGGAAGGCATGTCAAATGGGCCCCAAAATGATACAACACATGGTATATATGAGTATATGGAAAATAACAGTCTTGCCCGTGCTCTGTTTGGTATGATTTGTTTCACCACCTTTTATCATTGAGTCATGATGTGTGAATAAAGTGCATAAAAGTATGCCTGATTTTGTTTTCTGGATATGTATAGGCCCGGAAGAATGTCAGCTGAATTTGGATCAGCCAACAAGGCATAAGATGTGTTGGGATCACTAGAGGTTTGATATACCTCCATGAAGAATCAAGATTGAAAATTGTTCATAGAGACATCAAAGCAAACTTGACCAAGAAAAATCAATATGATGTAAAAGAATCATGCTAACTTGACCGTGCAAAGTCAAATGGAGGCATGCACATCCCTAGAACTAACCAAGCACCATGCTGTGAGGAATGTGCATGGAGGTAAAGGTAAATCATGTAGCAAGGAAGACTTCATAATGAACAACACAAAAAAGCATGTGTAGCTTAACAACAACAATAATAATAATTAGATAACATAATTGACAAGGGTAATAGATATGACATGTCAATTCTAAAAAATTCATCTGCTAGAGCATACCTGCATAAAATTGTAGCGTTCTCTCCCTACTGATTCATTTTCCGTAATAGCAAAGTAGGCCAAGATGGGGTAGTGACCAATATAAGACGCGTAGCTATCACGTTGGATATTCACTGCCCACTCATTGGACATCCAAAAACATCAAGAAATAAGAATTGATAAAGTTCAACATGATAGCCCTTTTTGATTTGACTGGAAAAAAAATAAATAAGAGACCAAGGTTTGAGGAGTTGCAATCTGTTCAAGTCGGCGTGTCCTGTTCCAACATATTTAGCTTGGAGATGCTCTAGCTAGGAATTGATATTAAACCTATCACTTGCCTGCATCAAGTGATAGTAAAAATTATAACCAAAAGAGAACTTTGTGAAAGGGAAAAGGTTAGGCTACACAATCTCAAAATACAAAATGCAGAAAACACAAATTAGGGCATCAAAACAACTTAAAATAAGAATAATCAAATACCTATCACCAACACATGAGAATTCAGGGCTAGGGTTGTATACATAGACTCAAGACCCATCCAAAATATATTACATCCTAAAATAAACGTAAACACGCAATCCAAAGGAGAATTGGTTTTAGACAAAGTTGTGCTGCAATTTTGGATGTGCTTGGAGTTAAAAAAGTTGCCTCATAACTAGCAATAAGTTCTTACCTTGGATTGGATTGAAGCGATAGAGGGTGTTTTGAATCAAGCTATATTTTTGTTTTACCTTTGTCCATGCCTTTGTGGCCTTATGAATTGGTTGGATGACAAATAAACATCACTGTAGGACTTAAGAAGGTTTCAACTGTGGACATCATTATCCCACTGTCTCCTATGGTGGGTTCACTTGAGCTTTGGACAGGGTTCAATTTTGAGCTCAACTCCAAAAATGACTGAAAAAAATGGATGGACAACGTAAACAAGCCATAGGCATTTATGATGGACCCAAGAGAGTTTACTTGGTACATTCATGGTGGGTTACCCATCATGCAATCCTATTTCCACTATGATAACAGACGCTGATTAGCTATTGATGGCTTCAGTAGATAGATTTAGCACTGAAGTGAGGTCACTAAGTTCTATGGCCCCATAATGGTGCATGTGTTGTATACACATGGTTCATCCAGCTAGAAATATCATTATAAGGTATGAGGCAAAATATGAGGTGGATCCAAAGTTCTGGTGAAACCCACACAGAAAATAGCAGGGACAGTAATACCCACCGATGAAATCTTCTCGGGAGCCATAAAAGTTTTGGATTAAACTAATATATGTATTATCAAGATTACATTGATATTTTGGATGGGATTGAAGCCATAGAGGGTGCAGCCCTGGCGCTTGAGGGCCTAGGACATTCATAAGGCATTGCAATTAAGTTTTGGATCAAACACCTTGACACCATCCCATTCGTACCATTGCATTGTTTGATCTGATCAATGTAGTGTCTCACTACCACAATTTATGAATTATTAATAGTCTGCAAATGCATGGAATTCAAATTTATTTGCATGTAGAGTCAAAACATAAAGAAATTTTCTCAGATACCATGAGTAAAAATTACATGGCTATATAATTTTGACAGACAAAAGCCACAATTCCTGATATTTATACTTACTCTTTGCTTTCCCAGAATAGGGGTAGTTCGCTCTAAAGCATTCTACAACCCTTAAAAAAAAGGCATGAAATTTTAGATTCATGTATTTATATCATTTCTTAGCAAAGTAATTGGTATTCCCAAAAATACAAAATGCAAATTAGAAGGATGCGTAAGCTCACCGATCTTTTTCTGTATATGGAAACTAGCCACCAAATTACTGTTGATGAAAAGAGAGGAATGTCCATTAAAGAATAAGAGAAAGGACCTAATACTCTATGAAAAGGAAAGTATATACCAAAACCAATCTCTACTAGATACACTGGCTAGTCCATCATCAAAGGGCCACCAGGGAATATTGTAGTTAACACTAAAACCTCCAAATCAGAAGTCAAAACATTAAAAATCAAGAAAACATGAATAAATAACCATCAAATCCTCCAAATTGTCATCAAAACCCTATAAATAAACAAAATATGAACAAATAAACATCAAATCTACCAAATCAATTATCGAAACCACCTGAAATTCCCAATTTCAAAAATCCTCAAGATCCCCAAAATTCTAAAATCCCCAAATCCCTAATTTATAATATTAGAAAATCCCAATTAGGGAATCGACACTACAAATCCCTAATTAGGGATTCGAAACTCAAAAATTCCCAATACGCAAATCATTACACAATGTTACTTGAAGGATTTAAAAATGCCAAAAAATGCCCAAACTGATATGAATAGATAAGAAGAGAGAGGGAGGGAGGGAGATACCTGATGTTGCAGCAGAATGCTCCTTGATGTGCGGTAGATTGAGCGAAGAGAGAGATACCTAATGTTGCAGCAGAGGGCCGATGAGATGGAGAGAGAGAGAGAGAGAGAGAGAGAGAGAGGGAGAGAGAGAGAGGGATAGAGAGATAGAGAGAGGGAGAGCGAGCGAGCTGAGAGGGAAAGGAGAGAGGCGAGAGAGAGGTAGGGAGAGGGAGAGGGAGAGTGTGCGAGAAGGAGAGGGTCGGAGACAGAGAGATAGAGAGAGGGAGCGGCAGAGAGAGTGAGAACACACGAGAGGGAGAGGAAGCAGCAGAGAGAGGGAGAGCGCACGAGAGAGAGGGAGCGGCAGAGAGGGAGGGAGAGGGTCGTGCGGTGCCATTTGAGAGATGGAATTAGGTTAGGTTCTTTTTTCTTTTATATACAGGGACCCTGCCGGCAGTTGTTAAAACTGGCCGCCGGCAAAGAGTTGACCCATCGGTCGGCTAAGGGTCGTTTTCTTGTAGTGACTATTCTAAGGGCCTGTAGTGTGGTTTGACATCTAACTTGTTCAGCAGGTGACACCGACTTGTATGAGTGGAAATCACCGTATATTAGCTCATCTCAACCGGTGTATGTGTTTCTACCTACATTGGCTAACCATGGAACTCATGTAACATGTGTAATATCCACACCGTTCATCCCTTTTGCCCTATCATTGTAAGACTGGAGCTTGAAATTGGAAAAGAAAATCCATATCACAAGTGGACCTAGCACAGAAAACAGTGGGGATAGTGAGTTGCACTGTTGAAATCTTTTCAGGACCTAGCTATTACATGTGTCTCATCTCGCCTTTCATGTACCATGCCAAGTCGTTTCTAGGCATGGGTCCGTCCACCAGACGAGACATATCACAATCTCAGGTGAACCATCACCACCACCACAAAACAGTGGGGATTTGAACAGCTACCATTGGAACCAGTTGGGGCCCACCATAGTTGCAGCATGTGGGGTCCCAACATAATGCTTATTTACCACCAACATGTTGATAAGGTCACACTGACCTAGGTTAAGGGATAGCACAATATCAGTTGATCCAGAGTACAGTTGATCCCACCACAAGTACCGAGGGAGTGGGGTTAACGACCATTAGAAACTTTCCTGGCTGACTATCATGTTGTATTTTATTCATGCTGTCCATTCAGCAGCAGGACCCACCATAATGTATCTATTTAAACCACACCATTCATCTACTTGGTCTGATCATCTTAGGTCATGAACCCACAAATCAGGCCTACCCATAGTTAGAGGTGGGCAACTTGGGCCCGATCCGGTGGATCTGACCCGACCAGACCCGACTTGGTACCGTTCTGAATAGAACCGTCGGTCTAAATCAGGCTTGATCGATTCTGATCATCCCGATCTAATCTTATTTCAAGTCGGGTTTGGATAGTACTGTATCCGGACAGATCCGGTTCAAATATCCGGACCGAATGGGTCCGAACCGACCCGAACAGACCCGGCCTGGAGCGACGTCAGGTATACTATAAATACAATTTTTTCACTCAAACCTAACCCTCTTTTCTTACCCTAGCTCATTTTTTTCCCCTAAACCTCTCCCTCTTTTCTTACCCTAGCTCATTTTTTTCCCCAAACCTCTCCCGCCCGAACGAGAACATGCAATCTTCTTCGGTTCTTCCTCTCCTCTTCTTCTTCGATGCTCGTCGCAATTTAGTGGAAGTTTGTGCGAGTGGTAGAGAGTAGAACAGGTGAGTCTTCGTTTTGTAATTTGTTCTTTTTCTCGTTTGCTGTTGTCGTGCTTTGCTTCTCTCATCATATATGAGTGGTGTGTTTGAGGTTCCAAGTAAATACATCTTGCATTTGCAATCTGCAAAAAGAAGAAAAAAGAAAAACCATTTTCTTTTGTTTTCTTCTTCGTGTGTTCTGCCGCTGTAATCTCTATTAGAAAGTGGAAGATTGTAGAATTCATTTCTGGGTTTTGATTATTGAAGTGGGTTTTTGAGATTTTTGCTTTTTTTAAGAGCTTATAGTATTTTCCCTTTTCAGATATTACTGTTTTTTCGCTGGATTTTTAGAAGGAGAGTTGGTTGAACTTGAAATAGAAAACCCATAAATATAGCTAGTTTGATTCATGTTTTTGTTAAAGAGCATCATGGATTGCTTGTAATTCTAAAGAATCACTTTTATTAGGCAATTGCAATTTGCAACCATCCATCCATCCCTTTCCAGAATTTTTGAACCACTATGGATAGGCCTTTACTATAAAAACAGATTGGTTGAGTGATCTTAACCTCTGATCAGTGAACCCCTGTTTGCTGAAGTTAGACCGTCTAATGGATGTCCTCCCATTGATTAGTTGAATAATCAAATTAGCATAGCTTCTCGCTCTCTCTATGGTACATTTAAAGTGGGCCCATCCAGTTTTTCTCCTTGAGGAGTCATTATTTGAGGATTACAACTACTATGATTAATATTCATACACCCTTTTATTTCATTTTTTGGGATTTGAAATAGTAGATATGAAAATTCAGCAATTCGATCTGAACCTTGCACAATCCGATCTGACTCGGTTTTCCTGACCGAGTCGGACTCGAATCGGTTCAGACCAGTGCATGTTCAGGTTGGATGGAGTCAGCTGACTCGGACTCGGTCCTCCGAGTTCGGGTTGGGTCATGTAAAATCCGGATCGAGTCGAGTTGGGCCAAATCCGAGCCGACTTGGTCCGATGCCCAACTCTACCTATAGTTGAGGTGGGTCATGCAATAGGAAACAGTGGTGTCAATGATGCTAACCATTGAAACCTTCTTTAGGGCCACCTTGGTGTTTATTTTCCATCAAACCTATTGATAAGATCAGAGAGACCTGGAAGAAATGAAATCACATACATCTGTAGGGGTGTACATCGAGTCGAATCAAGTCGAGCTGGCCTCAGCTCGACTCGGCTCGGCCACTAGCTGACGTCAGCTTGAACTCGGCTTGGATCGGTCCTCGAGCTTGACTGGCCAGCTCGGCTCGGTTTAGTTGGCAGCTCAGCCCAATTCGAGCTGAGTTCGTCTATGCAACATTTTCACAAACACCTGGACTGCACCTTCTAAAAAGGGCGAGCTCTCAGTCCTAGAAGGGGGGTGAACAGGACTATGCCAAATAAAAAATAAATTGTAACATCCTGGATTTTCACTGTTTTGGATTTCTAAAAATCTTTAATTTTTTTTTAAAATGTAATTAACTTATATTATCACTTACTGACCATTGGCACTCAATGTTAGTTTATACATGGGTGATACCAGTAAAGAACCACACAAGTCTGGTTAATCAACCGTAGGAAGCTAACGAATCCACCCGATCACTTGAATATCAAGTTTAGCCCCATGATTAACTCACGTAGGGCCCAAAGCTAACTGACCCATCGCTAACTAATCAAAATAATTATAATTAAATTAAAAATCTAACAGAAGCTGAGTCAAATAAGGCCCGGATCTTGACTAATAGACCAAATCAACCCCGTTACTCTTTTACTCTAAAACCGACGGTTTAGAGTAAACATGACCAAATCTCCACTTTCACTACTTATAAATAGGCTACACTATGAACATAGTTAATACAAACCCTAATCATTGCCCATGAGAAATCTTAATACCTAATTCATTCCAGAAATGCCCTGATTTTCTGAACAAGCTCTAGACCGTTCAGTGTTGGGCCACTAGTTCCAAAACTATAGAATAATGTCCGTCATACTGGGCTTAAAATTCATCGCGGGAGTTAGCCCTGGGTACTGTCCAGAACCGCTCAACTTGAGCCAAAGAACGAGTACATGAGAAGTGCAAAAACCCTAAAGGAAGAAGCTGAAACTTAAGTGAATTGAATTATCCACTTTTATGCAAAGCTGAGGATTTTGGACCATCAGTGTACTACCAAACTTCACATGTGGGGTAAGGATATTTTCCTTCTCATATCCATATAGCCGCGACCCCGATTGACCATTGGTGACCGTTGAACAGACTTATAATGATATCTGTTGATCGGAGCATCCAAATGGTGAGTCGAACTTGTCCACACGTAGATCGTCATTAGGGCTAACTATCCTACAGCGTATATTAATATGTACACCCCATAGTGGGCCCTAGTATAATGACTCAGAAATTTTCGTACAAAGACCCGAGTATCACCTCAGGCAGAAATCGCTTAGGATCAAATCCTTTAGAAATTTGACAAAGTTAACTAAGTGTTAAACTAGATTAGCCATGAAATCCATTACAATCACTTTAAATACGATCTGTAGGACCTAAAATTTGTAGAATCATTAACGCTAGGTTACCCTAAAATCTAGGATCACACTCATTACCCGACTACTCTTGGGAGCAGATTGAAACTCCGTATCAGATTTAGACCGAACATCGGGAGTCCGAATAATACGAAGTTATAGACTTAGGACCGCATCGCTAAGCTTGACAACCATCTCGGAAATCAAATCTAGACAGTGTCCCATGGCTGTTCACTTGAGTCCGGAGCGAGGAGTGTAAGAGCACTTGGTTTTCTTTATAAATAAATATCTCAAATAGTAATCTAAGACTTGTTACTTGCGAATCAGTATTAAGCAACCAGACCATCAGAATCTGACCCAAATACACCCTCAGATCAAGAAAATTTTCATATTCATGGCAGTGTACTTGAAATCTTTGATCGAGTTTAACTGACCGTTGAACTGAAACTGGTCTTCCACGCGTGATCTGGAAACCCTACTGGAATGAAAACTTAATAGTACCTAGATCCAAGGTTGGTGAGCTTAAGTCCGACCGCACGCAGAAAAGGGGCCGCTAGAAGTCCTCTATTGAGCTGAAACTAGCTCACTTTGGTTATAACCCAAGTATACCTTGACCTTAAGTCTATTTTGGAGTGTTTTTAGGCTATATAAGGACCTTAGAACCCTCTCTCTTCCAGCCATACGAATTTGAGAGAAACTCTAGAGAGAGAAGAGAGAAAGTGTGAGAGAAGTGGGAGAACCTCCCTACTACTGTCCCCTGCCGCTACACAAGCTTCATCACTCCATTCTAGTCGCTTTTCCGGTGATTCCGACTTCGTTTCTAGGTAAGAAACCCTAACCCTAATCTGATTTGGGGTTGTGATATTTGTAGGTTATGAAATAGCTAACCTATTTTATTTTATAGGTCACCAAACTGCCGAATACGAGAGCTTAGCAAACCTATCGGATTTGTTACGATTCTACGATAAAAGGTGAGGACTTTAGGTGTATAGGTTACGATTTTCAATGCTTTCAATGTCAGATAATGATAGATTCATGATCTGCATGCAATTGCACATGTACAAAGTGTTGTCTGTTTCCCGTTTCGATTAAAGACGAAGAATATGGAATTTTACATATTCTAGGTATTTGTAGAAAGTACTGTATACGTATAAATTTTGGAAATGTGTTTGCCATGTTTATTTGTTGTATGAACATATTATATATGTGTAAAATACTTGTTTGGAAAAAGGGCTCACCCTAATACATGTTTTGCTAATATACACTATGTATGTTGAAATAATGTATTCTAAGTGTTTGTGAAAATGCTTGTAAGAGTAAGTGCTTGGATGATTGTGCCTTAGGTAGGTGTTAAGATAGGATTCTCAACTACCTTAGAGACATATATGATTTCCTCCATGTTGGTTGTTTACTTTAACCGCTTACTTAAGAAATACATGTGTTTGTATTTCTTGTTTACATTGTGCTTTGTAATATGCTTCATGACTGGTTTGTTAACATGCTTGACTTACTTTGTTTATTATGATTTACTCCACATGCTTGGTATAAGGATTGATTGTGATTGGGACTATGATTATAGTCCAGACAATCGGTACCAGACTTGAGTTCGTGGTTGAGTTTTATTTCGCCACGAAGGATGTGTCTGACGAACCCGAGTCATGCTTCTGTTGGCGGCAGTGGTTAGGCCACGCGAGGTGCTTATGCACTTCATGTTGTTCAATTGATTGTGCGCTCAGCTAGTCAGGCTCGTCAAGTAGCCCGATCTGTCTAATGTATGTTCACCATGTTTGGTCGCTACTACTTGAACCTAGGGTACCAAACTTACCAGTGAAATCCCGTTAATCATGGTACCTCGATCCGCTAAGACTCATGAGTTGGGCATGATGGTATGGGACACCGTGGTCTAGCTGTCAGCCTACGCTGGGGCCACGTGCCTCCCCGTAGTGACCAGTGAGCAACCTTAACTCGTGAGCCGAATACGGTGGTATGGGACACTGTATTCGAGTTGTCGGCCTACACTGATTGGTGACGAGCCCTTTGTAATGACCTCGAGCATACTCTAAATTTGAGGTGAGGCCTCGAGTTTTGCCACAGTGTATAGAGTATGAACTAAGCCTGTATCCAGTTAGTGATGAATCGTTAAAAAGGTGATGGGGGAGTGGTGTAACAATTGCGTACAACAGCCCTAGCAGCCTTTGCAGCGCCTTAGAACCACACTATCGTAAGAGATTATCTAGGTTTGAAGACCCTAGAATGGATCATGTTTGGGAATGATACAAGGGAGGTACCTTAGTTTCCTAATCCTGCTTTTTGAAATGGACTAATAACAACTCAGTAATCATGCTCATCATTGCATTGCATGTGCTTGGAAGATGTGGAGCACTGAGGAATGCAAGCATGCCGCGAACGTAAGATGGTGTCGCATGAGGGAGTATGTCGGTGAGGGCCTCCATCATAACTGCATTCATACTTACATTAATAAGAGTAGTTAGGAGTGTTTGATTGTACTGCTTTATGATTACTGCTTGACTGAATTGATAACATGTTAACCTATGCTTTATTGTTCTACTGAGTTAGCTACTCACTCCCACGTTACGGGACGGTGTTGTACACACCAACCAGACTCTGTCTTAGGAACAGATGAGGTGACGACTCAGGAGGCTGAGCCGGACTAGGACCAGGACCAGGACGAGTTCTCGTATATGCAGTACTCTGGTGGCTTTGACTAGGCTGCCTGGATCGACGGGGCTTACTTCTCTAGTGTACTTTTGACATTTGATCGTAAAATAAATACATATATATGGTGACTCAGCTGGGTTCATACTCTGGAGATTGAAATGGTTTTGTTTCTTTTACATACATATATATACAGTTTCAGTCTTCCGCTTGCCTTTATACAATTGATCTGGAGTATGAATTACTGTTTTGGTATAATCTCACTCATGTTTATTGCACTAACACAGACAACATTTAATCATCATTATCTATGTTGCATAAGTGATGCGTTGGAACTCGGGAGTTGAGTTTATGCTCGACCCCCGAATTTCAGGGCGTTACAAGTTGGTATCAGAGCATGATTTGAATTAAACCAGACCTAAGTTATGGTCTCACGATGTACGCTGATGCATTTTGACTTAGGAGGGTGCGAGAACAATAGAGAAACAGTTTTAGGCATCCCAGTTTCACCCAACGGTGAAGTTCGTTGAAAACGGTAGCTATAAACGAGTATGTACTCAACCCTGGTCGCATTGGTCGACCTTAAAACACTCCTAGGCCATCTCTTGACGGGTCTAGATCATAATGCACTCCATCCCAGCCGTTAAAACTTGGTAAATACAAGTTTAGCTCAGAAATTTCGCGAAACTACCTGAAACGGAGCAAAACCGGATCGTGGAGTACCCACGCTTGTCCAGGGGCACCCAGGGTGGGACCCACATCATTTTTGGGGCTAGGGGTCACGAGGACCTCGCCCAAATGGCGAGGCATCACCAGACCTTCCAGAGAGTGGCGAGGCCTCGCCGGATTTTAGGCCCGGCTGGGCGGGTCATGCGGGCCGATTAACTTTGGGGGTTTAAGAAACCCCCTGAGTTAGGTCTCGTCCACTGCTACCACTCCAAGACCCTACTTCCTTCACAAACCAACCTCCAAGCTCCCTTTTCTCTCTCCATTTACTACCCTCTCTCTCAAATCACCCTTCCAATCACCCAATCTGCTGTTTTCGACCACCACCCATTCATTCCCATCGTCCACAGCCATCCCTACCTCCTTACCCTCTCCGTTTTCTCTTATTTGAGCTCTCACACCCCCATTTGAAGCTCAAAAATCATGTAAGCTTCCTCACCCATCTTATCTCTCCATTTTCCTCCTTCAATCTCTATCATTTGGGCCTCTACAATGTCTGTTGAGACCCAAGTCAGTGGAGAACCAATCCTCCAGCCCTCTTTCTTTCCATTCCTTCCCTTTCCATGACTTTTCTCATAATTGTTTCGGTCATTTTCTCCATCTCCACCATCGTCTCTCTTATGGATAAGAGAAAGGGTGCTGCTGATGAGGCTGGGCCTAGTCGCCCTGCACGTTCAAGGCAGCCAAGAGGCACCGCCGCAAGCTCAAGCATTGCCCGAAAATTTCAAACGAAGCAGGATCTTGATCCCCGGATCCCGGTTGAATGAGCTCAGTTGGCAACACTACCTCATGGAGTTTATGAGGACCGCAGGGTTCTCTTTGAAGCCCATGTGGATGGATGACTCTTCGGTGAATACTACTTGTTCGAGCAAGTGGAGGCGGCCCACCGGGGTCGGCTATTTAAGGCCAAAGGTCGCGCCAATCTTGGTACTGTCCAAGCCTTTTACGTCAACATTCGTGAGCCTACAATGGAACCCTTGCAGTTCCGACTCTCTTGTGGTGTGGATCTGTTTGCCACAATCGATATGAGATTGATCGCGCAACTTATGGATATACCCCTTGGCGATGTACATGCTAGTGAGAAGAATCTAGGAAGTGCACGTGAAAGGGATCATCGCACACATTACCTTTGTGGTGGCCGACTGGTTTAGTGGCAGCCAAACAAAAGCCTGCTAGCGTCCCATATGTCAGACAACTTCTGCTTACTACATCACATCTTCACATACAACCTCTACCCCAGACACAGTAATCACAGGGTAGACTTTTTGTACCAGGTGGGGCAGAGGGAGAACTTGTGCATGCTTACATTCGTGTTGCAACAGATTCTAAGTACTGCACGCTCCACCAGGAGCTTTGATTCGCTTCCCTTCGGCCGACTCATATGCATGATTGAACAGGAGTTTGGCTACAGTCTGGGGGTGAAAAGGCCAGCACCGATTCACCAAATCGACATGAGTACTCTCCATCAGATGGAACTCGGGGCACAGCGACGACGGGCCCGACATGAGGAGAGTGAGGATGAAACTGAGAGCGAAGGGGATGAGAGTGAGAATGGGAGTGAAGCTGAAAGAGAAGAAGAGGAACCTGAGGCTCAAGATACTGAGGAGAGCTCTCCTCCTGGAGCACCTGAGCCGGATGCTGCATAAGCAGCGAGGGACGCTCGCATAGCTTGACTTGAGGAGGGTCAGGCTGCCCTACAACAAGATGTTATCGACCTTCGGGCCTTTGTGAACAACAAGTTTAAGAAAGTAACTCGCAAGTTGAAGACCATCCTGTGCTGTGTACAGGACAAGGATGCCCCTCCTCCATCGCCTGACTCGGATGCCTAGCCATCCATATTGATGTCTTGTAGTTGTTTTACTTACCGTTTTAGGCGGTTTATGTTTTCATGTTGATGGATGTAGTAGTTAGTAGTATGTTTTGTAGTAGTTAAAGCTTGGTTGTATTAGCTCCCCTGCATCTTCTGTCATGATTCATGTAACTCTGTATTCCATGTATTATGACAAATTTGGTAATGAAATGCATACAACCTCTTTTGCTATGAGGTGTGTGGAATGCTTAAGTGATTATGTATTGTGTTGTCATACTTTATCTCACATGCGATGTACCTTATGTTGTTTAGGGCATGCCACGGAGATATACGAGGAGCACGACACCCCTCTTGCTCACTGACTTGATGGACTAGACTCCTTCCCACAGGGGTGGTCTTACAGACCGAGGTTTAGGCTCAGATTAGCCTTCTGCTGGTCCTACTGGTGGATTGCCACCTTATACACCCCCGGTTCACGAGCAGAACCGGACATCCTCTTCGACGTCGTATGAGCCGCAGGCTGCTCCACCTACTGATAGGTTTGAGCAGTTGATGTTGATGATGCATCAGCAGCAGATGCAGTAGCAGCAGCACCAGCAGCTTATGACCACTATTTCTGAGGCCTTATCCCAGGGTGGGAGTGCGACTCCACCTTCGCCATCTACACATCCTGCTGAGCCTACAGAGCCTCCTACTCAGGCTGAGGATGTGCCTCTGCCCACACCTGTTGCGTACCCTACGGGAGACGTGGGTACTCGCGGTCTGCTCGAGCGATTTCAGCGCTTGAGGCCTCCGACTTTTATGGGTTCTCATAGACCCGAGGAGGCTGAGTACTGGTTGGACCGCATCTCGAAGATACTGAAGATGCTGCATTGTTCTGAGGCTGAACAGGTTGAGTTGGCTGCCTTCATGTTCGAGAAGGAGGCTAGCTTATAGTGGGATAGCATACTGCGGACCGTCACAGTGGGATATGTATGGACCTGGGCAGAATTTGAGTTCCGTTTCCATGAGAAATATTACCATCAGGCCTATCGACATGAGAGGGAGAATGAGTTTCTGCGCCTCAGACAGGGAGGCATGACAGTCACGGAGTATAAGCATTGCTTTATAGAGTTGGGCCGCTTTGTCCCGACTATACTTGCCGATATGCCGATGCGGATTCGACGCTTCACCGAGGGTTTGCGACCTGACATCCGGTCGAAAATGTGTTGTATCTGCATACCATCTTATGCGGAGTTGATTCATATGTTGATTGGGACGGAGCAGGATGTTGATCGGCTGGCACGCTTTCGTGATGTTATGGTTACGAGACCACGACCCGATGTTCAGAGCAGGCCTTTCCTTGGTAAGAGGCCTCGTGCTGACTCGCCTCCCAGGATTACAACGCTAGTGGCTCCGATGGGGTGCCCTATTATGACTTGTATATACTGCGGGAAACAGGGTCATCCTGTCGGGAGCTGTTTTGTGCGGATGAGGGATAGCGGGTTCTCTCCACAGCAGATGATTGGTCTTTCTCGCCCATAGGCTATATCGACTCCACCACTTCGGATGGCACTTGCACATCCATCCTTCAGACCACCTGCACCTCGCTTCCGGCCGCCTCAACGGCCTATGGTACCTCAGCCTAACCGATCACAGCAGGCGCTTGTTCATGCGCTTATAGTAGAGAACCAGAGACCGCACCTTCAGTGCCTATGGCCTTCGAGGTCACTGCACACGTCCAAGGTACTCCCATCTTCTTATTGGTGGACACTGGGTCCACTACTTCTATGATTTCATGCACGGCAGTCAGGCGTTTGGGTTTAGTTATTGCTCCTACGAGAGGAGTGAGGGTTATCACTGCTACAGGGACTTCATCAGAAGTTACTCATATGTGTGAGGGCTGCTCGATAGACTTGGGTGGCAGAGTGATACTAGTCGATCTGATCGTCGTCCCCCTATTCCATTACGACGTTATCTTCGGTATGGATTGGCTCACTAAGATGAGAGCTGAGATCTACTATGAGACTAGGGTGGTGACTGCCTATGGACTTGATGGCACGGCCTTTACTTTTCCTGTTCAGGTCAGTCACACTATTTGGTTGCGACGTTACGCTTCTTCATTAGAGGCTGTTGAAGTTCCGATGCTTGAGGATTCGCCTGTAGTTCAGGCTTTTATGGACGTGTTTGCACTGATTCCTGGGTTGCCACCTCGCCGCGAGATCGACTTTACCATTGATCTTACGCCCGGTGCGACACCCATCTCTTTACCGATGTATCGCATGCCTCCGTATGAGATGGAGGAATTGCGGAAACAGATTGACGGGCTAGTAGAGAAGGGCTTTATACGACCTAGTATGTCTCCCTGGGGAGCACCTGTACTGTTTTTGAAGAAGAAGGATGGCTCACTACGGTTGTGTATTGATTACTGTAAGTTGAACCAGGTCACTGTGAAGAACAAGTATCCTTTGCCCAGGATAGATGATCTGTTTGATCAGTTGAAGGGGGCGAAGTATTTCTCGAAGATTGACTTGCAGTCAGGGTACCACCAATTGCGCGTCAGAGATGAAGACGTGTAGAAGACAGCTTTCAGGACTTGTTTTGGGCATTACGAGTTCCTGGTGATGTCGTTCAATCTTACGAACGCACCGGCCGTGTTCATGGACTTGATGAACAGGGTATTTCGGTCATTCTTATACTGATTCGTCATCGTATTCATTAATGACATCCTGATATATTCCACGAGTCGGGAGGAGCACGAGGTGCACTTGAGAGCGATGTTAGATGCTTTGAAGAAGAACCAGTTGTTTGCGCAGTATAAGAAGTGCGACTTCTGGCAGGAAGAAATCAAGTTCCTGGGACATGTAGTGTCCAAGGATGGGATAGCAGTGGACCTTGCTAAGGTAGCTGCGGTTCAGGATTGGAAGCAGCCTGACTCGGTTACCAAGGTGAGGAGTTTTCTTGGCCTGGCAGAGTATTATCAACGCTTCATTCGGGACTTCTCGAAGATTGCTAGGCCATTGTCACAGTTGACGTGTAAGGATTTGAAGTTCGCCTAGAATGAGAGGGCAGAAGTAGCTTTTCAAGAGCTGAAGGACAGACTGACGTCCGCCCCTGTGCTAGTATTACTAGAGCAAGAGGTTAGGTACACGATATACACTGACGCGTCTCGCGTTGGTTTGGGTTGTGTCCTTATGCAGAAGGACAGGGTGATTGCGTATGCCTCGAGACAATTAAGGAAGCACGAGGAGAATTACCCTACACACGACCTGGAGTTAGCAGTTGTCATCTTTGCATGAAGCTCTGGAGACATTACCTCTACGGAGAGGAGTTTGAGCTTTTCTGCGACCACAAGAGCCTTAAGTATATATTCACGCAGCGAGACTTGAATATGAGCAGCGCAGATGGATGGAAACTTTGAAAGACTTCAAGTTCGAGGTCTCCTACCATCCTGGCAAGGCCAACCTTGTAGCGGATGCGTTGAGCCGTAAGAAGGCTATTACATTTGCGGCTCCGCTGATGATAGTAGAGTGGGATATGTTGGAGTTTTTATGGGACTTCAAGCAGAAACTCACCGTGGAGGAGCCATTTGAGTGTGTCGCGCACGTTCAGGTGCGACCACTTATTGATGATAGGATCATCGAGACCCAGAAGGGCGATGAACGGTTGTCTGAGCTTCGAGAGCAAGCTAGCGACGCCGAGGACTCCGAGTGGAGAGTTGGCACAGATGGGAGTTTACGATACCGTGTCCGCTTATGCGTTCCTGATATTCATGACTTGCGACAGGAGCTCCTCGAGACGGCCCACAAATCGAAGCTTGCGATGCACCCTTGTAGCACGAAGATGTACTAGGACATGAGACGGTCTTATTGGTGGGACGGCATGAAGACCCACATAGCAGAGTATGTTTCTCGTTGTCTGACGTACCAGCAGGTCAAGGCAGAACATCGCCGACCTCCTGGACTGCTTAAGCCCATGCCCAGAGCTGAATGGAAGTGGGACTTCATTTCCATGGATTTCATATCGGGGCTGCCGAAGACGAGGAAGGGACACGATTCCGTCTGGGTAATCGTGGATCGGTTGACCAAATCGGCTCATTTCCTCCCTATCAGAGTCACGAACTCTGCAGACGAGCTGGCTAGGCTGTACATCAGAGGAATTGTGCATCTGCATGGAGTTCCCCTTGAGATCGTGTCGGACAGAGACGCACGGTTCACGTCTATCTTCTAGACTCGTATCCAGGAAGCGATGGGCGTGAAATTGAAGTTTAGTACTGTGTTTCACCCTCAGACCGACGGGCAGACAGAGTGGGTGAACCAGATTTTAGAGGATATGTTGCGGGCCTATGTCTTGGACTTCAAGGACAGTTGGGATGACTGTCTTCCTTATGCGGAGTTCGCGTGCAACAACAGCTTCCAGGCGAGTATTAGTATGGCTCCATATGAAGCCTTGTATGGTTGTCCTTGCAGAGTGCCGCATTGTTTGGCTGAGGTTGGCAAGCGCAGTTTGATTGGGCCGGAGTTGGTATAGGCGACTTCAGAAAAGATCGACATTATCAGGCGTCGACTTCTTACAGCGCAGAGCAGACAGAAGAGTTATGCCGATACGAAGCGGCAACCGCTTGAGTTCGAGGTCGGTGATCATGTATTCCTCAGAGTTTCCCCTAGGAAGGGAGTCCTTCAGTTTGGGAAGAAGGAGAAGCTTACACCGAGGTTCATTGGTCCGTTTCAGATCCTTGATCGAGTGGGTGCTGTGGCGTATCGTCTCGCTTTGCCCACACCACTTGCAGCTGTACATAACGTATTTCATGTATCTATGCTGAAAAAGTACGTTCTTGATCCTTCACACATTATCAGATGGGAGCAGGTACAGTTGAGCGAGGATGCTACATATGTGCTGCACCCGACACGTATCCTTGACAGAAAGGAGTAGGTACTGTGTAGCAAGGTGATTCCACTCGTGAAGGTACTGTGGACACATCATACAGAGGAGGAAGCTACCTGGGAGACAGAAGCCGAGATCTGAAAGAACTACCCTCAGCTCCTCGAGGAGTACGAAAATATACTAATTTCGAGGACAAAATTTTTCATTAAGGGGGGTAGATTGTAACGACTCAGAAATTTTCATACAAAGACCCGAGTATCACCTCAGGCAGAAATCGCTTAGGATCAAATCCTTTAGAAATTTGACAAAGTTAATTAAGTGCTAAACTTGATTAGCCATAAAATCCATTAGAATCACTTTAAATACAAACTGCAAAACCCAAAACTTGTAGAATCATTAATGCTAGGTTACCCTAAAATCTAGGATCAAACTCATTACCCGACTGCTCTCGAGAGCAGATTGAAACTCCGTATCAGATCTGGACCGCACATCTGGAGTCTGAATAATACGAAGTTATAGACTTAGGACCGCATCGCTGGGCTTAACAACCATCTCGGAAATCAAATCTAGACAGTGTCCCACGGCTGTTCGCTTGAGTCCGGAGCGAGGAGTGTAAGAGCACTTGGTTTTCTTTATAAATAAATATCTCAAATAGTAATCTGAGACTTGTTACTTGCGAATCAGTATTAAGCAACCAGACCGTCAGAATCTGACCTAAATACACCCTCGGATCAAGAAAAATTTCATATTTATGGTAGTGTACTTGAAATCTCTGATCGAGTTTCACTGACCGTTGAAATGAAACTGGTTCGCCACGCGTAATCTGGAAACCCTACTAGAATGAAAACTTAATAGTACCTAGATCCAAGGTTGATGAGCTTAAGTCCGACCACATGCAGAAAAGGGGCCGCCAGAAGTCCTCCGTTGAGCTGAAACTAGCTCACTTTGGTTATAACCCAAGTATACCTTGACCTTAAGTCTATTTTGGAGTATTTTTAGGCTATATAAGGACCTTAGAACCCTCTCTCTTCCAGCCATACGAATTTGAGAGAAACCCTAGAGAGAGAAGAGAGAAAGTGTGAGAGAAGTGGGAGAACCTCCCTACTACTGTGCCCTGCCGCTACACAAGCTTCATCACTCCATTCTAGTCGCTTTCCCGGCGATTCCGACTTCATTTCTAGGTAAGAAACCCTAACCCTAATCTGATTTAGGGTTGTGATGTTTGTAGGTTATGAAATAGCTAACCTATTTCATTCTATAGGTCACCAAACTGTCGAATACGAGAGCTTAGCAAACCTATCGGATTTGTTACGATTCTACGATAAAAGGTGAGGACTTTATGTGTATAGGTTACGGTTTTCAACGCTTTCAATGTCAGATAATGATAGATTCATAATCTGCATGTAATTACTCATGTACAAAGTGTTGTCTGTTTTCCGTTTCGATTAAAGACGAAGAATATGAAATTTTACATATTCTAGGTATTTGTAGAAAGTACCGTATACGTATAAATTTTGAAAATGTGTTTGACATGTTTATTTGCTGTATGAACATATTATATATGTGTAAAATACTTGTTTGGAAAAAGGGCTCGCCCTAATACATGTTTTGCTAATATACACTATGTATGTTGAAATAATGTATTCTAAGTGTTTGTGAAAATGCTTGTAAGAGTAAGTGCT